>BLSH010165077.1:796770-825336 GCA_018402905.1 Glandirana rugosa
TCCCCCTACACTTCTACACGACCCCCAAGTCTCTACACTCTCTGAACCCCCAGCACATCTTCACATCCCCCTCACACACCTCTGCATCTCCCTGCATCCTCTAGATCCCCCAGCACACCTCTGTACACCCCAGCAAGCTTCTGCACCCTCCCCCCCAGGGCATCTATGTACTCCACTACACATCTCCATAACCCTTAAACCCCTAACACCCCTTTGTACCCACTTGCATTTCTCTGACCCCCCTCCCCCTGCACATGGGGGACTACAGGTTACAAAAATATCAGAATCCCCAGCAAGTTACCGCCCTCGGTAATGCCCACATAGGGTCGCTGGTTCGAATCCCAACCATGACACTACCTGCCTGGAGTTTGCATGTTCTCCCTGTGCCTGCGTGGGTTTCCTCCGGGTACTCCGGTTTCCTCCCACACTCCAAAGACATGCTGGTAGGTTAATTGGATCCTGTCTAAATTGGCCCTAGTATATGTATGAATGTGAGTTAGGGACCTTAGATTGTAAGCTCTTTGAGAGTAGGGACTGTGTGAATGTACAATCTATATGTAAAGCCCTGCGTAAATTGACAGCGCTATATAAGTACCTGAAATAAATAAAAATAAAAAATAAATAAATGTGCTGCTGAGCCTCCATGATTGAAATAACTGAAATCCAATGAATGAAGTGGTTGGGTCAGGGACAGTCAACCTGGGGAGTGAAGGGGTAGATTATGCATCGCTAAATGGCGGACTGGACCCGGGCTGTGATGCATTTCTGATAAATGTGTACCATTCACAGTAGTATATTCAGGGTATGGCAGGGAGGCCACCAGAGTCCACGTGTAAATGAACTATTAATGGACCAGATTATTTATTAGAAAACAAAAGAGGAAAGGAATACAAAAGTAAATCCATTTTTATTTCTCATATTAGTCATATTTATCTAAAACAGAAAATATAATTGCATAAAACCTAAATTTAAGCTATGTACATGATTGTAGCAAGCACATTTACCATAGTTGAGAAGGGCTCCCCCATATCAGCTTTGGGCCAGCTTCTGCATGGGATGATACATCACTGATATTTTGCCTTTTGTTGCTGGAGGTACACGGTTGCACCAAAACGCAACCAGAACTTGCAGCTTCTCAGATGTTTTTGGCAAACATTCTACAACCAATGCTTACTGAGTGGACATACACTATATTACCAAAAGTATTGGGACGCCTGCCTTTACACACACATGAACTTTAATGGCATCCCAGTCTTAGCCCTGGTTCACATTGATGCTACTTTGAAATCACTGCTACTTCACTTGAAGCAGCGCGATTTCAAATTAGCAAGGTAAGCTCAATTTCAGGTGCTACTTGATGCACAGATGTCTATTGAAATCGCACCTGAAATTGGCGAAAGCAGTGCAGGAACTACTTTTGCAAATCGGTGCGGCGCTGAAAAATCAGTGTGGCACCGAATGGAACAGTGCCCTTGCTCCCAATAGGCTGCGACTTGTCATTCGATTTGATCTCTCAAATTGCATGACAAATCACTCCAATGTGAACCTAGGCTTAGTCTGTAGGGTTCAATATTGAGCTGGCCCACCCTTTGCAGCTATAACAGCTTCAACTCTTCTGGGAAGGCTGTCCACAAGGTTTAGGAGTGTCTATGGGAATGTTTGACCATTTTTCCAGAAGCACATTTGTGAGGTCAGGCACTGATGTTGGATGAGAAGGCCTGGCTCGCAGTCTCCACTCTAATTCATCCCAAAGGTGTTCTAATGGATTGAGATCAGGACTGTGCAGGCCAGTCAAGTTCCTCCACCCCAAACTCGCTCATCCACACTATATTTCCAAAAGTACTGGGCCACCCCTCTTCATCCATGTCGTTATGGACCTTGCCTTGTGCACTGGTGCACAGTCATGTTGGAACAGGAAGGAGCCACTCCCAAACTGTTCCCACAAAGTTGGGAGTATGAAATTGTCCAAAATGTCTTGGTATGCTGATGCCTTAAGAGTTCCCAACCCCTGAAAAACAACCTCACACCATAATCCACCCTCCACCAAATGATTTGGAGGGGTGGCCCAATACTTTTGGCAATATAGTGTGGGTGAGCGAGTTTGGGGTGGGGGAACTTGACTGGCCTGCACAGAGTCCTGACCTCAGCCCGATAGAACACCCTTGGGATGAATTAGAGTGGAGACTACAATCCAGGCCTTCTTGTCCAACATCAGTGCCTGACCTCACAAATGCGCTTCTGGAAGAATGGTCAAACATTCCCATAGACACACTCCTAAATCTTGTGGGCAGCCTTCGCAGAAGAGTTGAAGCTGTTATAGCTACAAAGGGTGGGCCAACTCAATATTGAACTCTACGGACTAAAACTGGGATGCCATTAATGTTCATATGCATGTAAAGGCAGGTGTCCCAATACTTTTGGAATATAGTGTATTTGATGTTTCACACTGCAATAAAGCTGGTCCAGCATTACCAAGTGGTGGGCCCAAACACCCTTAACACTGGAACCCAGCTCCGGACCTTAGTAATGGGCCAACTCTTGTCTAGAAATAAACGGCCAGTTCATTTTAAAACAACAGTTGGCTTATCATTCAACATTGTTTTAGTTTATATAACAGGAAATTTGGCACTGGCAAAATAGAGCTGGTTGTGGGAAACAGAGGGGTTTAATAGGAATCCAGACCAGTACCATGATAAAAAGTAGGGTTTTTTACATCATGTCGCTGATATAGTAAGGCCCACCAGATAGAGCAATGACAATATGGTGGATACGACTATTTGTAAATGTAGGTCGTTTTTTGGACACATTCTCATGCAGTTTATGGCTGATCTTCTCACCAATGTCCTCTACGGTGGACAAAGGAACAGTGTCCTGCAGGAGGAGGACAGACTCAGAAAGTCTTTAATTTTTTTGCCATTTTGAGGTCAAAATAATGACAAATTTTTAGTTAAATTTTTTTCCCTCTATTACTTTCATTCAATTGGCAGTGACAGGAAAATGTTTCATTTTGCTAGTTGTTATAACTTGATGAAACCAAGGAAAGTGGCCTGGCGGTGAGTATCCAGAGAGGCATTTCTGCGTGGTATTTGAAGAGTGATGGAGTTTCCTTTGCGTAGTCGAAAGATTCCTAAAAAAATATAAATTAGATGTTAAAGAGCAATTTTATGGAGCAAAATACACCAATTAGGTAGTTACCAGTGCTATCTAGAAAATCTAGCTATCTAATAAATAATACAACATTGGCCTTAAGCTGATTCACTGCAGCCAGATTTCTCCTAGCTCCTCACATGTGCATGGGCTGACATCCTAATTTATTAGACAAACTTCTAACTGTATCTCCCCACTGGTATCAACCTTTGAATTTAGAATTTCAAGGCAAAAATGAACATTATTATTGGCTATGTTGAAGCTGAGATAGACTTTGCGTTGTTATTAGGGATTCAAGTCTACACCCAGGTTTCATGTCCTTTAAATAGTTGGATTGGGCCAAGCTTGCCCAAATGAGCTATTCCCATTACTAATGCATGTTGTGTTCCGGCAGAGGTATGGGAACTTTCCATCCCGGTCCCAAAACAAAAGTGAATCGGGCTGGGCGCTGCTCAGCCATTTACTGAAAGCTTTGTATTTTTATGAATGAATAGAAGGCTCCCTCTGATTGGCTGAGGAGGAGATTGTGATGTCATCTTCCTGTGTCTTCACCTTCAAGTGACATGAAACCTAAAGTTAGGCTTTAAGATAAGAGGCAGGGTTATATTTATGGGTTAGGTTTAGGGGACTACATTCCAGCTAGGACCAATGTAAGTATGTTCGTGCCAGACCTGTGGGCTCACTATGGAAATTGGAAATCACTTTGGTAGGCATTGGTACTGCAATGATTGCTGCTAGGTTCTGGGTCTTGAGCAGCTGCCCTGTTGCTTATTGAGCACAAGAGGTTGCTTGGCGTGGGTGCCATTCAAAGAACACTTTGCATTTTTTTAAATGAATGCAAATGATGATGAATGACATCATCACCATCAGGGCCATCTTTAACGCAGGGCAAAAGGGGCAGCTGCCCCGGGCCTAGTCATTGTTGTGGGGCCCAAAGCAACTGCCCCTTTAGCCCACACAAATAATTGATAAGTGGATTCAGGGGTTGGGCGCCAAGAAAATGTTTGCCCAGGGTCCAATCAATATTAAAGACAGCCTTGATCATCATATTTCAAAAAGCTGGGACTTTAATTATACTATTAATAGTGAACTCTACAATAACCACCAGATATAAACAGTTTAATACTTTTATTACAACTTTTTTTATTTTTTTATTTATAGGGTAATTTTATTAAACTTTTTTTTTTTTTTTCTTGCTCATGTTAACAAACAAAGACAAAAAAAAGGGAGGGGGGGAGGGATTTTCCCAGGAAGGCACAACACCAAGATGCAGTTCAGAAGAATACAGAACAGATCAGAATTATCCCTGCATGACAATACCAGATAGTGTAATAGGCACCAAAAACGAAGGTCCCTGCTCAGGACATAACATAGCAAAAACAATATCACATGAAACGTAGAAATGAAAAATGCACGACATACCTCTCAGCCAATGGCAGAGAAGGGTAATGAACAAAGAGATACATAACGTTACTCTAGTCTAGAGCAATCAAATAATTTTATTACAACTTTAATTAAAAACATCCCATACAGTATTTTTTAAAAATGTGTAATTGTTGTACAATAAGTGTATATCTTGAGAGCCGCAGTCTACGTGTTTCGCTGGAGACTGCACTCAGGACTTTTCCAGTCTCATATGTACATCAGAAATATTGTTACAAGCAACATAACTTGCCACTCTTTCTCCAGTATCTATGCCAGACAGGAGACAACCAGCAGAAACTAGACGGGGCATCAGAGAAGTCTACCCAGACTGTGGGGGAGTCCTCTTAGACACTACATGGGCACAGCAAGTAAGTATGTCAGATCAAAATTCCAACTTTCGGTTATAAATAGGGAAATTGAGACTCCTACAGATCACAATGGACACCTGCCAGTCCATAGAAAACTCATCCGGTTTACTACATGCTCTTCCCAAATCAATATATCTGGGAAGGGCATTTGGGAAGAGCATGTAGATGACTGGCTGAGCTGTTTATGCACCGGCAGGTGTCCATTGTAATCTGTAGAAGTCTCCATTTCCCTAATTATAACTGCGACTTGGGATTTCGATAGCTTTGGTCTGACATACTTACTTGCTGGCCCTGCATAGTGTCTCAGGGGGCTCCCTGACAGGCCAGGTAAACTTATCTGATGCCTTCGGGTTTCTGCTGGTTGTTTCCGGTCTGGCATAGATACTGGAGGATGACTGGCAAGTTATAGCGCCTTTAATAATCTTTCTGATGTGCACATAAGAACGGAAGAGTCCCGAGGAAGCAGGGTCTCCCTCGAAACGCGTAGACTGCGGTTCTCAAGATATACACCCATTGTACAACAATTATACATTTTTTAAATATACTGTATGGAATGTTTTTAGCCAAAGTTGTAATAAAGAATGTAAACCTTTTATATCTAGTGGTTATTGTAGAGGTCACTACTGAAGGTATAATCCAGCTTTTTGAAATATGGTGATGTATTCTATTTAAGGATGATGCCTTCTCTAGTGTAATGCACTGTTATCCAACAGTACACCCAGCTATATGTTTGTAAGTTGTGACATCACCTCCCAGAGGTATAACTAGAATCTTCAGGGCCCCAGTGAAAGAAAACATAAAGGGCCCCACTGGCCCCCAACCGGGGCCCTTTCCACTGATCCCAGGGCCCTATACTCCCATCGCAGTGGGCCACCTCCCTGCCGTCTTAGGGTCACCCCACAGTGGTGGAACACCAGAGCCCAGTCGCAAGTGCAACCTTTGTGACCCTGGTAGTTCTGCCACTGGTGTCAGTAGTTTTTTATTTTTTTTATTCTTTTTACCATTTTATTTATTGATTTATTTATTTTTACAATTGAATTTTTATTATTTTTTACATATTTTTAGGACCCCCAATGGGGGGCTTTGGTGAAATATCAGGGGTCTGTTTAGAGGAGTCTGTCCGAGGAATCGATGCCCTTTATTTCCCTCCCTCAGCCGCTAAATGTCTGCTGGAGGGAGAGGAGGAGAAGCTGGCATTCAGCGGCTGCATGGAGGGATCAGTTCCTCTACATGCTGCCATCCTCCCATCTAGGCATACAGGGAGACTGGACAGACCCCAATGGCGACCACTGTAGATACGCCCCTGTCATCAACCCACCTTTGAAAGTGTTCCCTGAATGGTGCCCATGCTGAGCAAGGGACCTCCTGTGTTGATTATGCAGCAAAGCAGCTGCTTTGCACAGGACCTGGAAGCTAGTGGAGATCCCTTTAGTTGCAATGTCTTTCTCAACCTTTCTCAACCTTTTCAACACCGAGGAACCCTTGAAATAATTCTCCTGTCTCGGGGAACCCCTGCTAAAAATTAAAAATCTACAACTCATGATACATTAGTGTGATGGTCAATAGGAAGAATGCTCCTTACACTTGTGGTCATTGAGAAGAATTACCCCCTTACAGATATCTAAAAAGATCAATGGTTTCATTGGGAATTTATCTGAGAGGTAGAAATTGGCCATTGCTCAAGGAACTCCTAGCAACCTCTGGAGGAACCCTAGGGTTCAACGAGACCCTATTTGAGAAACCCTGGTCTACGGGGATCTCACAGACACATACATACTGCCATTCCTAAACTTCAGCTTTAAGTACTCAGAGGCCTCCAAGGCATACAGAAGATAAAGAAGTGGGAACCTCTCTGTGTCTGTTTCTGACTCTTTATGTTAGGTATTGCCAACAAATAAAAGCAGAGATGGCCTTACCAGAAGTGTAGCAAGTGTTATAAGCCAACTCATCATCGCTTGGCATACTCTGAACACAGCTGAGAAGGATTTCACTCTCTCCAGAACCTTCATCTGACCTACGTAGCACTACGTGACCCATAGTAAACGTTATATCTCTGTAGAAGACCTGAGATGGAAGCAAGAGAAAATTTTGAAGTGAGCTTAGATATCCCAAGGTGGAGACAATTAGTGTAGGACAGGTGAGGCTTTCACCTGGCTATATATGGAGTAGATCCCAGAATGCTTTACACGTATACTGCGGCCTTGAACCTCCAGTGACCTCCCTTCCTGCAATGATGTCTTCCAGGAGATTTCCGTACGGTCTGCAGAGTCTGAAGCAAAATAGAGTAGAGGAGAGCCTGATGTGAAGCGAGTTCAGAGAAACGATAATCTGCACATAAACCACCATGAAGGACCTGGAAATATTCTCCAAGAGGCATACTTATAAAGAAAGGTTGAGATGCAACCTCCTTCATGAATGAAAGGTTTTCCCTGACTGGATGAGGTGGAGAGCTGGGGCATGGATGGTACAATCCTCATCTAGTCCAATCAGAGAATGCTTTACATTCCTGGGGAAAATGCAAGACGTTATGTGAATGGTTCCCATGTCTAATGAGTGACCTTCTGCATTCCCAATTTGTAAATAGGGATGGGCTGAACATCCCCACGGTTCGGATCGCACCAGAACACCTCAAACAGGCAAAAAGTTCTAGCGAACATGCAAAACCTATTAAAGTCTATGGAACACGAACATGAAAAATCAAAAGTGCTCATTTTAACCACTTGGCCACTGGGCACATAAACCCCCTTCCTAACCAGACCAATTTTCAGCTTTCAGCTCTCTCACATTTTGAATGACAATTACTCAGTCATGCTACACTGTACCCCTATGAAATGTTCATACTTTGTTTCACACAAATAGAGCTTTCTTTTGGTGGTATTTAATCACTACTAAGTTTTTTTATTTTTTTCACTATAAATGAAAAAAGACCGAAAATTTTGTAAAAAAATACATTTTTCTTCATTTCTGTTATAGAATTTTGCAAATTAGTAATTTTTCTTCATAAATTCTTGGCAAAATTTATACTGCTACATATCTTTGGTAAAAATAGCCCAAATCAGTGTATATTATTTGGTCTTTGTGTAAGTTATAGAGTCTACATGCTGTGGTGGCAATCATTGAAAATTGATCACACCTGATGTACTGACGGCCTATCTCATTTCTTGAGACCCTAACAGGTCAGGAAAGTACAAATAACCCTCAGATGACCCCTTTTTTGGAAAGTAGACATTCCAAGGTATTTAGTAAGAGCCATGATTAGTTTTTTGAAGTTGTAATTTTTTCCCACAATTCTTTGCAAAATTAAGATTTTTTTTTCCCCCCCCCCACAAAATGGTCATGTTAACAGGTTATTTCTCTCAAATGGCATGTGCATACCTCATATTACACACCAAAATACATTCTGCTATTCCTCCTGAGTATGACAATACAACATGTGTGAGACTTTTACACAGCCTGGCCACATAGCCTGGCCCAACTTAGTAGAAGTAGCACCTATAGGCATTCTAGGAGCATAAATTACACATCTCATTTCTCAACCACCTAATACACTTTTGAAGGCCCTGGAGCACCACGACAATGAAAACACCCACAAAATGACCCAATTTTGGAAAGCTAACACCCCAACGTATAATCTATGAGGTATAATGAGTCTTTTGAGTGGTTCATTTTTTTCCAGAACCTTTTAGAAAATATGGGGAAAAAATAAAAACATTTTTTTTTTACACAAAGTTGTCCATTTATAAGATATTCCCAATGCATAGCATGTACATAGCAAAAATGACACCCCAAAATATATTCTGCTACTCCTCCTGAGTATGGCGATACCACATGTGTGAAACTTTTATACAGCCTGGCCACATATAGAGGCCCAACATTGAAGTAGCACAGTCAGGCGTTCTACGAGCATAAATTACACATCTCATTTCTCAACCACCTATTACACTTTTGAGGCCTTAGAGCACCAGGACAGTAGAAACGCCCACAAAATGACCCCATTTTGGAAAGCTAACACCCCAATGTATAATCTATGAGGCATAATCAGTCATTTGAACTGTTCATTTTTTTCCAGAAGTTTTTGGAAAATGTGGAAAAAAATGGAAACGCATTTTTTTTACACAAAGTTGTCCATTTATAAGATATTTCCAATGCATAGCATGTACATAGCGAAAATGACACCCCAAAATATATTCTGACTCCCCCCATGTACAAATTATAGTCATGGACACATGCTGGTTTGGGCCATTTCTTCTTTGGATTTACACATAGGTGTCGTTATGGATAGATGTGAGCATGTGGACATTTTGTTTGTCCCTCCACCTGACAACCAATATCTCATTATTTCGCAGAGACGCCGTCTCCCCTTTTCGTGGTCTTTCAGTAACGAGCCTTTGCGGGAAGCCCTTCCTATTGGCTCTCACTGTTCCACATGCTGGAGTGCTCCTCTGGTGAAGAGTGCGGAAGAGGGGCAAGCTTGTATAGTAATTATCCACATAAAGGTGGTAACCCTTTCCAAGGAGTGGTTATACAAGCTCCCATACAACTTTTCCGCTGGCTCCCATGTACTCTGGGCATTCAGGGGGATGCAGTTGAGTGTCCTTCCCTTCGTACACCAGGAAGGCGTAGATGTACCCCGTGGCTCGGTCACATAGCTTGTACAGTTTAACCCCATATCGGGCCCTTTTGCTGGGGATAAACTACCTGAAGCTAATGGGCAGCGCTTCTGACCACCAATGAAAATATAACATATGTGAAAAAACGTCAAACCAATAAAATTAAGCAAATATATCCATAAATCCCATGCACAACAAATGAACACGTACAGTGTAGAAACATATCTCACAAATCAGAAACATATAAGTTCCAAACAAAGTGCTTAATGAATGTCCAAGTGCTTAAAAAATGTGCAAAACTGCTTATGTTGTGCTAGCACAAATCAAGTCCCCATAAACATATCAATGTGCTATGGTGATCACACAGATTATCAATGATGAAAGCATTGAAAACTGTCCAGGTGTCTGGATGGTGCTCCTAAAAATGCATGATCTCCGGTTGTTTAAAGGTGATTAGGTGCAACAATGGTGCTCTTTAGTGCTGTTAAATTTAATCCACACGTGTCATGCAATCTGTGCCAGACCCCCTTTGTGGCCCCACTCACCAGAATTCATTGACCATCTGCTTTGCAGTCAGTGGTCAAAAAAGCTTGTGTCAGTGACAGTGACACAAGCTTTTTTGACCACTGACTGCAAAGCAGATGGTCAATGAATTCTAGTGAGTGGGGCCACAAAGGGGGTCTGGCACAGATTGCATGACACGTGTGGATTAAATTTAACAGCACTAAAGAGCACCATTGTTGCACCTAATCACCTTTAAACAACCGGAGATCATGCATTTTTAGGAGCACCATCCAGACACCTGGACAGTTTTCAATGCTTTCATCATTGATAATCTGTGTGATCACCATAGCACATTGATATGTTTATGGGGACTTGATTTGTGCTAGCACAACATAAGCAGTTTTGCACATTTTTTAAGCACTTGGACATTCATTAAGCGCTTTGTTTGGAACTTATATGTTTCTGATTTGTGAGATATGTTTCTACACTGTACGTGTTCATTTGTTGTGCATGGGATTTATGGATATATTTGCTTAATTTTATTGGTTTGACGTTTTTTCACATATGTTATATTTTCATTGGTGGTCAGAAGCGCTGCCCATTCTATTACATCTATTCATATCTCTCTTTTAAAGGCAGCAGCACCAAGTGTGTGTGAATGTGTGTTGCAGACACACACACACGCTTGCATGTTCACCAATATTTTCTGTATTTCTAATTATTATTAATTTTTTTTGGAAGAGGCGCTGTTTACACTAACAATACCTGAAGCTAAGCCTGCCTGTGAAATGAACAAGTGATTCATCCACGGAGATTTTTTGGTCGGGGGTAAATAATTGGGAGAAATTCTCAGAGAAAAAATTTAGGAATGGCCAAATTTTAAATAATTTATCATATGATGAGTCATTTCGGGGAGGGCACTGGGAGTTGTCATTGTAGTGGAGGAACCGCATAATCATCAGGCATCTTGATCTTTGCATAATCGATGAATGGATGGGCATTTGGTGGATGGGGTGGGTAGACCAATAGAAATATAATTCATTTTTTTTTTGTTAGTTCCATGTTGAAAGTTAGGCCTAAAATTTTTTTAAATTCCTCTACTGTCAATTCTCTCCACTCATAGGGACGGGTGTAACTTGAACCAGGGTTGCTTGTTATGTACTGTTGTGCATAGAGGATGCACTGGGCCACGATGTAAGATAAAAAGGTCTTGGGTAAAAATTAAATTAAAAAAATTAATAAAGGCAAAATTCTCTGTGTTCACCTGGACACCTAGCTGGGCGGTGAAAGGTGGGATGTTTGCTGCTCCTGAATTAGGAGGAAACCACAGAGGGTTTTCAAGGGCAAAGGGAAGGCCGGCATGGGTTCTAATCCTTTGGGCTGAGATGACACCCCGCTAGTGCTTGGCCTTTGTTGCACTGGTATTTCACTTCTTGTGGCTGGCACTGCACCACTGGTGGATGGAAATGAGCTGCTGGTTGATGCCACTGCATTACTGATGGATGGCACTGAGCTGCTGGTTGATGCCACTACGCCACTTGTGGTAGCTTGCTGCTCTATGCCAGAACACCTTCGCTTCATGGGCACGCTTCCCTCTTCCTCTGATTCTGTATCAGACCCACTGCTTACAAAGGGTTCATATTCCGAACCAGAATCAGACTCAGACTCAGAGAGCTCCCCGCTGCTCTCGTTGATCAAACTAAGAAGTTGATATGCCTCCTCAGTGGAAAACATTTTTCTTGCCATAATGGTGACTGTGGTCTGTGGTGACAAACTGCTGTAGTAGGTACATTAGGACAGATATGGCTACACTAATAGGTGCTGATGAGGCTGTTATAATGAGGCTGCACTGCTGGGTGCTGAAGAGGCTGCACTGATGGGTTCTGATAAGGGTGCACTGATAGGTGCTGATGAGGGTGCACTTATGTGCGCTGATGAGGTTGCACTGATGTACACTAATGCACCACACTGATGATGCACTAATTAGCTGGCACTGATGTGCACTGATAAGGTGGCACTGACGGACGCTGATGAGGATCCACTGATATGGTGTCATTGATAAACAGTCACTTATGGGCACTGGTGAGCGCTGTAGTGGCACTGATGGGCACTGTAGTGGCACTGATGGGCACTGTAGGGCACAAATGAGCACTGTAGTGGCACTAATGTGGCACTGATGAGCACTGTAGTGTGATGAGCATCCACTGATAGAGTAGCACTGATGAGCGCTGTAGTGGCAATGATGAGTGCTGAAGTGGCACTGATGAGCACTGTAGTAAAGCTAATGTGGCACTGATGAGCACTGTAGTAGCACTGATTAGCGATGTAGTGGCACGGATGAGCACTGTAGTGGCACTGATGAGCACTGTAGTAGCACTGACGAGCAATGTAGTGGCACAGATGAGCGCTGTAGAATATAGAAAGTGCATTATGGAGCGGGCGAACTTCCCGTGAGCACCCCATTTGTTCTACGAACAAACGAACAGATGATGTTCGAGTCAAACGTACGTTTGACTTGAACATCAAGCCCATCCCTATTTGTAAAGCACATGCTTTGCAGATGCCCAAGCTCTGCTAGATCACTACATAGCTCAAGGAGGGTGGTAAAAAAAATTAGAGACAAGATTTCAGCAGGCTTTGTGCCCCTGCTTAGTCCTGTCTTCCATTCAGACTTCTAGCAAGCATAAGCTAGCTGGTAATGGCCAGCCTAAACTCTCTTCCTATCTAGACTTTTTAAAGAGACCCTGTCACCTTGCCCATTCAGGACTGAATGACATTGTCTGCTGCAAGCCTCCCTCCCCCTAAAGTATACCAATGCTCCCTTACTGCAGAAGTCCACCCTGGGTAAGCACGAGACATGTGCAGTTCATTTTGTTCTGAATCAAAATTTGGATTAATTTTAGTTATTCGGAAATTCGGATGTATCCAAATTTCCAAATGACAATAGTAACAAATTTAAACAAATCCGAAATAAAGAAACACAATTTTGGATGACATTTTCATTGGAATCATTTTCATATAGAATTCAAATAGTTTTCAAATCAAATTTGAATCCTTTTCAAATCGAATTTCCGAAGAGAATAAAATAAAGGAATAGAATAGAAAGAATATAATAGAATAGATAAGAATAGAATGTAATGGAGTGAAACAGAATACAAAATAAAAGAATAGAAAAAAATTGAATAGAAAATAAAAGAATAGAATAGATTAGAAAATAATAGAGTAAAACAGAACAAAATAGAAGAACAATAAATAGAATAGAAAATAAACTAATAGAACAGAATAAAATAGAAAGAATAGAATCATCTTTTTAAATTCAAATTTCAAGTAGAATAAATTTGAATTAAAATAGAATAGAAAAGGATAAAATAAAGAAGAATAGAAATGAATAGAAAAAAATATATAATAGAATAGATAGAATATAACCTTGTTCTGAAATTAAATTTGAATTTGAATAGAATAGAAAAGAATATAAAATAAAAGAATATAGTTGAAAATAACTGTTGAAGTTGAAGAAAAGAAGAATATGAAGGGGGCGTGGCCGGATGAGGATGTAAGGGGTGGCTGAATGCTCTGCTCCCGCTCTGAGAGATCCTGAGACAACGGGCGGTGTGGTGCGGGGTGGAATCGAGGCTGTGCCGGAGTGAGGGCCGAGGTGACCGGCCTAGCGGGGCAGAGGGGAATCGGTGGGAGCGGCGGTGAGAGCGGCGCACCGTTCCGCACCAACCCCTACACAGGAGAGCGGTCACCGGTCCGTTGAACGGAGGCACGGCTGACGGAGTGGAGTGGGCCACGGGATGCAGCTGGGAACCGAGCTGGGGGGACCAATGTGTGTGGGGAGAGCCCCTGCCTAAAACATCGGCACACGGAGAGGGGCGCTTGGCTCGGTGCAGTGAGAGCGCACTGAAAGCTGGGGGGGGGGTCTTGCCATCTCCCACTCCGAATGGGAAGAAAAAATGTCTGTCTCAATATTACAAGAGGCTTTGAAGAGAAGATCTGAGAGAATGGGGTGAGATCACTGCAATTTTTGTTGTTTCTCTACTAATATAGTATACCAGCGGTGACAGAACACTTAACTACCCCAAGGAAAATATTCAGCTTCCCTAGGAAAGAACCCTGTTTTTTAAAATGATATCTGGCCTGATAAAACAAAGTTCTAAGTTTGCAAATTGAATACAGGCTTAGATACAGGACTTTGCTATTTATAATCTTTTTTAGCTACACTTTAACTGCCTTGACTGTTTTTGTATACTTAGGCAGTGCATTCGATACCGCAGATGGGAATAGATTCTTTCCCTGGGGCTGGTAACTGAAAGCCTTCTGTGGTTGTAGGCTTATTCCAGTTTATGTCCAGGATCAACGCACCCGGACGGATAAGAGAGGCGGGAAAAAAGGAAAAAAAAGAAAAGAAATACACACTGTATGTTAGCTGTGTTAAAAAACGTAACTACCTCAGGGAAAATATTTAGTTTCCCCAGGACAAGATTTCTACTAGCAACTGCGCTTTAATTGCCTTGCTTCGCAAACTGGACAGTGTACTACAAGGGAATAGACTCCCCTCCAGGGGTTGGTAACCCAAAGTTTTTTTCTCTTTTTGGGTCATAGACCTACTTCCAGATTATTTCCAGGGTTAACACATCTGTACAGACAAAGAAATTAAGACTGTTACTCTTATTAACCACTCTTTATATGACATTCTGATATCGCAGCTTGGCGATAGGAAAATGACAAGGAAGAAGGGTGACGAGGTGCCACAGCAGGAAAACACTCAGGTACAACTTGCGGTAAAGGATAAAGGGAAAGAAAGGGGGAGCCAAGCAGCAGCAAAATCAGAAAAATCTGTGCATACCCCACCTAAAGGGGCGTCAAACCCCGTTATGCAGAGCAAAAGCCAGGCAGGAGTTACTGGTGGAAGGAAAAGCCCAGGAGCCACAGTAAAGATTGACCAAGAGGTAGAGAAACCCACGAGCCCATCAGGTACTACGGGCGCTGTAGGAGGCGCAGAACCTACTTTGAGGGAGGTGTTGGAAGCAGTGAACTTCTGTAAGGAGACCATGTTGGGGGTAACCGAACAAATAAAAGGATTACGTGAAGAAATTAAACATCTGAGACACGATGCACAAAAAATGCGTGAAAGAGCTACAGCACTAGAAGAAAGAGTAAGTGAAATAGAGGACAACCTAAATCCAATCAAAAAGGAATTGAAGGAGATAAAGGAGGAAAATAATTTATACATGGTCAAAATAGAAAATCTGGAAAATAGACAACAGAGGAATGACTTAAGAATAGTAGGTTTCCCTGAGCGGAGTGAAGGAGGTAACCCCGTAAATTTTCTGGAAAACTGGTTAAAAGACACCTTCGGGGAAGAGACGTTCTCACGCTTCTTTGCAATAGAGAGAGCACATAGAGTTCCATACAGAGCTCCAGCGCCAGGTGGCCACCCTAGACCTTTTATAATTAAATTGCTTTACTACAGAGATAAAGAGATCATTTTACAAAGAGCGAGAGAAAAAAAAGGATATAATCTATAATGGAACCAGGGTCTCAATATACCCAGATATTTCTCCTGAAGTGCAGAAGAAAAGAACCAGATATATGGATGTTAAGAAGAAACTCCAACAACTCCATATTGTATACTCAATGATGTACCCAGCACGGCTGCGAGTGGTAGCCGACGGAGAAGTAATATTCTTATAACACAGCAGAGGAAGTGGCACTATGGCTGGAGAAAAATGAAGGGAAGCTGAGGAAAATATAATCTAAGAAGTGCACCTAACCCAGAATGAGTAGAATACTGTGAACGGAAGCATGAGGTTAGAGGAGAAGAAAGCTGAGAACTTTTTTTTTTTTTGTGTGTGTGGCATCAAATTTGACGTTATGAAACACTGGAGGGGGGAGGGAAATCACGGACTTGAGAGAGTGTTTTTTTGTTAGGCCACGATCGAAGCCCCTGGTGTGGACCCAAGGAGGGTCAGGAATGGGAGATAGAAGTATGGATGTGGATCCTCCCCCCCGCCTGAACCCCATAACCCCCCCCAAAGGGAGAGGGGGGTGGGGAAAAGGGGTAGGGACAGACCCGGAAAGAGGAAAAGAGAATGGCACTGATTATAGGCATAAATACGAAACAAGTGAGTGTTTGTGAAAAAGTAACTAAAAAGGAGGGATATTATAAAATATCACGTACAGCACAAAAAGGTCACCAAAATAGGGAATTGAACGGGGTAGATGCAAAGTAGGAATGTGAACATTTGCTCATGGAATATTAGAGGTCTGGGAGATAAGGGAAAAAGAAGTGCAATACTTTCTACAGTAAAAACATATGAAGCCGAAATAGTTTGTCTACAGGAGACGCATCTAACAAAAGAAACCAATGGGTATTTGAGACATCGTGGGTTTCAGACCCAATACCATTTTGTATATAACTCCTATTCGAGGGGAGTAAGCATCACGATTGGAACTAGGGTGACGTTCTCCAGTAAAAAAGTGGCAATAGATAATAAAGGGCGATAAATCTTCCTGCATTGTAATATAGGGGACCTGGAATGTATCCTGGCCAACATATATATCCCGCCGCCATATAATTCAGAAGTAATATACAGTTTAATGGCATTTACATCAAGCAAGCCAAATATCCCAATACTGGTGGTTGGTGATCTTAATGCGGTAGTAGATGAAGAAAAGGACAGATACCCAGTAAAACGAGGGAATAAAATTAATATAGTAACATGGGTCGATTAATGGCGGAGATAGATCTGAGGAACATCTGGAGGTTGAGAAACCCGATGGAACAACAATATTCATGTTATTCAAGTACCCATAATACGCTCTCCAGAATTGATTTGATGTTTGGGGGTGAAGCAATGTTAAGATATATGGAGAATATAAAGTATATGCCCAGGAGTCTCTCAGATCACTCCCCGATGGTGATACCGATCTTTCAAAAGGGGGAAATAGAAGAGGGGAATGGAAAGTAAATCCCTTTTGGTTGGAGTTAATAGGACAACAGGAAGAAATAGGAAATTTAATTAAGGAATATTTGGATAGGAATAAGGGAACTGCAACCATGGGGGTAGTATGGGACTCCCTGAAAGCTTTTTTTAAGGGGGCTATTGATACAAAAAATCTCTAAAATTAATAGAACAACAAGAGAAAGAGAGAGGGTAGCTATGAACGGAGTAGCAGAAGCAGAAAGGCAATATATAGTAAACCCAATAGCAACGAGATTGTCAACATGGCTAGAGGAACAACAAAAGTATAAACAAATACTACTAGAGAAAGTAAAGAAAATAAAAGAAGGTTTCAGAAACAAAGTCTCCATGAAGCAGGGGAGAATATGGGTAAGATATTGGCCACAATTGCATGAGCGAACCGGATAACAACTACAGTATCAACGATAATAGCAAAAGATGGGAGAATACTAGTGCAAAACCCTGGAATTGTTGAGGAATTCAAAAACTTTTTTGAAGATTTATATAGTACCCGGGAGCAGAGGGTGGAAGGACAGATGGGGCACTTCCTTTGTGGATTGGAGATCCCATATCTGTCTGAGGAGGATAGGGGTTGGCTGGATGCCCCCTTGACTATAGAGGAAATAAAAAGAACGAATCAAAGATCTCCAGGGATAGACGGGCTACCGGGCGAGATATATAAAAAGTATGGGGATGTGCTGGCCCCAGCGTTGTTGGAGGTATTTGAGCAAGCAAAAAAGGAGGGTAAACTGCCAGACTCCATGCTAGAATCCACAATAATTGTGTTACCAAAAGAGGATAGACCCACTTGACCCCTCTTCCTATAGGCCAATCTCCCTGCTGGGAGCCGATGTCAAGGTCCTAGCTGGAGTGTTGGCTTTGAGGCTGGGAAGAATCATAACAAAGTATGTACGTCCATACCAGTCTGGATTCATGCCTGACAGGACCACCAATGCTAACATAAGACGAGCGTACCTAAACTCACAAATGCCAACAACCAATACAGTACAGGATCAAGGGCTCTGCTGGCATTGGATATAGCAAAAGCTTGATAGCTTAGAATGGCATTATTTGTGGCAGGTCTTGACAAGGTTTGGGTTAAGATTTATGGAGTGGATAAAACTGCTGTATGGAAATCCCAGGGCCAAGGTTAAAATAAATGATGAGTGCTCGAGGACTTTTCAATTGACCTGGGGAATGAGGCAGGGGTGCCCTCTGTCACCCCTGCTTTTTCTCTGGCAATAGAGCTGCTGGTGATTTTCTGTTAGAACAATGGAAGAGATTAAGGGGTTCCAGAGGGAAACAGGAGTAGAAAAAATAGCATTATATGCTGATGACATACTCCTGTTTCTGGCGGATATGCAGGACTCCCTGAAAACTAAAAATCTGAAACAATATATAGAGGATAATTTAGGAAGGTGTGGAACCGACTGCTACTGTCGATAGCAGGAAAAAGTAATTTAACCACTTCAGCCCTGGAAAGTTTTACCCCCTTCCTGACCAGAGCACTTTTTGCGATTCGGCACTGCGTCGCTTTAACTGACAATTGCGCGGTCGCAATATTTCTTACTTTTTGCTAGAATTCAAATCCAAAAAAAAAATGATAAAAAAACATTTTTTTTCATAGTTTTTGGCCGATTTATATTCTTCCTCATATTTTTGGTAAAAAAAAAATCACAATCAGCGTTTGATTGGTTTGCGTAAAAGTTGCCACGTTTACGGATGATGAGAATTCATTTCTGGGGTTTTTATTTATTTATTTTTTTTTTACCAATAATGGCGGCGATCTGCGATTTTTAGCGGTACTGCGATATTGGAGCGGACATGTCGGACATTTTTGACTCTTTTGGGACCAAGGACATTTATACAGCGATCAGAAATTTAAATGTCCACTGATTACTGTGTAAATGTCATTGGCAGTGAAGGGGTTAACCTGCAGGGGGTGATCTAGGGGTTAACTGTGTTCCCTGGGTGTGTTCTAACTGTGGGGGGGCTGGGCTACCATGGGCATAAGAGATCTAACTGATCCCAGTGACAGGGATCAGTAGAGCTCTTATGTCCCCATTGAAAGAGCGGGGAACCGCTGTGTTTACATCGGCGGTTTCCCGCTCTTTGGCTCTAGCAGCTCATCCACCGATGTCCGCCGGCGAGCCATGGGCACACTCCTCCAGAGTGTGTCGGGCATGAGAGTGCCCCCCCTAGCTGCGCCTGCGCGAATCGCTGCCTTTTTACAGCGATTCGCGATAAGTGTCCACACCGCCGCAGTAAATATACTGCGCGCAGTGTGGAACCGGTTAATAAAGATGATATGGCTACCTCAACTCTTATATATTTTACAAAATTCCCCAGTATGGATACCGAAAACCTGGTTCCAAAAGCTGGAAAAAAATCTTTATAGAATTGGTATGGGGAGGAAAGCGGGCAAGAATAAGCCTGGGCACATTACAACGCACAAAAAATAAAGGAGGACTCTCAGTACCTCACCCATAAAGCTACTTTTTGGCAGCTCAAATGGCGCATCTAAAAGGATGCAATAAGCGGACAGGGAGAGGGTAAATGAGGGGGTTAATGTGCATAGGACTGGGCAGCAGGACTTTGGTTGAGGCCTTGGAGGCAGATTCCTTTCCCTTAGAGACCCCCTACCCTAAAGTTAATTAAAAAAGTGTGGAAAACAACGAAAAAAGTATTGGGATATCAAGGATACACAAAATACTCACCGATCTGGGACAATAGGCATATCCAGGAGACTCAAAAGGTGGAAAGAAATAAAAACTGGGAAAAATGTGGAGTAGAGAGATTAACACAAATGTATAAGGGTAGTAGCTTGAGGACATTCCAGGAGATGAGGTAGGAATATGGGGTATCAAATCAATCAATGTTTGTATACTTGCAAATTAAGCATGCCCTGGATAAGCAATTTAAAACAAAACCATTAAAATGTTGTGAGATAACAATGTTGCAGGAAGTAATAGAAGCCCGAAGATCTAGAACAGCCTTTCTCAACCTTTTCAACATGGAGGAACCCTTGAAATAGTTCTGCGGTCTCAGGGAACCCCTTCTAAAAATGAGAAATCTACAACTCATGATACATTAGTGTGATGGTCAATGGGAAGAATGGTCCTTACACTTGTGGTCATTGGAAAGAATTACCTTCTTACAGATAGCTAAAAAGATCAAAGGTGTCAGTGGGAACTTATCTGAGAGTCAAAAATTGCTCATTGCTCAAGGAACCCCTAGCAACCTCTGGAGGAACCCTGGTTAAGAATCACTGATCTAGAGGGATAATATCAGGAGTTTATAGGGATATATGTGAGGCAATAACGGTTAGAGGAAAGGATCTACTGTTCAGGAAAAGTTGGACAAAAGATGTAGGATAAATAACTGAGGAACAGTGGGAAAGGATTTTAGAAGCAGGCCCAGTAGTGTCTATGTCTCCATCACTTAGAGTATCACACTTGCTACTGCTCCATAGAACATACTGCACACCACGGAGGCTGTTTCAGTGTGGAAGGAGACAAGATGCGAAATGCCCCCCGGAGTGGGGGAGAGGAGGGTAGTTTGATCCACATGGTTTGGAGATGTCCCAAGTTACATAGATGCTGGGAGAAAATAGTGGAAAATATTGAACAGGTTTTTGAAGTTACTTTAGAGAAGATCCCTGTGGTGTGTATACTTGGATATGTGGAGAAGACCGACCTGACGAATAGGATATGGATAGCGGTGTCTAGGAGCCTGTTTATGGCAAGGGAGCTAATAGCAAAAAAAATGGATAGCAGCAGACCCACCAACCTATGTAGAATGGAGAAGAGAAATGGAAATAATGATTAATAACAAGAAGTTTGTATACCGTAAAAGGAAAAGAGATGAAGAACATAAAAAAAATATGGGGACCATGGATAGATAACAATGTAAATGGAGATACTAAAAATGGATAATAAATATGGGAAATTTGTCTGAGACTATAACATAAAAAGAGGCTGTTAGATAAAGGAGATGTCCTTAAAAGTACAAATAAACTATATACAGGAATATAGGGGGAATAAGTATGAAGAAGGGCAATTAAGGAACAGGGCCTGTGAGGGGTGGATGTTAAGAGTGTTTGGGTATGGAAAGTAGTTAGGGATAAGTGAATTTATATTTGTATATGTGAAAAAGTGCAAATATTTTTTTAAATAAAGTATATTGATTTAAAAAGAAATAAAGCAGAGAAAAAGAAATGAACACCACAATGATGTGACTAAACTGGAGGTTGTATGAACGCTAAGCTGAATTCATCTTCTCAAGGTGGTCTACTGAAGTGGTGATGGCGGCAAGTTGGCTCGTTATCGCGAAACGCCGTCACAGTGAGCGCGCGAGCGCGCCTCCGGCGGCACATGCACGCTCACTGTGTTTGGGGGGGCCGGGGAGCGGGTAGAGCTGACTCAATCGCCGCCGGCTACCCTCGATGGCTCCCCCGCACTGAAAGAACGGAGGTCCATGTAAGTAAACACCGATCTCCGTTCTGTTAGAGGGGGAAGGGCGCTGATTACAGGCTTCCTGTATATGGAAGCCGTGATCATCCCCTTTCCCCAGCCAGGGCAGCCCACACACAGTTAGAACACCCCCAGGGAACACAGTTAACCCTTAGAGCGCCCCCTGCAGGTTAACCCCTTCACTGCCAATGACATTTACACAGTAATCAGTGCATTTTCATAGCACTGATCGCTGTATAAATGCCAATGGTCCCAAAAAAGTGTCAAAATGGTCCAACATGTCCGCTGCAATATCGCAGTAGCGCTAAAAATCGCAGATCGCTGCCATTACTAGAAAAAAATAAAAAATAAATAAAAACCCCAGAAATGAATTCTCATCATTCGTAAATGCAGCAAGTTTTGCGGAAACCAATCAATAAACGCCGATTGCGATTTTTTTTTACAAAAAATATGAGGAAGAATATAAATCGGCCAAAACCGATGGAAAAAATGTTTTTTTATATATTTTTTTTTTATTTGTATTTTAGCAAAAAGAAGTTCGTGTTTTTTTTTTGCAAAATTGTTGCTTTTCTTTTGTTTATAGCGGCGATCAGAAATGATGCAGAGGGGATCAAATACCACCAAAAGAAAGCTCTATTTCTGGAGAAAAAAGGACGCAAATTTAGTTTGGGTACAACGTCGCACGGCCGCACAATTGTCAGTTAAAGCGATGCAGTGCTGAATCGCAAAAAGTGCTCTGGTCCTAAAGTGTGAAATCCTTCCTGGGCTGAAGTGGTTAAAAAAATAAAATAATTAAAAATAAAAACAAAGAATAGAAGAATATAACCATTTCCCAAAATTCAAATAGAATAGGAAAGAATAGATTAGAATAGAATAGAAAAAAACAATAGGATACAGTAGAATAAAATAGAAAAAATATAACCATCTTCTGAAATTCAAATTTCAAATAGAATAAATTCAAATAGTATAGAATAGAAAACACAATGCAATACAATAGAAAGAATATAACAATATAACAATTTTTCAAAATTCAAATAGAAAAGAATAGAATGTATCAGAAAATAATAGAATAGAAAATAAAAGAACAGAATAGAATATAAAAAAATATAATAGAATGGAATAGAAAGAATATAACCATCTTCCAAAATTCAAATGGAATAAATTCAATTTCGAATGGAATTCAAATGGATTTGAGTTAAATTCGGAATTCCCAAATCCGGAAAATTCAAATTGATTCGAATTTGAATAACTGAAATTAATTACGAAAACAAATTAAATGAATTAAACAAATGTAATTGAACGAATTTATGTAAATAGTGAATCGAAATGAAACAAAACAATTTTTTTCATTCTGCACATGTCTAGTAAGCTGTAGTGTTGTATGGCAATGGAGTCTACCCAGGTGGATTATGTCAAGGCCCCTATGCACAGGCCTGCTGTTTGGCTGCTCAGGCACAAACACATAAGTCACATAGAGGTGGTTACATGCTTGCCCCTACCTAAAGCAAAGATTCTGGCAAGTAGGGGTAAAGGATTGTGAATGGGTAAGTAGAACTTGCTTGGGGGCCAATAGCAGACACTCACTGTGCCCTTAATGGGTGAATTACAGTTTTCCTTATCCTCCCTACCATCAGGTTACAGAGCAAGCCCTCCCGGTGACATAACTCGCACACACGTGTACATGAACAACTTTATTTTGAGACTGACAGCATGCTGAAGGTTGTACACCGAGCTGCGCATGTGCTGTTCTACAATTAGAAACAAAGTGCTACCTGGCAGGAAAAGAGCCTTCATTTCAGAAAAGACATACAACGTTTAAAATAACTTCCTGATAACATTTTTTTTCTAAAAAAAAAACTTGTCTGTAACCTAAACTTCAGCTTTGGGTGTCCTCTTGCCACTGGTATCTGATCATGGCTGGAATGGTTGGCCACTTAGGAATTGGCAATGTTCACCAGTGTGCCCAATGCACAACAGCTATGATGAAATATTTTGGTGCCCAGGGCTACTAACAGAGGACAACACTCTCATTCTAAGTTAAAGATGGCAGGCAGGTAAGGGAAGGAGTAAAATACACTATATTACCTAAAGTATTGGGATACCTGCCTTTACACGCACATGAACTGTAATGGCATCCCAGTCTTAGTCCGTTGGGTTCAACATTGAGTTGGCCCATCCTTTGCAGCTATAACAGCTTCAACTCTTCTGTGAAGGCTGCCCACGAGGTTTAGGAGTGTGTCTGTGGGAATGTTTGACCATTCTTCCAGAAGCACATTTGTGAAGTCAGGCACTGATGTTGGACGAGAAGGCCTGGCATGGAGTCTCTGCTCTAATTCATCCCAAAGGTGTTCTATCGGATTGAGGTCAGGCCAGTCAAGTTCCTCCACCCCAAACTCACCCATCCATGTCTTTATGGGCATTGATTTGTGCACTGGTCCAAATAATTTGGTGGAGGGGGGATTATGGTGTGGGATTGTTTTTCAGGGGTTGGGCTTGGCCCCTTAGTTCCAGTGGAGGGAACTCTTAAGGCGTCAGCATATCAAGACATTTTGGACAATTTCATGCTCCAAACTTTATGGGAACAGTTTGGGGATGGCCCCTTCCTGTTCCAACATGACTGCGCACCAGTGCACAAAGCAAGGTGCATAAAGACATGGATGAGCGATTTTGGGGTGGATGAGCAATAACTTGACTGGACTGCACAGAGTCCTGACCTGAACACAATAGAACACCTTTGGGATAAATTAAAACAGCGCTGCGAGCCAAGCCTTCCCACCTAACATCAGTGCCTGGCCTCACAAATGCGCTTCTGGAAGAGATGGTCAAACATTTGCATAGACACTCCTAAACCTTGTGGGCAGAAGAGTTGAAGCTGTTTTAGCTGCAAAGGGTGGGCCAACTCAATATTGAACCCTACGGACTAAGACTGGGATGCCATTAATTTTCATGTGCGTGTAAAGGCAGGTGTCCCAATACTTTTGACAATATAGTGTAGCTTGTGTTTATACCATGGCCATTCTATGTGTGATTGAAGAGGGAAGAGAGAAGTATAGTTATTTTAGAAAACGTTCTCACCAATTGAAGATACTGACTCTGCTACCAGGTGGAGAAGAGAACGATTTCCTGAAAAAGACAACACAGTATATTGAAAACAGGCAGTGAAAATCTTTATATAATGATGTTAGGGTGAGATAGTACAAGAAGAAGGTATATTATCACCGGCAGCGAAAAGGCCAAAGTGTTTCCTTCCCAACCATTTTTTACATTTTTCTCTACAGTTATCACAGTTCTTTTCAGCCAAGGAAGCTGTCCTCCCCGCATACCTTGAATGTAACTGAGTTTTCCCAACAGAAGCAGCAGGCAGCGAATAGAGGAAAGCATACTTCTGGTGTCACCTTGGTATCCTAGCTGGTGGCCATTGATGTTTACAAGGCTAAGCTTCCAAAAATCCAGTTTTCCATTTCAGGGACATGCCAGGGTCAGCAGCATAAGTTGCAGGCCCTGACCTTTTAGCACACCTTTCTTCTGAAGCATGCCCTTTAGAGGCTGGCAGTTGATGGGTAAAGACTAAGCTTCCCCAGGGGCAGGAAGCAAAAGAAAGGAGGCAAGAATATGTTTAGTTTCTTCTTCCAGCCCAGTTGGCAGCCATTATGTTTAGAAGACTAAGCTTCCATAAATCCACATACACAGGTCAGGGTCAACATTATAAGTGGCAGGTCCTAACCATTTAGCACACCACTCTTCTTGGAGTATCCAAGGTGGTTGCCTTTTCTGCCTGCCCTTCTGGGGCTGTAGGTTGATTGTCAAAAAGTTAAGCTTCCCCTGCTTGCTCCTGTGAGGCTGGTGGTTATTTGGCAAAGACTGAGCTTCCCCAGCGGGCAACAAGGGGATGCAAGCATATGCATATTGTCATATTTTTGTCCAACTGGCAGTCATTGATGTTAAGAAGACTAAGCTTCCAGATATCCAGGTCGGGGGTCATAGACAGATCAATAAAATCATGAAATGTCTGTTTATTGCTTATAATTACAGAGCAATCTCTCTACTGGGTGTCTGATCCTGACTATGAGAAGTTGACTACCTCAGATCATAAGTTGTAGGTCCTGCCCTTTTTGCACACCACTCATCTGAAGTATCCAAGGTGGTCACCTCTTCTGTCTACCCCTTGGTCCGCCCCTAGGGAGATAACAATGGTTAAAGGGAAGCTCTACTTGTCCTAATGCCATGTACCGTCCCATGGGAGTGGGCATCTGTTTTATTTTAAGTGATAGAGAGAAAAAAAATCTTGAAGGAACTGCATCTTTAAATTTTAGCTACAGGAAGGTTCCCAAAAGGGATTGCTTCAATTTATGGGTAACAAAAAAAGGCAGAGCTTGTTGCACTTCCTTTCTATTACTTTAGTTTAATTAGAAAGTTATTGCATAAAATGAATAAGCTATTGAAATCACGCATTGTAACATTTAACACTTTTCCTTAAAAGGTAACTTATCAAAGCTAGCGCTCAGCAGCGAAGTGCCCATCTCTCTTACCCTACACCATGTTATGGACAGCAGAACTTATGCAAAGGGGATCACTCCTCATGCATCAAGTGAGCTATTTTTGTTTCTTGGGTTGGACCCATTCAGATTGCACATGCTATATAAACGAAGAGACGCTTGTATAGTACTTAATGGAGCTATTTTGTATTGTATAAATATGGGACCACTTCTGCTGGAGGGACAGGGTTTCTATTTTTTCTGGTCAGTTAGTGTGGAACTAAACAAGAGACATTCTATAGTAGCTTCACTTGTTTACCAAAACTGGCTTTTGGCCAACGTTATTTACATTTTTTTTATTACAGTTTATATGCGGATGTTTAAAGCCCAGGTTCAGGCTTTTGCATAGTCACCCAGAAAAAGGTTTAGAACAAAAAAAAAACTTGGTTTCCAGTATTTCTTTTATGCCACTAGGTGCCCTCAGTATTCTGGGTTGAATGGTACCCAGCCAAATTCAGCCTGGAAGACCAAGGACATCCCTTGAGTGCTAAAGGAGTACCCTGCACTCACAATGTACCAGTGTTACTCTTTGCATCACAGAGTCCCACGTCACATCTGAAAAAGTACAGTGCATCTGGAAAGTAATCAGAGCGCTTCACTTTTTCCACATGTTTTTATGATACAGCCTTATTCTCATGTACATAAGTATTCACAGCCTTTGCTCAATACTTTGTTGAAGCACCTTTGGCACCAATTAAAGCCTCAAGTCTTTTTGAGTATGATGCTACAAGCTTGGCACACCTATTTTTAGGCACTTTCTCCCATTCTTCTTTGCAGGACCTCTTAAGCTCCATCAGGTTAGATGGGGAGCCTCGGTGCACAGCCATTTTCAGATCTTTTCAGAATGTTCAATCGGGTTAAAGTCTGAGCTCTGGCTGGGCCATTCAAGGACATTCACAAAGTTGTCCTGTAGCCACTCCTCTGTTATCTTGGTTGTGTGCCTAGGGTCATTTGTCCTGTTGGAAGATGAACCTTTGCCCCAGTCTGAGGTCCAGAGCAGGTTTTCATCAAGGATGTACATTGCTGCATTCAACTTTCCCTCGATCCTGACTAGTCTCCCAGTTCCTACTGCTGAAAAACATCCCTACAGCATGATGCTGCCACCACCATGCTTCGCTATAGGGATGGTATTGGCCTGGTGATGAGCGGTTCCTGGTTTCTTCCAGACATGACGCTTGCCATTCAGGCCAAAGAGTTCAATCTTTGTTTCATCAGACCAGAGAATTTCGTTTTTCATTCATGGTCTGAGAGTCCTTCAGGTGCCTTTTGGCAAACTCCAGGTGGGCTGTCATGTACCTTTTACTGACTTCCTTCTGGCCACTCTACCATACAGGCCTGATTGTTGGAGTGCTGCAGAGATGGTGGTTCTTTTGGAAGGTTCTCCTCTCTCCACAGAGAAATGCTGGAGCTCTGTCAGAGTGACCATCGGGTTCTTGGTCACCTCCCTGACTAAGGCTCTTCTCCCCAGATTGCTCAGTTTGGCCAGGTAGCCCGCTCAAGGAAGAGTCCTGGTGGCTCCAAACTTCTTCCATTTATCCTTTGAAATGCGTCAGCCAACAGGGGCCCCTGCGTGGTCCCCCCAGGGTCTGCAGACTGTAGATTCCAGGACTTTCAAGCCATGGAAAATTGGTTGTTTTGGTTTCCCCTACACTAGCATACTTGCATCTCATGTTTGTGAGCAGTTTTTAATATTTTTTATCCTCAATAAATTTATGTGGGATAATGCAGTAGGCTCTTTTCTTTCCATTTTCTAGCTATGTCAAGGACTCCCCCAGTCCTAGAGGGCAACAAAGCCTGAAACAATACCTCTGGTGAAGTGGACCACCACTTCCACCTGAGCTGGGCCATCACCTTATGCGCAAGAGTGTTTTTTCTGTTGTGTATATTCTGAGGACTGGCAGCAGGGAGTAGAGTTCCAGGGTCCAGCTTTCTGGAGGAGACCCCTGTGCCGGGAGCTCTGCCCCTGGGGCAGAGAGAGAGAAAGACAGAGAGGAAGCTGAGGAGCCCTTTTTGAAAACATCGAGGTCCCAGCTAGGCTTAGCTGGCGGGCCAAAAATCTGTATAACTTGACACCTCAGTGCTAAGAATTCATAGAGAAGCTGGCCTTCAAATGTGCAAATGCAATGACCACTGTACAACACAGACTAGATGATATTGGCGGTGCTGTCCTCCTCAGGTCATGAAACTTGAACTGTACAAACAACAAAAAGTACAAAGGGGAGCAAACACCTAATGCATTATCCACAGCAGCGGTGGCTGGTGTGGGAGGGGCGCTGGGGCGCCGCCTCCCCGCCGGCAAAAGACGAAGTAAAAAAAAAAAAGTCAACCCCGCCCACCTACAGGTGGCGCCGGTACATTGACTTTCTTTTTTTTTTTTTCTTTTCGGCTCCTTGGCTGTCACATGACAGCCAAGTAAGTGAGCCTATTGGTCGGCCATTCAAGCCTATGCATGTGCGCTTCTTCCTGCGGCCATGCATAGGCTGATTGGCTGCCCTGAGCCTCCGCTCAGGGTGATTGGATGCGGGGCCGGGGGCGGG
>BLSH010165157.1:63088-73192 GCA_018402905.1 Glandirana rugosa
TTTTCCGTTATGACTAAGTTATTGCGTTTCATTTGGCGGTGGTTCGTCTAGTTAGACATATATTATGTCCCCGGGGGGCTAACTACCATTATGTGGGCCCGGTGTCTTGCACGTAACGTGGAGTTTCTAGGCCTGGCCGCAAACGAGGTCACAATTGGCGAGTCCCGCGGACGACCGGCCTACTAGCCCGCCCATCGCACATCAATAGTTTATTAACTTCCAAAGGTAACATTTACCGGAAAGGAGTTATAGCCAATTTCGGTATAAGCGACATGTGTCTCTTATAACAATTTGGCTGTGACCCTCTGTGACACTGTTATGTATTATTTGTGTACCATGCTTTTCTTTTGTTCAATGGATGGACTGAATGTTTCATTTTTTTCCTTTTGATTGGACTGGTGTTCGTGTTTAGAAGATGATCAAGATTCATCGAGGGACACATGGGTGCATATGACAAGAGGAGGAACTGTTGTAGAAATTTAGGATGTGTTTATTATGTATTGTCACAGTGTCTCCCAGTGTCGGTTTAACAATATTCTCTGTGTACAGCGAATATGGCTTTAACCGATATTGAGGAAAGGCCATTTACAATGGAAACCTTCAATTATTTGATAACTACACGCTACCCGCCCGATCATCCGGCCAGCAGGCGCCCTGAGCGGTTAACACTGGAGCAAACGCCGGTCCGGATCTTTGAGGTGCAATGCACGTTCTGTGGCCCGGGTGTATTACCATCAATCGGGGGGCCCCTGTATTATATACAGATTGATCTGCTTGGTGGCGGTTTACTTTGCGTTATTGAATCAGTATTGCCTTTTATGTAAGGATAATGATCTGTAAGCTTTCTGTCGCATCTGATCAATGTGACAGAAATCTACAGCTATATTCCTTTGTGCATAATTTACCCTTTATGGAACAGTAGCATAATCGCCATGGAGTATAGTTCATAGAGCTGTATTTGATAGCGATTCGTTGTAATGGCAGTTCGAGGTTTTGCATGTATGGCATTTTGCTTGGAGGGCCTGTGTGAGATAACGCATTGGTTTTGTGAAGGCCATGTCTCCACATGGCTTTCATTGTTATATGGAGACAGCTGTTGCTCATACGGGCTGGCCAACCTCCATGCATGCACGCCTCTTCTATTGTATCGTTTGAATATAAAAAAGTGAGTCGTTGGTTGGTGTTTTGTATTGAGCTCATGTCATGTGACTGTGCCTTGGAGGCTGATTGGCTGAATGTGAAGCCACCAAGTCTCTGTGTTACACCTGTTTAATTCCTATAAATAAAGCCTGAAAGCTCGGCCACTGAGGACTGCCCTGCGAGCTTGCAATGTGAGAAAAGCTATTTGTGTACTTGCTTTAACACGAGTGCACTCAAATGCATTATGCAAAAGAGCTGAAAAGTGTGCTTATTAGCGCAGGCAAAATATAATGCATACAAGGTATTATAATTGCCCTTACAGTTGGGGTCGCATTAGGAAGTCGCATCAGAGTACTGCAGGTACCTTTTCAGAGTTGCTGCAACTTTAAGTCGCATAGATTGGAACAGGAGCTATTGAAATCAATGGGCTGTGACTTGTAAAGCAACTTTATGTCCATAGTCGCATGACAAGGCGCACAGAGACTAAATCCCACTAAATGAACTTGAGTATGAATCTTTCTTCATTGCAATTACTAACTTGGAATTGTAATTAGACCTGTGAACGCTGGCTATACTGTAGCTGATGTGAACCATATTGCTAAGACCCTGCTCTCACCTAAGCGTTTTTCAGCTCGTAAAGCGCTCAGGTGTGAATGCAGCCTACTAGTTGTGCCTCAAGTAACTGCCTTTTGTACTCCAAGCATTCATATAGTTTCTTGATTATCCAAGTTTGATCTAACCATTCTTGAGATAACAGAAGTAGCCCTAATTTAAGCATTTCTCTTAGAATACTTCAGAAAAGTCCACAGGGAAGATTGAACTATTCACGAGTTCAGGAAATCTCCAGGTTTTTTTTTTGAAGGAAAAAAGTCAAGAACAAGGAAAAAGTTAAATATTGTTCTGACAAGTAGTGAAAAAAAAACCAAGGGAGGCAGGGGAGGGACCTGTCCACCCAATCACTGGTTAGAGAGTAGCTACCTCTGAGGCAACCGATTAAAGGTTGAGAAATCAGTTCAGGGTTCAATCCGTTAGGATGGGAAATCAAATCGCTTCAAGGAGGGGGTCTGGGTGTGGTAAACCGTACCAATTGACCCCAAGGGAAGAGATGATTGATAAATATGGACCCTGGATGATAAAATATATTTGTGATTGGGAACGTTGGACTGGAATTAAGCTTTCTAAGAGAGGTCATTTTAAACCTAAAGTATGGGAACAGCTGTGGTCTGGTCATCACAAGAAGATGATACGGCCAAAGGAAAGAGACGCTTGGGCTATATGGATGCTGGAGTCATTGAATAGGGCAGAGGAAGGGAATGTTTTGATTATGGGATTTAAGGAGAAATCATTCCAAGCACTACTTGAGGGTAGGGACAAGCAGAAACAGTCTCAACCCCAAAGTTGTGGCAGTGATGAACACGGGGACAAGGAGCAATTGTCAGGGCTTGGGCCTTATGCGGGTGCCCAGTCCGTATCAGCAAAGTGCTCAGGTGCTGATATGAACTGTCACCTTACAGTGGCTGACAATAAGGGAAAGCCACAAAGTAACAAGTTTGATACCCCACTAAAATGTGAATTACAGGGGGAGGGTGTGGCACAGGAAGGTCAAGCAGCAAGCCAAGGGAAGGCTATGCTGGCCTTAAGGGAGAAAAGTCTCCAGGCAGAAGGGATACTTTCTGACCCTTTGATGGAAGAGGATGGGAAATTAAATTTCACTGGTAAAAATTGTAGTAAGCGTGCAGGAAGGACTCCACTGATCTTTGCATCCAGGTGGTTGGCAAAACAGTATGAGCATTTGAAGTTGCAAAACACATCCCTAAAAGACGCTCTAGAAATATCAAAAAGTAAGGTTAGTGCTTTAGAAGCTTTTATGGCAAATTCTGATGCTATCCACCAGAAAGTAGTAATCGAAAACCAGAGATTACAGGAAGAAGTTCATCAGCTTGGAAAAAGACTGAAGAATGCAGAAAGTGAGGTGAAAGGATTATCTGTCAGCTGCCAGGAGCAGCTTGCTCAGTTTTCAGGTAGAATGGATGACAAAGCAAAAGATTTGGGTATCCCTGAAGTCAGTGGGACACCCTCCACACCTAATGTATATGCCAATAGGAATACATTTTTGGAAGATAAGAGCTCTTTAACCATTTCAGCCCCGGAAGGATTTCCCACTTTAGGACCAGAGTACTTTTTGCGATTCGGCACTGCGTCGCTTTAACTGACAATTGCACGGTTGTGCGACGTTGTACCCAAACAAAATTTGGGTCCTTTTTTTCCCACAAATAGAGCTTTCTTTTGGTGGTATTTGATCACCTCTGCATCATTTCTGATCACCGCTATAAACAAAAGAAGAGCGACAATTTTGCCAAAAAAAAAACAAACAAATTTCTTACTTTTTGCTAAACTACAAATCCAAAAAAAAAATAAAAAAACATTTTTTTCCATAGGTTTTGGCCGATTTATATTCTTCCTCATATTTTTGGTAAAAAAAAAAAATCGCAATTGGCGTTTATTGATTGGTTTGCGCAAAAGTTGCCGCGTTTACGGATGATGAGAATTAATGTCAGCGATCGAGTCCATCCTACCCGCTCCCTGCCCCCCCCAACACAGTGAGCATGCGTGCGCGCCTCCAGCGGCACGCGCACGCTCACAGTGAGGGATATCGCAGCCACCGTCATATGACGGCGGTTTGCGATATCGAGACACTTTGTCGCCGTCAGACTGCGGTCGGCGGTTGGCAAGTGGTTAAAAATTGCCCCTATATTTTTTAAGTCGCAAGAGTACATGTGGGAAGGTTGTTTCCAATCCAGGTATGCAGACTATTTCCCATACTTAAGTTAAAGAGAGGCTTAATGGAGACTGCCGGAGAAGCGGCGGGGTGGGGCATTGGGTGTCTTAAACGATATGGAGCTGGAAGTTCTCAAAAACCCATTGGGAATACTGGTGCTACATGTCGGTACAAGGGTTAGGAAATCCAACTTGCTCTGTCGAGCACCCAGGTGCAATGAGAGGTGTTCCAGGACCTCGGAGAGTTGATTGCCTCTTTTTCAGTAGAACAATTTCCATTTTGTAAAGACAGGCAGGTGGGGGTAGTATCCAAGTTTACTATGAGTCACATGGATTGGTGCATGACTCAGTTCTGTGGTTGTCAAAACCCAACTTGCATTATTCTCATCCCTGAGTTTAGGGACTGAACATTGTGTATATACCTCAGTCAATTTAGGTACTATCCTATCAGGCTCTACTGTGTTATACCCTAGAGTCCAACTTGTTCGGAAGGTTTATGAGTCTGGACTACCTCAGATGATTGTTACTGGTGGGTGCTGAAGAAAGGAAGGGGTTGGGCTATGTCAATTGAAAAGGACAGAATCATGTGACAGCAATGCTGGCACAGGGAGGGGTCATGTCTAATGGATGCCAAGGTAGTGTCCCAACTGGTCCTTAACAAAGTTAAAAATACTTGAGACCAGGGTGCTGGTGCTGGTATCACATATCTAGTGATGCATTGTATTAAGCATCAGGTTAAAGTGTACTTAGTGCAGTACACTACCTATTGGAGTCTACTGCACATCTTCTCTTGTCCTTGGCATAGATATAGCAGGAACACAGGAATGTACCCATACTACCCCTTATATCTATCCTGACATCCCCTAACACATACTGAAATTTCTCTTGTGATTTGGGGAGGAGTTAAAAGTTGGGAAGTTTAACTTAGGGCAACCGGATTTAGATAGCGCCAACAGTTTGTGTGGGGCATAGAAGGACCCCGCTCAAGGAGTTTATAATCAGGGGGAGGGGGTGGTACAAAAAGTAATAGCTGCAGGGAATTACCTGATGGAGTTGGCTGAGGTAAAGTTTTAGGTGGAGTTGGGGTAGGCTTCCCTGAATAGATGAGTTTTCAGGGATCACCTATTGATGAAAAGGGTAGGGCCTGACTGGACATACTGGGGTAAGGAGTTTGAGAGGTTCTGGAGTAGTCCTCATGTTGAGCATGGGAGGAGGTAACAAGGAAGCTGGGAATCAGGTGGATGAGTTGGGTGATATCTTAAGATCAAACTAGATTAACCCAAATATCTGTAATAGGGTTGATATCCCTGGAGGTGTCTGTAACATGGAACATGATTTGGCATTGCTGGAAGATTGGTCAAAGCAGTGGAGACTGCAATTCAATGTTTCTAAATGTAAAATAATGCATCTAGGGAAAAAGAATCCGCTTAGAGAGTACAGCATTGGGGGCACAGTGTTAGCCAGCACTACAAAAGAAAAAGATTTGGGGGTGCTTATTTCAGATGATTGCAAAATGAGCAAACAGTGTAACCAGGCAGTGGGAAAAGCAAATAGAATTCTGGGATGTATCAGTAGAGGGATCACCAGCAGGAGGAATGAGGTTCTGATTCCTCTATATAGATCTTTAGTGAGACCTCACTTAGAATACTGTGTCCAGTTCTGGAGACCACACTTACAAAAAGATATTGATCAAATAGAATGAGTTCAGAGACAGGTAACAAAAATGGTGAAAGGTCTGGGGGATAAAACATATCAAGAGCGACTTCAGGAACTTAATATGTACAGTCTAGAGGAAAGAAGGGAGAGGGGAGACATGATTGAAACCTTTAAATACATCAAGGGGGTGAATAAGGTTCAGGAGGGCAGTCTTTTCAATATGAAACCAAAATCAAGAACACGGGGACATGACCTCAAACTAACTGGGGGGAAGTTCAAAACTAATCTTAGAAAGTACTATTTTACTGAAAGGGTGGTTGATGATTGGAATAAACTACCAACAGAGGTTGTGAGTTAGTCAACAGTAAATGGCTTCAAACATGCTTGGGATAAACATAAATCCATAGTCAAACAACAAGGTTAATGTAAAAAAAAAAAAATATATAAAAAAAATAATAAATAAATAAATAAAATAAATAAATAAATAAATAAAAAGGGGCAGACTCGATGGACTACTCAGTCTTTTTCTGCCGTCACTTTTCTATGTTTCTATGTTTCTATCTCAGGCTCAGGTCTGTTAATGGAAAAAATGTATTCAGGTACCGCCCTAGGAGCACAGCTTTAGTAAACTCCACCCTGTTGCTGTCCTGATGTGGGTAACTATTAAAATACAGATGTAGAGTAGCGTGTGCATTTAAGAGAGGACCTTAGAACCATATGTTTTTAATTTTGTTGTGGTTTTAGGCATAAGCCTCTAAATTGTAATCATACTGTGCAGTCAGGTCTACCTAAATTCTAAAAGTTTTTAATCATTTTTTTTCTTTTTCTCTCTCCTCTTTAAGATCTGTGTACCTGACCTGCAAATGTAATGTTTTCACACTAATGTGGGAGAGGAGTTATCTACTTTTATTTATTTTATTTTTTTCCTCTTTATTTTATTTATTTATTTTTTAAATTGTTTTGCTAAGTTGTTGCTGCAACATATTCACTGTTTGTTTTTATGAATACAGATTCAATGCTCTTTGACATAAAGTGAAATATGTCTGATAAATGGTCTTGGTTGAAGCAGCATTAAACCTGTATTTTTTTTCACTTTTTATTGTTTTTTTCTTTTTTTCTTTTTCTCTCCTTTCTTTCTCATTATCATTTTTACTGTTCTTTGTGTTCATTTTCATTACTTACCTCTCTTTCTTTCCTTTTTTTTGTTTAATACTATGCCCCCTAGGTTGTTCCTTTGTTCTCTATCTTAGACGTCCTTAGATATGGTAACCAAGACATCAGTCCTATAATTATTTTAGCAAATTATGAGGTTTTGGCATTCCTGCCCGACTCAGTTTCGAGTCAGATGGGGACCCACAGGCTTATAATGGTTTTCTGAAACATTGTACTACCATACTTCACAACCATTGAAATCAAAGTATCCCTGGACATCCAGATCTTATGTCTTATTGTAATTCTACATCCCCCAGTCCGCCTACTGCTTTAACCTGAGCCCCGTGATTAAGTGTTGTGAACTCAGGAACTTGGCAATATCATGCAGTGTTGACTATCCCCACCTTCAGGGGCTCTAGTTAGATACTGGCCATCTCTCAGACTCTGTACCCTGTGGGGATCCCACTTTACCCGTCTACATTTTTATTAATGGCCAAAATGCTGATCCTGTCTGGAATTCCTCTAATAATTGTACACGGACATTCTCCTTTTTCTTTTTGTATTCATGCACTGCTGTCCGGAGGCCCACCCCACCACTACCTGAAGAAGCTACAACAAACCAAGCAATATCTTGAAACAAAGGTCTAACGACTAGACTCTCCTTAACTTTCCGTCACCATGCTGAAAAGTGCCGTCTCGCGGTCTGATCCAATCTTTGCAATCATTATGCAGCATTCCCAAGCTACAGGGCTAGATATGTCAGGATCCCGCCATCGATGTTGGAGTTCCGCTCTTTCAAGGCAGAGGAGCGGGGAAACATCGCAGCATAGGCACTCATGGTCCCAGTGTGAAGTTTCAAAGGCACAAGGATTTCTTTGCAGTCTCAAGTCTACCTTGATGTGTCCCGTAAAGCTCAAAATAAAAAGAGGAGGCGGCAGTGGTGGTGGTTGGGTGGTTGGTCCTTCCGGGTCGTATTTCGATTTAATGGAAATATTGATATTTCATCTGAAATGTACATTTTTGTGGACTTTTTGATAGGGGTCAGTTTCAAAGAAATTCCAGGGACTGAAAGTCTGAGCACAGACACTTTAAATAACCCTGAAGTTATGTGTGGGGGTTTTCATCAAAAGACAGAAGAGGTGATGGGGGAAGGAGAGCAGCTGGGGCTGTGTCTTTTGTTTGTAAGGGCCTCTAGTTCCTTCACATCTCCCCCATGGAATGTGGCATTGTCTTCGCATATGTGAAAGGGAGTGTCTTTACCTGTAAGGGGGTGAGGAGGGGTGGGCTTTTGCAAGGGTATATACCAGAGCACAGTCTTCTGAGGCTCTCTCTCTTTGGCTCATGATCCCACAACAATGGTGACATAAGATTTTCTGTGTCCATATCTCCGTTTTGCTGTGTTCCCTTTTCTGTAAATTTCTTTCCTTCATAACAGTCTGTTTTACATTGCAACACCATTTTCTTTTGTGTATTACTCCCTTTGTATTTTATTGATAACTTTGATGCTTTTTAAGGTGGTAACATCTACCCTATATTTGGTTATATTTGATTTGTGACTAGCATCTTTTCTGTACAAATAAATTCAATCTTTATTTTTTAGCAAAGGTGTCACTGATTATTGATTTTATTCATACTAACCGCAACAACACTGGTGGATTTTTATATAGACAAATGGTGGTAATCACTTATTTTATTTAACATTAAGCGTATAAGTGTGTTAGGTAAAAAACTCTTTAACACTATGCTCCCTACTACATATGGATAAGTGAAAAATATGTTTATTTATGAAAATGACACACATCCAATACCAGCATCAGTGACAATAAACAAGCAAGGTGGAAAGTAGTTGAAACTAAGAAACCCGAGTAAATGCACTACTTTTAACTATTTACAAATAAGGGAACACACATAAGAATACCAGCAGAGACAGGAGACAAGAGGAACAGAAAGCCAGCAGCAGCAGCAGGAAGCAGGTCACAGGGGACTGGACTCAGGGCCGGATTAACATAGGGGCTATTGAAGCTGCAGCTCCAGGCCCCTACCTCAAAATAGGCCCATGCCAGTGAGTCATTAATGCTGTTTAGCTCTGTGTGTGTACACCATTGTTATGTAAATCGTGGGTGGCTGGGCAGCTGAGTTCCACAGAGTGCAGTGTAGCACAGCATAGAGGCTGAGTCTTGTTCCTTCCCCACAGCTTTCACCCCTATAGCGCAAAATACAGCAAATGGCACTAAATAGCGCCAAAACTGTATTCACTATAGCGCCCAGGCAACAGATAGCACCCAAATCCTTACTCCAGTTAAGACCTGGAGATGTGCACATGGAAATAATGTTTAGAGCATGATATAATCACCTAAATTGTACTAAAATATGCGGTATATTGTTTAAAGATAATCTGCTTTTAAACTGTGTGAAAAAGTGATTTCTACACTGAAATATCTTAAAAAGTCTGAGAAAAGATAAATTCCCCATCTATTTACTCCTAAATGCAGAGCACAGCTGAGCATGGCCATCCATGGAGTAATTCCAGGGCGCTATAGAAAATACCAAAATGAGAGCTGTGAGAGTTTTTTGGGAGTAAAAGTTGGAGCAATGCAGCCCAAAGCAATCTTCAGCCATTCATTCTAATACAATTGTAACTTCCCCAAAGAAATCCTTTTCATGTTGAGATAAAATGTATCTTTCTCTCAAAGAAAGTGTCCTTGCAACAATGTTGCAATTTTGATAATGTATTTTGTTTTTAAGAATGGTAGAATGTTCAATCTTTTCATGTTTTGTTAAAATATTATTTTTTCTCTGTCACTTTCACTTGTTGATATCTAGCGCACGAAAATATTTCCCCAAACTAACACAGGTGTCTTTACAAACCAAAAACAATACCATTGCTTATGGAAATTTAAAATTAATCCCATTTGTTTTATTTTTTATTCATTCCAAATGATTTTAAAGAGGAAGTAAACCCTGATGGGTTTTACTTCCTCTTTGTTACTCTTTGTTACCCTGCAATTTAAAAGCATAATAGGCTAGTATGCATCGCATAGTCTATTATGCGTCACTTACCTGCATTGGAAGCCTGCGGTGTCCTCGCTCCAGGCCGCGTCCATCTTCACCCCTCGGCGATCTCCGGCTCTGTGACAGGCCGGAGCTGCGTGACGTCATTCCCACGCATGCGCACAGGAGCTGCCAATCACGGCACAATCTCAGTCAAGAAACGGCACATGCAAGTACAGTGAGGTCAGGCGCTGATGTGGATGAGAAGGCCTGGCTCGCAGTCTCCACTCTAATTCAGCCAAAAGGTGTTCTATTGTTATCTTGTGGAAAACCGACTTAATCTCACCTCTGACGCTCGGTCCGGAAGAGTAGGTGTAGTCGCGGACT
>BLSH010165157.1:96420-107931 GCA_018402905.1 Glandirana rugosa
GTTTATTCAGCTAAAGTTTGTTCATAGGGCTTATTATACTCCCCAGAGGCTGGCCGGCATATACCCCTCCTCTAGCCCACAGTGCACTCGATGTCTGTCGGCTGTAGGAGATTTCTTCCACATGGTCTGGACGTGCCCTCAATTGGGACCATATTGGTTGGAAGTGGCGGAGACCCTTGGTGGGGTGGTGGAGGTGGTTTTGCCCCTTGACCCTATGATTATGCTACTAAGTTATTTAGAGGATGTGGAAGGGAATAGATACAGTAAGCTGTGTCTCTCCTTTGCTCTTTTCTATGCACGACGAGAGATTTTATTGCGATGGAAAATAAGGGAGCCTCCCACGAAAGCATCCTGGATACAAGCGGTAAATAAAGCGCTTCCGCTGTATAGGCTAACGTACGAAAATAGAAATTGCCCTCAGAAATTTCATAAAATATGGGATGACTGGATTGAGAAATGTTCATAGGAGGGAGGATGGGTCGGGACCCCTGTACGGGTATGCTGATGCCTTTACAATGGAATTTGTGTGTATGCTTTACCCTTTTCTGAAGAATACTCAGTCTGTATTGTCGCTATTTTACGGGAGACTGATGTTGGACCAAAATGTCATGTAACCTGTTGACTTGTATCTTGCATTAATGTAATCAATAAAAACGTTTACTGATAAAAAAAAAAATCTCCTAGGCCGTATAAATATAATTAAGATGGTATTTCTCCCAAAGTTCTTGTACATATCCCAGTTCTGCCCATGCTGGCTACCGCAATCTTTTTTTTCGGCCCTAGATAGATGCATAGGCTCATTTTTTTGGGGAAGGAGGCCCTCCCACGTCTGGCTTGATCGGCCTTGGTTCTCCCGGGAAGGTGTGGAGGGCTGACCTTACCTGACCTGAGAGTTTATTACTGGGCTGCCATTATGGTAACGGTTTGATGGTGGTTTACGCGCTCCAGGTCCAATGCAGCAGTGTGGCTCGAGGCATCTGTCCTCGGATCATTGCAGGAGTTGGGCAATCTAGCCTATAGGGGCAGCCAGCATACGCAGGTCTCCCACTTCCCACCAGAACAACACTGAAGATATGGGTGGTAGCTAGGCGACGGTTCACACGGCCAAATCAGTGGTCCCCTCAAGCCCCCTTATAGGGAAATCCCAATCTCCCGCATTTCTGCTCCATTCTTGATTCTCAGGTGTGGGCGAGAATTGGCATTAGAACTCTTGGGGATGTATGCGGGACGGGAGGACTAAGACCTTTTGCTGACCTTAAGACTAGGTTTAAATTGCCAGGATGGATGTACTTCCTTTACTTGCAGTTGAACCACGCTGCTCGAGCACAGTTTCAGACCCTGACCCTGACTAGAGACCCCATTGAGGAATTGTTAACCCAAGACTCTACGGGACGCTGCTAAGTGTAGAGTCCCCTAAGATGGACAGGCTGTGGAAACGCTGGAAGGAGGACCTACCGGGTCTGGATAGAGAAGATTCGGAGGATTCTGTGGAGGACAGTGTTAAGCTCCTGATCTCATCTAAAGATAAGCTGATCCAGGTTAAATTCCTGCATAGAGTTTATTTTACCCATCAGAGGCTTGGCAGGATCTACCCACTGAGGTCTCGGGAGTGCCCTAGGTGTGGTGTGGAGGAGGGATCATCTTTCCATATGTTTTGGAGCTGCCTGAAAGTCACTAAATACTGGGTTGAGGTGGTGGAATTTATTAATGGGCGCCTACAGCTGTCTCTGCCGGTCTCTCCAGAGCTGTCGCTTTTAGGTATACAAGAGGACGATCAGCGTCCCAGATACACTAAGCTAATCTCTTCTATTACGCAAAGTGGGAAAGAATACTTAGATGGATCGCCCATTCCCCTCACTCTGTGAGTTCCTGGGAAAAAGCTATTAACTCTGTTCTTCCTCTATATAAACTGACATATATCAACCGTAATTGTCCAAAAAAATTTGACCGGGTGTGGCAGCCATGGGTTGGATGATGAGAGCCTTGAGCCCCCTAGGGATTACCTGGGGAGAGGGACATGGCGCCACATCTATATACTCCGATCAGTAGGTTTGGAGTGAGCAGTGGAGAACACTCGTGCCCCTTTGTTGTCCTAATTGTTCTATAGTATGTTGATGGGATCCTTACAGCCTATTTCTGCTTCCCAAATGGGGCTGACAAGTGACTATCACCTCCTGTATGCAATTGTGCTTTAACCTTGATCTGTTAGTACATCACACTCTATCTGTCAGAAAACGTATTGTTTTTTCTTGTTCTTGACTCTACCACAATTTGATCAATAAAGGAACATTCTGATTGTTAAAAAAAAGGTAAACAGATCAATTGGCTGCACCTAAAGAAATCAGGATCATATGGATACATGAAAAATATGTTTACTTATGAAAATGACACACATCCAATACCAGCACCAGGGACAATAAACAAGCAAGGTGGAAAGTAGTTGAAACAAAGAAACCCCAGTAAATGCCCTAACTATTTACAAATAAGGGAACACACATAAGAATACCGGCAGAGACAGGAGACAAGAGGAACAGAAAGCCAGCAGCAGCAGCAGGAAGCAGGTCAAAGGGACAAGACTTCAGACCAGGATCAAGATACAAAGGACAGACCAGGCTCAGGCAGGAACACGGCTTGCAGAAACAATACTGAAGCCCTGAACCTCAGTGAAGGGCAGGCTTATATACTCCCAGCAGATCGTGTCAGATGTAGCCTGATAATTTGTAAGTCAATCAGCTGGTAGACACCCACTGGTGGCCACCAGAACTGCACCCTTTGGTGCTAAAAGCAACAGTGCCCCTGCAGGTGAGCCAAGTAATAACACAGGTCCTGACATCACCGCAGTTGCAATCTGCAGTGGGTGTCAATATACAGTTCATGACACTCTGGCGTCACATACAGGAGTAGGACACTAGGCAGAAAAAAGAACAGTACCGCCTATGGGCAGTCCTATCTGGTATAAACCAGATAGAAAACACAAAGAAATAGAAAAACACAACATGAGGGGTGGTTGCTGTATCTGTCAATGAACTCAGAAAAAGGGATTTTATGGTAACAAAAAATCCTGTTTTCTCTAGCATTCATTGATGGACACAGCTCTTCTATTCTTGACCACAGGGACGTCCCAAAGCAGTGCCTCAGTGAGGGGTGGGCAAACAATAGGGAAGCAGAAACAACTAGGCACAACATTCCAACTACCAAAACAAATCCCCCTGGGGGAAAGAAAGAACCAGAAACCAAAACCTTGCAGCATAAACAAGTGTCCAAGGACTCAAATTCATCCACTTTATGAAATGTGGAAAAACGTAAACAGATGACCAGGTAGCCACTTTGCAGACCTGAGGCACAGACGCCTGATGTCCGAACACCCAAAGGGCACTAATTGCTCTGGCAGAGTGTGCTGTAACAGGGACAGGAGTCCAACCCGTAACTGGTAAAATCCCTTGGGGAACAGTGGCAGAGGAGACCCCCCAAGACCATTCTGGGGACGTACGTGATCAGGAACAGTAAATCTGACTTTGGAGGAAGGCCGTAGCAGACAGATATGAACAAGCTGCCCAAAACACATCCAAATCCTGAGGGTGAGAAACACACACAGAGAGGTGGGACTATTGTCCCAATCAGATGGAAAGCTGATACCACCTCCAAAAGGAAGGAAGGACACAAACTGAGAACCCCCAAACCCTGTGTAATACCAAAGGGAAGATGTTCTGAATAAGGCTGCCAGCTCCTACACCAGCTGTGTGGAAGAAACCACAATGACAACTTTACGCGATAGCATAAGCAAAGGAATATACCAAACATTCTCAAAGGGAGAGGACTTTACTAACCAAGTTCAGGGCCCACCGTGGCCATGGAGAACGCACCGAAGGCACCATATGGCGCACCTCCTGGAGGATTTGGCCAACGCCCCGATGGAGAAAGACTGACCTGAACCACTGAGAAGGGGCATGGATAGACACCCAAAGCTTCACATCAAGCGATTCTAATTCTTCTAGGTGCAATGGAAAATACCCCCCCCCCCCAAGAGATAGACCTGCATGCCAACAACACAGTAGGGGTACCTGAGCCAGACAATCCCCATCTCTTGGAACCAGACTCGCAATTGCCATGCTGCAAAGCCAGGAACAGCCAGGCAGAGCAGAAAACTGTCCCCTGGTACAGGGGAGTTTCCCAAAGAGGCAGCTGCCATGGAGCGCCAGCGACCAGCAGCACTACGATGGCATACCTGAGTCGAGGAGGCCAGTCCGGATCCAACAGAAGACTGGAATCCCTTCAGACCCTATCCTTCACAGCAGAAGAGGAGGGAATGTCAGAGAGGGAAATGCAGGATCCAGGATGCCCTAGGATAAGCAGAGCTGATGGAACATGCCTGGGCGTAGGGACTTCTCCCCCTGATTCAGCGTCCAATGACTGAGGCATCAACCGGCTAGTGCCCAATGCCTGGATGCACACAGAGAGAGCTGACACATAAGGGTCCACCCATCAAAGAATGTCCAAGGGCCCCAGTGCCACTGTCACACTCCTTGTAACACCCTGAATATTTACCTAGACGGTGGCCTAGGTCAATCTTCAGGGTGTTACGAGGAGTGTGACAGTGGAGTGTGACGAGGAGTGTGACTGTGGTGACAGTGGCAATATCTGCTTGGGTCCTGGCTGAGCACCCTCAGAGAAGGCCGTGAATTGATCTAGACACAGCCCCATCACACAGGGCTTTAGGACATAGATGTGCAACCGAGCCTCCATCAGCGTCCACCTAAGCACCTTTGCCAAGACATAGAGCCGGGAGTGCTGGTGGTGTAATGTTGTGGGGGAAATTTTCTTGGCACACTTTGGGCCCCTTAGTACCAACTGAACATTGTTTAAATGCCACGGCCTACCTGAGTACTGTTACTGACCATGTGCATCCCTTTAGGACTACAGTGTACCTATCTTCTGATGGCTACTTCCAGCAGGATAATCCACTGTGTCACAAAGCTCAAATCATCTTAAACTGGTTTCTTGAACATGACAATGAGTTCACTGTACTCCAATGGCCTCCAGAGTACCCAGATCTCAATCTAATGGAGCACCTTTGGGATGTGGTGGAACAGGAGATCGGATCATGGATGAGCAGTTGACAAATCTGCAGCAACCGCATGATGCTATCTTGTCGATATGGACCAAAATCTTTGAGAAATGTTTCCAACACCTTGTTGAATCTATGCCATGAAGAATTAAGGCAGTCTAAAGGCAAAAGGTGGTCCAACCCAGTATTAGCAAGGTGTACCTAATAAAGTGGCCGGTGAGTGTGTTTATATATATATATATATATATATATATATATATATATATATATATATATATATATATATATACATATACATACACACAGTATCTCACAAAAGTGAGTACACCTCTCACATTTTTGTAAATATTTTATTATCTTTTCATGTGACAGCACTGAAGAAATGACACTGTGCTAAAATGTAAAGTAGTGAGGGTACAGCTTGTATTACAGTGTACATTTGCTGTCCCATCAAAATAACTCAACACACAGCCATTAATGTCTAAACCGCTGGGAACAAAAGTGAGTACACCACCAAGTGAAAATGTCCAAATTGGGCCCAATTAGCCATTTTCCCTCACCGGTGTCATGTGACTTGTTAGTGTTGCAAGGTTTCAGGTGTGAATCGGGAGCAGGTGTGTTAAATTTGGTGTTATCGCTCTCATTTCTCATATTGGTCACTGGACGTTCAACATGGCACCTCATGGCAAAGAAATCTCTGAGGATCTGAAAAAAGAATTGTTGCTCTACATAAAGATGGCCTAGACTATAAGAAGATTGCCAAGACCCTGAAACTGAGCTGCAGCTTAGCGGCCAAGATCATACAGCGGTTTAAAAGGACATGTTCCACTTAGAACAGGCCTCGCCATGGTTGACCAAAGAAGTTGAGTGCACGTTCTCAGCGTCATATCCAGAGGTTGTCTTTGGGAAATAGACGTATGAGTGCTGCCAGCATTGCTGCAAAGTTTGAAGGGGTGGGGGGACAGCCTGTCAGTGCTCAGACCATACACACACACTGCATCAAATTGATCTGCATGACTGTTGTCCCAGAAGGAAGCCTCTTCTAAAGATGATGCACAAGAAAGCCCACAAACAGTTTGCTGAACACAACAGACTAAGGACATGGATTACTGGAACCATGTCCTGTGGTCTGATGAGACCAAGATACATACATTGCAATTGTGACCTTCACTTTAGGCCCTTGTCTGTCTCCCATAGACCATTTTCTTGTCAACAATCCTTGCATAGATAGCAGCTCCTCTTTGCTCTGACTCTCAGGCTTGGGTCTCAGTCTGTACCACTCTGCCTTCTCCTTTGCAAGCCTGGACTCCTTGGAAGGGTGGAGCCCATAACCATGGCCAGGTGTCTATCAATAGCCCAGCACACACCGGACCAGTCAGTGAGCTAGTGTTTTACAAAATCAGGACCAGCAGGACCCAGGATTGGGGATTTCATCCCACCCAGACCGTTAAGAAATCCCAAGGCTCCAGGTCCCAAACTGATTTTTTCTAAACCATGAGGAAACTGAAAAGCCAGTTTCCTCCTAATTAAGCAAAGCCCCTGGAGCCCCTCAACCTGCTTGGTTGAGAATCCTACGACATCACCCTGGTGGGGTACCACACTGCCGCATACTCCCCCCCACCTTGTTTCGACCCAGGAGGAGGCAGAACACACAAGTACAACCTTTTGACTGTGGCCTGACTGTGCAAGCTGCTACCCACATCAGGGAAATCCTGCCCTACACCACTTTTACAAAAGGAAAAAGTTCTCAAGGCAAAAGGGGGTTTAACCCAGTATTAGGAAGGCGTACCTAATAAAGTGGCCGGTGAGTGTTTATATATGTATACACATACAGTATCTCACAAAAGTGAGTACACCCCTCACATTTTTGTAAATATTTTATTATATCTTTTCATGTGACAACACTGAAGAAATGACACTTTGCTACAATGTAAAGTAGTGAGTATACAGCTTGCATAACAGTGTAAATTTGCTGTCCCCTCAAAATAACTCAACACACAGCCATTAATGTCTAAACCACTGGCAACAAAAGTAAGTACACCCGTATGTGAAAATGTCCAAATTGGGCCCAATTAGCCATTTTCTTTCCCTGGTGTCATGTGACTTGTTAGTGTTACAAGGTCTCAGGTGTGAATGGGGAGCAGGTGTGTTAAATTTGGTGCGATCACTCTCACTCTCCCATATTGGTCACTGGAAGTTCAACATTGCACTTCTTGGCAAAGAACTCTGAGTATCTGAAAAAAAGAATTGTTGCTCTACATAAAGATGGTCTAGACTATAAGACGATTGCCAAGACCCTGAAACCGAGCTACAGCATAGTGGCCAAGATCATAAAGCGGTTTAACAGGACAGGTTCCACTCAGAACAGGCCTCACCATGGTCAACCAAAGAAGTTGAGTGCATGTGTTCAGTGTCATATCCAGAGGTTGTCTTTGGGAAATAGACGTATGAGTGCTGCCAGAATTGCTTCTAAAGATGATGCACAAGAAAGCCCACAAACAGTTTGCTGAAGACAACAGACTAAGCACATGGATTACTAGAACCATGTCCTGTGGTCTGATGAGACCAAGATAAACTTATTTGGTTCAGATGGTGTCAAGCATGTGTGGCAGCCAGAAGTTTTTGGAAAATGTGGAGAAAAAAATGAAAACGCATTTTTTTTTTACATAAAGTCGTACATTTATAAGATATTTCCAACACATTGCATGTACATAGCAAAAATGACACCCCAAAATACAGTCTGCTACTCCTCCTGAGCATGGCGATACCACACATGTGAGACTTTTACACAGCTTGTCCACATACAGAGGCCCAACATTGAACTAGCACCTTCAGACGTTCTACGAGCATAAATGAAACATCTCATTTCTCAACCACCTATTACACATTTGAAGGTCCTGGAGCACCAGGACAATGGAATTGCCCATAAAATGACCCCATTTTGGAAAGCAAACACCCCAACGTATAATATATGAGGCATAATGAGTCTATATGTATATGAGTCTATATGTATATAGCAAAAATGACACCCCAAAATACATTCTGCTATTCCTCCCGAGTATGGGGATACCACATTTGTAAGACTTTTATGCAACCTGGGCACATACAGAGGCCCAACATCCCAATAATACCATCAGGCGTTCTAGGAGCATAAATTACACATATAATTTCCTGAGAACCACACATTATCCAATAGCATGTACATACCAAGAATTACACTCCAAAATAAGTTCTATTGAGGAAAGGGTAAAAAATAAGTATTACCTGTGGGCACCGAGGAGAGCATTGGTCCAGGCAGCAGGCAGGGATGTGCTTAGCGATGGCAATAGTAGTTATTCAGGTAGCAGGCAGGAATATTGTCTATAGTTAGTACAAGGACATTGTCAGCACAGCCAAAGCATTTGTCCATAGGAATTGTCCAAACAGAGACAGCCAGCACAGCCATAATATTGGTCCTGGTACATTGTTACCTGCAGTCACTCATTGTACAGCTCTCCAACCCTTCATAAACATACTGCCTCTTGCTACAGCTAATTACTTCCATAGTCCAGATAGCAGGCAGAGGTGTGGTCAGGTCATGCAGCAAGCAGAGGCATGATGGCAGTAAACCAGCAGCAGGCTGAGGGCTTCATTCAGGTAAGACCTGTGCACAGGGGCACAGGGGTAGAGGCTTCTCCCACCCTTCTCTTTGAAGCCTCCGGGCAACCAGTCCCTAATCTGGAAATTACAAAACCTGGAGTAAGCAAAAAATTTGTTTTCTCCATCCTGAAAAACAATTCTGGTGCCCCTCACATATGTGAGACCCCTGTGTATTAGTGTAGCAGGGCAACAGATCAGTCCAAGTGGTAGGCAAAAGCATAATCGATAAAACTGGCAAGGGCCAGTTCACATGCAAGCAGTCCAAACGGCGGGCAGAAGCGTAGTTGGTAAAACAGGCCAGGGTCAGTGCACATGCAAGCAGTCCAAACAGTGGGCAGAAGCGTAGTTGATAAAACAGGCCAGGGTCAGTTCACGTGCAAGCAGTCCAAACGTTAGGCAGAAGCATAGTCGAAAAACAGGCCAGGATCAGGAAGTGGCATGGTTATGTGGAGAAGCATGGAAAATGGTCAGCACAAATGATGAAAATTGGGTAATATATGGGCTAATATTTTATGGATGTGTGGTACAGTCTGAAGCATTCACCAATGCAAAGGCCAGGTTGGGAAGGGACACTGGGGACAATGGAAGCTGGTATCTCTGCGGAAACCTCTTTTGCTGCATACTCAGAATCTTTTTTGGCGTCTTTGGCCTGTTTCAGGTGGGGGAATGTTGTCTGGGAATTGGCACTCATGAAGTCGGCTAACCGCATCAGAGCGAAGGTTTTCTGGATAAATGAGGGACATGACAACTTCCTCTATGAATTGTAGGAAGGTGGGGGGGTTTTCTGTGGATTTAGTGAAGATTATGTAGGCGTTATACATGGCCAAATAAATAAAGTGTTATCTTCTTGTACCAGAATCTGGACCTCCTTATTGCCAAATAGGGTTGAATCATTTGGTCGTTGAAATCCACCCCCCATGTAGAGATTGTAATCTTGGACGCAGGTTGGCTTTTCAATGGGACCTCTTTGCAGGGCCGTCTTTCTGAGCGGGCACACCTGGGCACAGCCCAGGGGCCCCAAGTGCTCATGGGGCCCCATCAGAGTCAGCTGCAGTCTAGGATAATGTAGTAAGGACATGGACACTGGCAGGGGCGTACTGGCCATAGGGCACACCGGGCATATGCCCGGTGTGCCGGGGCCGCCAGTCCGCATGCTACTTTTGGCCTTCTTATCTGCAGCTTCCTGGAGGGCGGCGGCCGTGAGATGAGAAGAGCCGCTCTGTCCTGTGAATGATACTCAGAGGAGGAGGAGCGGCGATGCTACAAACAGCACACAGGCTGAAGCCGCTCCTCCTCCTCTGAGCTGCCTGGTGTTCTGAGCACAGTCCCTCCCACTGCATCTCTCCCCTCTACTATGTCAGCCCCCTCCTCCCTCCTCCCTGCACTCTCCCCGCAGTACAGAGGTTAGGGGAGGGAAACAGAGCACAGTGTTCCTCCCTCCCCCTCCCTTCTGTACTGCAAAGAATTATGGGAGATGTAGTGCAGGTCTGGAGCTGTCTATTTTCAGGTCTGGGCTGTCTATTTGCAGGTCTGGGGCTGTCTATTTGCAGGTCTGGATCTGTCTATTTTCAGGTCTGGGCTGTCTCATTGCAGGTCTGGAGCTGTCTATTTTCAGGTCTGGGCTGTCTATTTGCAGGTCTGGAGCTGTCTATTTTCCGGTCTGGGCTGTCTCATTGCAGGTCTGGAGCTGTCTATTTTCAGGTCTGGGCTGTCTATTTCCAGGTCTGGGCTGTCTCATTGCAGGTCTGGAGCTGTCTATTTCCAGGTCTGGAGCTGTCTATTTCCAGGTCTGGGGCTGTCTATTTGCAGGTCTGGAGCTGTCTATTTCCAGGTCTGGAGCTGTCTATTTCCAGGTCTGGTGCTGTCTATTTGCAGGTCTGGAGCTGTCTATTTGCAGGTCTGGTGCTGTCTATTTGCAGGTCTGGAGCTGTCTATTTGCAGGTCTGGAGCTGTCTATTTGCAGGTCTGGGCTGTCTATTTCCAGATCTGGAGCTGTCTATTTCCAGATCTGGAGCTGTCTATTTCCAGGTCTGGTGCTGTCTATTTGCAGGTCTGGAGCTGTCTATTTGCAGGTCTGGGGCTGTCTATTTGCAGGTCTGGGGCTGTCTATTTGCAGGTCTGGAGCTGTTTATTTGCAGGTCTGGGCTGTCTATTTCCAGGTCTGGGGCTGTCTATTTGCAGGTCTGGAGCTGTCTATTTGCAGGTCTGGGCTGTCTATTTGCAGGTCTGGAGCTGTCTATTTCCAGGTCTGGTGCTGTCTATTTGCAGGTCTGGAGCTGTCTATTTGCAGGTCTGGAGCTGTCTATTTGCAGGTCTGGGCTGTCTCTTTGCAGGTCTGGGCTGTCTATTTCCAGGTCTGGAGCTGTCTATTTCCAGGTCTGGTGCTGTCTATTTGCAGGTCTGGAGCTGTCTATTTGCAGGTCTGGGGCTGTCTATTTGCAGGTCTGGGGCTGTCTATTTGCAGGTCTGGGGCTGTCTATTTTCAGGTGTGGGCTGTCTCATTGCAGGTCTGGAGCTGTCTATTTCCAGGTCTGGGGCTGTCTATTTGCAGGTCTGAGGCTGTCTATTTGCAGGTCTGGGCTGTCTCTTTGCAGGTCTGGAGCTGTCTATTTTCAGGTCTGGGCTGTCTCATTGCAGGTCTGGAGCTGTCTATTTTCAGGTCTGGGCTGTCTATTTCCAGGTCTGGGCTGTCTCATTGCAGGTCTGGAGCTGTCTATTTCCAGGTCCTGGACGTTTATCTGTCGGGGTCTGGACCTTTATCTGTCGAGGTCTGGACCTTTATCTGTCGAGGTCTGGACGTTACTCTG
>BLSH010165157.1:138170-150786 GCA_018402905.1 Glandirana rugosa
GACACAGGGACCGACGTTTGACGGGGGTGGACACAGTGACCGACGTTTGACGGGGTGGACACAGTGACCAGGTGGGGGCAGTTTGCAGCCAGGGACACAGGTGGGGGCAGTTTGCAGCCAGGGACACAGGTGGGGCAGTTTGCAGCCAGGGACACAGGTGGGGGCAGTTTGCAGCCAGGGACACAGGTGGGGGCAGTTTGCAGCCAGGGACACAGGTGGGGTACATTGCAGAGTCCCCCCCGCACTTACCCCATCCAGCAGGCAGGATGTTGCAGAGATTCGGCATGCGAGAGCGCGCTGGGTCTGCAGAGTTCGGCACACGGAAAGCGGCTGTCCCCCCCTCGTCGGTCCCCGGGTGGTCATGGTCTCTGTGGGAGCGGAAGTCACCTCCGCTGCCACAGTGACCCGCCCCCGGCCCCTCATCCAATCACCCTGTCAGTCTTTTGCCGGCGGGGAGGCGGCGCCCCAGCGCCCCTCCCACACCAGCCGCCACTGGTTACCAGACTAGAAACCTTTCGAAATAGGCAAAACTTTTTTGAACAGGGGGACAGGAATGGTCGTCTGCTGGCTATGATGGCTCAGCACGAGCATCCCTGCACCCTTATCCCAGAGATTTCTACTGGGGAGGGCGAGGTGTTGACCTCCCCCTCCGCCATTCTGGATAGGTTCAGGGAATACTATGAGGCACTGTATACCTCTGTCTTGCCTCCGGGATTCCGGCCGGATGACCTGCGGGATCTCTTGGATCCGCTGGCGTTAGGCTGGTTGTCAGATACGGAGAGAGTCTTTGGTTAAACCGTTTACAGCAACAGAGATCCTGAGAGCTATCCATTCCTTTCCCTCAGGTAAGGCCCCGGGGCCTGACGGGCTCCCTAAAGAATTTTACAAAACGCATGGGGCCTTCTTGGCTCCTCTGCTTGCTGATATCTTCACGGAATGCCTTAAAAACGGCGCGCTTGCGGCATCGATGTCTCATGCCCACGTCACGCTGATCTACAAACCTGAGAAAGATCAGAAGTTATGCTCTTCCTATAGACCCATAGCACTCCTTAATAATGATTTAAAAATCCTGACTAAATTATTAGCGCTTCGGCTCTACCCCTTACTTCCCTCAAGCATAGACCCGGACCAGACAGGTTTTATGCCTGGCAGATCGACAGATGTTAACCTTCGTAGATTACATACCAATATTTCGGCCCCTCACACCAATTCGGGCACACGAACGGTAGCCGCTCTAGATATTGAAAAGACCTTTGACACAGTGGAATGGCCCTTCCTGTGGGAGACACTTCGTAGAATGGGTTTCCCCTTGGTGTTTATTAAATGGTTGCAGATCATCTATAAATGCCCCACATCTTCCATACGTATAAGCGGCCGGCTGTCTCCCTCATTTCTGTTACAAAGAGGCACTAGGCAGGGCTGCCCTCTCTCCCCGGCTTTATTCGCCATCGATATTGAACCGGTGGCAGAGGCTCCCCGCACCTCCCCACATATTACTGGCCTGCGGATTGGCTTGCTGGAGGAGAGGGTAGCCCTGTATGCGGATGACATGCTCCTCTTTCTGCAGGATGCGGGGCCGTCGCTTCAAGGTGCACTCCGGGTGCTTGATGGTTTCGCCGGAGTTACCGGGCTTAGAGTGAACTGGACAAAATCCCTCCTGTTTCCTATAGATGAAGCAGCCAGACACATGGCCGCACCAGATGTCCCGCTGCAGTGGGTTAGGGAGTTTAGATATCTAGGAGTACTGATTTCCGGGGTCGCGTCTGACTTTATAGAGAAGAACCTGTCCCCGGTGGTGCGCGAGGTTAGGATCAGATTAAGAGCATGGGAGCATCTGCCCCTTTCCCTTATGGGACGTATTAATCTCATTAAAATGAACATTATTCCTAAATTTACGTACCTGTTTCGCAATTCTCCGCAGTGGATCCCTATGTCCTTTTTCCACAGTCTAAACAGGTTGTTTTCATCCTTCCTATGGGGACCCAAGCCGCCCAGATATAAACTTAACACACTGATGCGACCCTGTGTACAGGGGGGGATGGCTTTCCCAGATTGCTTCAAATATTTCTTGGCCACCCAACTAGTAACAGTGTCCTGGTGGCTCAACCCGGACCTTTTTAATGCAGCCATGGGTTTAGAGGCAGCAGTAGTGGGCTCATTAGAGGTTTGAGGTTCCTAATCTTTAGAGGACCTGGGGCCCCATATGATCTAACTCCCTCCATGCAAACTACTCTGAGGGCATGGAGGGCTGGCCTGCAATGCGAAGGATACTCAAATAAAGAAATTTCACCAGAAGCCCCATTGTGGCTAAATCCAAACCTTTCTCACTTTTTTCAGCTGCAGGACCCCTCTGCATGGACGAGATATGCGGTGAAATTGGTGACACAAGTGGTATCTGAAGGTAATCTCCTCTCCTTCGCTCAGGTCTCAGCTAGATATGGGATTCCAGGACACTATTTCTTCAGGTATATGCAACTCTCTCACGCTTTTGCGGCTCAGTTCTCTGGTGCTGCCTGTGTATTTATGCAGTCAGACTTGGAACAGACATTGAGGACATCCTATGGGAAAAAACCAACTTCACAGTTATATTCTGGGTTGGTCCTTGCCTCCTTGACATCTCTGGAACGACTGCGAGAGAGATGGCAACGTGATGCTCCCAATTTAGATAATGACGACTGGGATGATATCTGGGACTTTCCATTTAAATCCCTGATCTCCATTAGGGATCGAATGGTGCAGTTTAAAATTGTGCATAGGGCCTACTACACCCCTCATGGAATTCATAAAATGCACCCGGAAACATCAGCTGGATGTTGGTGGTGTAGGGAGGAAGCTAGTGATTTTATACATGTTTTCTGGTGTTGTCCCAAAATTCAAAGATATTGGGAGGAGGTTGTGGCCCTGGTTAATGCAGTGGCCGCCACGTCCATCACCCCTTCTATTGAGTGTTGTTTGTTGGGGCTGGTTGAAACTCTGGTACCGACTGTTGCAAAGAGAACACTGATAGGAACCCTTTTTTTCTACATTGCTATGCAGTGGAAAAAATCTTTTCCTCCATCTCAGGCCCAGTGGAAAACGCTAGTGAACAACTGTCTCCCGCTCTATAAAGACACATATGCCTCCAGAGGTTGTCCTCCAAAAATTTGATAAGGTGTGGCAGGCCTGGCTTGGAGAGCCTTCCACGGCATAGGTGGTGGGTGGACGTGGGGGACCATTTGTCTTTCTCGTCCCTTCCCCAAGTGTGTGTGCGTTCCACACTCCCTCTCCACTCAAACCGGAAGTGGCGTAGACGGCAGCGGTGACCGGAAGTGAACGCACGCCGCTGTGGATACTAGCTGTCAACAGGCTATTTTAATCTACTTTCTTGTAAGTAGCACTCTGCTTTGCGCAATAAAGTGACATTCTTTTATGGTCTACACATGAGGATGTTTTTTGTTCTTGAGCGACCTAGACATTATCCCTGTGTATGAAGATTGTGGTCCATTATCCAGTGTCCGGTTTCCTGCTGTCTCTCCCCACTGACACATGCCTTTTTGACCGCTGACTGAAAAGCAGTTGGTCAACGATTTTTGGTGAGTGGGGACACAGAGGGAGGTTTGGCACAGTCTGCACGCCTCACTTGGAACAGCATCTGAGCACTATAATAAGCACCTTTCAAGCACTATGTCACTTTAGAAGATTATCGGTTTATTGATTTATTCGGCACCAATATTTTTGGATTATGAACTGATTTATTTATAAAAAAACTTTTTTCATTTTTTGGAGTAATCACATAATGACTGATCACGAATGGACATTTATTTAATTAATCATATGCTTGTGTATTATTTATTTGCACTGTGAGGGGAGGCGCTATCCGTTATCACTTATTTATCTTCACAGCAGATGTTCATCTGAGGGAAGCTGCCCCCTATTCCATGTGGGTGTGTCCGTAGTGGGCACATACACACATATATATGTTTTTATTAGCACGTTTAATTTATGCAACACGAGAAAGGAGGCGCTGTTTTTGTTTAAGTATAGTTTCATGGGTGACCACTCCTGACTCGATAGCTGTTCCATCTGCAAGGTTAACCATCAACCTTTGGGTCTTTAGTTGCAGAGGGATTAGGTGTTGATCAGCAAATGTCTGGTCCACAAAACAACTGCAGGCACCCGAATCAATAGTCGCGGTGACTGCGATACTCCTTCCTGGTAGCTGGAGGGTGATGGGGAGAGCAAGGTGAGAAGACGAGGTCTTTGGCAGACTGGGAGTACTTATAGGCTTAGTGGTGTAGCCCCTTCAGTTCTTGTCCGGACAAGACCTGACATAGTGCCCAGAACCTCCACAGTAGAGACAGAGGTCTTGGTTCCGGCAGTGTAGTTTCTCTTGGGGGGTAAGTGACGGGCGAAGGAGTCCAGGCCGTCTGGGCTCGGGCATATCCGGAACAGCTGGAGGAGGAACAGAGGCTGGTGGTGCTGTGCTGTAGTGCTGGGGTAGCATCCTGAAGAGACTTGGAGCCACTCTCTGAAGCGCAGATCAATCTGGTTGGCCAGTCCAACAAGAGCATCCAAGGGTCGGGGGACCCCTACACGGGCCAACTCATCCTTAAGGGGTTCTGATAACCCCAGTCGGAACTGGTGACACAGGGCCGCATTGTTTCAATTCGTATCGGCGCTCCAGTGCCTAAACTCCACCACATAGTCCTCAATGGAATGAAGGCCCTGCTGGAGGGCATGCAGCGCAGCCTCTGCAGTAGGGGACTGATGGGGATCCTCGTAAAGCTGAGCCAAGGCACGGAGGAACAGGTCAAGGCTGGACACTGCTGGTGCTTTCTGTTCTAGCAGCCGGTGGGCCCACGCTTGGGGTTCTCCTTGCAGGAGAGAGATCATGACACCCGCTTTTGTAGCTTCCAGTGCAAAAGTATGTCGCTGGAGGGAGAAATATAACTCACAGGCGTTCCTGAACGCACAGAACTTGCTACGGTCTCCCGAGAACCATTCTGGCAAAAGGACTTCAGGCTCTGCAGGCAAGGCAACCGTGGTGCAAGATGCAACTGCTGAAGCAGGAGAGGAGAGTTCTTGGACATGTTCCTCGAGCTGTTGGTATGCCGTCTGTAAGTTTTGTATGGCTCGTGTAAGGCCGGCCAAATGCTGGCAAATGTCTTCCAGGGGAGAGGGCTCCTGTGCAGACTCGGGCATGGCTGTCCGTTACTGTCAGGCACCAGATGGTGGAGTCTGACTTATGCAGGGAGCAACCTCTGTTACGGCCCTGATTCCTGAACCCCTGGTAGTGCAGACAGGGAGCTCAGGAGTACAGGGAGGCATGAGGGCTTGAAGAGTAGTGATGCAAGCGTGGAGGGTTCCTCTGGGGCTTGTGCTTTGGAAGGTAGCATAGTGGTTCAGTCCAGGTTGGCAACAGGCGAGCAATGCGGTACAAGTGAAGTAGGCAAGAGGGTGGTCGGGTGCAGGCTGGGTCGTCAACAGGCAGGCAGCGAAGTACACAGGGATGAGGTAGAAGAGTGTTTGTAGACAAGCCGGGGTCAATGCAAGCAGAAGACAATGGGAACAGGAGACAAGCCGGGGTCACAGAAACAGGAAACTTCAAGAAACAGACTGTTGTGGACACGGTACACGCTGTAGAACGGACAGCACTGGCTGCTGGGTCTCACCAGTTCAAATAGAGCCATTTGGCGCCATTTCTGGCGACTGGACGCCCAAAGGCACGCGCACCACCGCGGAAATGGCAGAAGAACACCATATACCCAAGAACTGGCTAACTTTTCCTAACGTTGCGCCCCCCCCAAGGGGCAGTCTCCGGATGCTCAACTGGGCTCTCTGGGCTGGATTGTCTCTCCAAAAAGTCTTGACCAGTTCCTGCTCCCAGTGGTTTCTCCCAATATGTAGACCACTTCTTACAGCCTCTCGTTCACAACCTCCAATCATACATCAAGGATGGTATCCATTTACTTGAACAACTTGAACCATATAGATGGGAAACCACATACTCCTGGCTGTCCCTGGACGTCCAGTCTCTTTACACCTCAATCCCACATGAGGTCGGCCTACAAGCTATTGAACATTTTCTGACAGATGACTCATCCCTACACACCAACCAAATCAAATTCCAAATTCACAACTACTTCCAATTACAAGGAAAATACTACCTGCAAATTAATGGCACTGCCATGGGAGCAAACTTTGCACCGTCCTATGCCAACCTGACCATGGGCCTCTGGGAGTCAAAACACATCTGGAACAACAACCCGTTTACTTCACAAATCTTCTATGGTCGCTACATCGATGATATCATCATCATCTGGGAAGGTGATACCAACAATATACCACATTTTGTTACTGTAGCAATAACAACATGGGCCTCACCTTCACCTCTGTCCAAGACAAAGGCCATTTAGCATTTCTGGATCTTAACCTACATCATGAACAGGGCACCATTCACGCCAAAAATTATTACAAATATGGTACTGAATAACATACCTAAAAGTCAATTCTGTCGTCTCAGACACAATTGCACCAAACAGACTATAAGATTCAAAGTGAGATCCTCAAACAAAAATTCCAGGAAAAAGGCTACCCACAAACACTTGTTGACCAAGCATATACTACATACGAAAAAGAGGAGACCCCTCTTTCCCAAACCAGTAACAAATCCAATGTCATCCGGTTCACCACTCAGTTCCACATCAAGCACAGACAGATGGAACACATCATAAGGAAACACTGGCCCCTACTACTACAAGACTCCTTCCTGAAGGGTACTATACCACCTCACCCCCAGTTTTCATATAGGAAAGCCCCAAATATTAGAGGGAAAATTGCACCCAGCAAACTGAAAAACAAAAAAGACGTAACACCATCCTCAAATTTTTTCTATACAGTTGGAATGTATCAATGTAGGAAACCTCTTTGCCTCACATGCCAATTCATCCACCATGGCCAAAAAGAATTCACCATCAAAGGGAAAACGTATACCTTTAAAGAATTCTACACCTGCTCGACAGAATATGTGGTATACTGCCTCTCCTGCCCTTGCTGCCTACACTATGTAGGAAAAACTATATATATATATGTGTTTCCCCAATTCCGTTCATTCCCCCTTATTTCCCCCCTCCCTTCTTACGAAACCTTTTTTCCAGCCCACATACCCATCTGTAGGATCCCTGTGATATTATCCACCCATCACTCACACCACATGCCATATTTGTTGCTCTACTCTACATACTGATCCATACGGCCCTAAGCATAATCCATATGCACTGACTGCACTGGCTGCTTCTGTCCCATACATTGATCAGTGTAGCCACAGTCACTCCAGCAAACAAATCAGCATTTTTTACCCACAGATCGATCCGTATTATCATATTCTGACCCATACACTGATCAGTGCAGTCATAGTCACTCCAGCCAACAAAGCAGCTTTTTTAGCCCACAAATTGATCCGTATGATCATACTCTGTCCCATACACTGATCAGTGCAGCCATAGCCACTCCAGCAAACAAAGCAGCTTCTTTAGCCCACAGATCGATGCATACGAACATACTCTGTCCCATACACTGATCAGTGCAGCCATAGTCACTTCAGCAAACAAAGCAGCATTTTTGACCCACAGATCTATCCTTATTATCATATTCTGACCCACACATCGATCAGTGCAGCTATAGTCACTCCAGCTAACAATGCAGCTTTTTTAGCCCACAGATCGATCTGTACGATCATACTCTGTCCCATACACTGATCAGTGCAGCCATAGTCACTCCAGCAAACAAAACAGTATTTTTGACCCACAGATCGACCCTTATGATCTATCCATGATTCAACTTACCAACTCCATCCACCCATCTTCCCTCCCACTGCTAGCCCAATTGTCACTCTGATCCATCCTCCCCCTCCCCCCCTCTCTCTATGTACAGCACATGTCCTTTCCCTCCCCCCCTGTCTGAGTACTACATATCCTCCATGTACCATCATAGAAGTCAGTCCCTCTCCCTTAAAATATTCATGGCCTCAGTCCTCTACCCTTCTTTATCCCCCGCCACTGTGTTCTGCCCACATTTTTATTTATGATTATCGGCACATTTGTGCTGCACAATCCACTTTGCTTGTCCCCATACTTCAGCCCTTCCCCTTACTCCTCCCCCTGCCTCTTATAAGCTGCAGTCATCCTTGTGGGTGTTGGTCTGAGGAAGGAGCTACGCAGGCTCCGAAACATGTAACCGCCCACCATCAGTGTAGACGCGCACAGCTCTGTGCACTCCAGCCGGAGAAACACCGGCTACATCCACCCTCCATAGGCTTGAGGAACGAGGAAATCTGATACTACAGCACATGCTCGTATCTTACCATCATCCTGTAAGTGTTAACCCCCTGTGCGCCTGCACTGACCACCCTCTGCTGCACTTAGAGGCTTTCTCTGTGTTTTTATCCTTCAGGAACGAACTGCTCCACTCAGATGGAAGAATGTGTATGCACACTATATTAGATCCTATGCATATTTGATCTTCTACAGTGTAAGTGTTTTTAACCGTGTGTGCACCAATACATCCTTTACATATTACACTTAGAGGCGCCTTGTCTTCTACCCCTTATACCTCCAGATCTGCTTCTTCTGTCCAAGAGCTGCCCTAAGGACACCACTTGGCCACCAGCCCTGCCATCCGAAAACTGGAGCGCCCTAACCACCTCTCTCCTATATCATCTCTTGAAGCATCCAGGTTGCTGCCCGGTTCAGTCCCGCTCAGGCAACAGGTCTACCTCCTTATTCCATCCGAATCTACCGGAGTGCCTCCTCCCTGCACACCTGTTGGTAGCAGTTACTGGCCCTCCATCAGAGTCGCACCAGTCGCTACTCCCTCCCTTACTGAGTACCATCAGCTGCAGACTATCCCTTTACCCTCACCATAACCTTACCAGCCTACGCGTGTGGAGCACATCATGGAACTTCTAAATGAAGTGGAGTCCTTAAAATGCTCTATCCTGGAGAAACTCTATTCCATATTCCCCATTGCCACCTTCTCCCCCACTGAGGCCTGCTCGCACCCACAGTCCAACCTTATACGACAACTGTTCAACAAATTTGAAGGTACCTGTATTTCCGCCAATACGCAATCATGGGACAGGTTCTTCCTCCAGAAATACCATTCCACACACATATCACCCCGCAGCCTACGTATCACTAAGGAATGCTCCTTCCTTGATACCCCCCATAAGGAGTGGCTAGCGGTCGCTGAATTTTGTACACAGAAGTGGATAAAATCATTATGGACCAGAGATCCATCAAACATGACACACTGGTTCACCAGCTACAAATTTTCGGAGGAAATCTTGCATCTAACCTATCATCTCCCAGAAAAATGGCTCATTGCCTTGAAGAAAAATACCAAACACCAGGAAGACTTGCTAATTAAAACCAAAATGGGAAAATTCAAACGAGACCTTAATGACTACAACCACAATAGAATTTTTTCTTGGAAGAAACACACAGGGGCCCACCCCATACCTCCTCTCCTACATATAGACCCAGCAGTTGTCACCTCTCGACATACCCCTCACCCCAGGGGGGCCCTATTACCTACCTCTCATTGCCATCAAGACACCTACCAGACTTCTAGACCCAGTACCATTACACGCTGGCCACGGCCAAACATACACAACCAGAAAAAACAACTTAAGAGAGGAGACACCAGCATCCAGACCACTCACAATACCCCTAAGAGCAACAAACAACATACAAAAACATCTGCCCACCCTACCCAGGTTAACAATACACAGCCTTCATCCATACCCAGTACTTCTTCTAATACCTCCAACAGGGGACCCGACATACGTAATGACACCAATCCTAAGATGCCAGGGGACATTGTCCCGGCTCACCTCTCCACCACTATGGCCACACAGGCGCGGAAGCTCCTCCACCCACCCACATTCTCTGTCCCCCAGAAAAACACGTCACTGTATCCTCCTCTGACTATCCAGCCTTGCCCCATTCAGCATTACCTGCGGTTTCTTTTTTAGGACCAACCCTCCTCCCAACCAGACCCTCAAAGAGAAAACTCACAGAAGAGAATGCAGGGGGAGAGGAGAAAAATCCAAATCCCCACCCAAGCCCTTCCAGCAGGAAGCCCCGTCTACTATAGAAATCTTCAACCTATCTTCCCACACCTTATCATCCCATGAAATCTCTCTACGCACACGTGGGCTCATGTTTGCACCGACAAAACTACCCAACGCATTCCAACACTTTAAAGATCTAAACAAATTCATCCGTAACCTCACCGTCAAACGTTTCTTTAACATACAAGCCGCCAAAAACAACCCCTCTGTAGAAACAGACACGGCGGAATGCCCCACCAACTACTCTATCCTGGATGAGGAACTAGTCCTTAATACACTGGAGGAACTATGCCAGGAAGAAACAGGACCCATCTTGGACCAAGAAAACCCTGGAGCAAAGGCCCTTATATACACCCAACACCTCTGCCCCCCCCCCCCAGTGAAACACACCACCTTCCATCCACATATCCACCTTCTATTCGACACAATCCAAAGGTCCATGCCTAGACCTCCTTCTATCATATTGTCTACTCCGAACTGCTCACCGTGTATCAAAAAGACACACCTCTCCAGCAATACTATAACCTCACTAAATCCGAGAAGTTAGCCCTAAACACTCTTCAATCCAATGATACAATAATCACTGGGAGCAGGAACTGGTCAAGACTTTTTGGAGAGACAATCCAGCCAAGAAAGCCCAGTTGAGCATCACCAGTGGCTTCTCCCAATATGTAGACCACTTCTTACAGCCTCTCGTTCACAACCTCCAATCATACATCAAGGATGGTATCCATTTACTTGAACAACTTGAACCATATAGATGGGAACCCACATACCCCTGGCTGTCCCTGGACGTCCAGTCTCTTTACACCTCAATCCCACATGAGGTCAGCCTACAAGCTATTGAACATTTTCTGACAGATGACTCATCCCTACACACCAACCAAATCAAATTCCTCCTGGAAGCCATCCATTTCTGCCTAACTCACAACTACTTCAAATTCCAAGGAAAATACTACCTGCAAATTAATGGCACTGCCATGGGAACAAACTTCGCACCGTCATATACCAACCTGACCATGGGCCTCTGGGAGTCAAAACACATCTGGAACAAAAAACCCGTTTACTTCACAAATCATATTCTATGGTCGATACATCAATTATATCATCATCATCTGGGAAAGTGATACCAACAATATACCACATTTTGTTACTCACTGTAACAACAACAACATGGGCCTCATCTTCACCTCTGTCCAAGACAAAGACCATTTAGCATTTCTGGAGCCTAACCTAGATCATGAACAGGGCACCATTCATGCCAAAAATTATTACAAACCAACTGCGGGAAACTCCTTTCTACACTACAAAAGCTGTCACCACTCTCGTTGGCTGAATAACATACCTAAGTCAATTCTGTTGTCTCAGACACAATTGCACCAAACAGACTATAAGATTCAAAGTGAGATCCTCAAACAAAAATTCCATGAAAAAGGCTACCTACAAACACTTGTTGACCAAGCATATACTACACATGAAAAAGAGGACACCCCTCTTTCCCGAACCAGTATAAAATCCAATGTCATCCGGTTCACCACATCAAGCACAGACAGATGGAACACATCATACGGAAACAGTGGCCCCTACTACTACAAGATTCCTTCCTGAAGGGCACTATACCACCTCATCCCCAGTTTTCATATAGGAAAGCCCCAAACAGAGGGAAAATTGCACCCAGCAAACTGAAAAACAAAAAAGACGTTAACACCATACTTGAAATTTTTCTATACAGTTGGAATGTATCAATGCTGGAAACCTCTTTGCCTCACATGCCAATTCATCCACCATGGGCAAAAAGAATTCACCATCAAAGGGAAAACGTATACCTTTAAAGAATTCTATACCTGCTCCACAAAATATGTGGTATACTGCCTCTCCTGCCCTTGCGGCCTACACTATGTAGGAAGAACCATATGCCCCCTACACAAACAGATAGGCCAGCACCGCCGCGCTATTGAAGCGGCAAAGATGATTACAGTGTCCCCCGACACTTCAAAGACTGCTACGAACAATCCACTCAGGGCCTCAGAGTCTGGGTCATTGAGTCCATCCCCACTAGTCTTGTCACGTACCTGTTGGTGGAGTCTGATTGTGCAGAGGGCAACCTCTCTTACGGCCCTGGTTCGGGAACCCCTGATAGAGGAAACAGGAGATTCCGGAGCACAGGGGGGCTGTTAGTCTGAGGTGGTTGTCCATGCACTGTTCTGATCACCCCTACCTGAGTTACTGGGTCTGAGACTCCGGGACTCACCTAACAAGCATCGTCAGAAACTTCACAGCCCCCTGTGACATTAGTAGAAACGGCGAAGTTATCGCGCCGCCACGACCGGATAGACAAACACATCCCCCGTATACCAAGAAGGATGTATCACATCCGGCGTTCCCGTCCTCTCCGTCATATGGTGTATAAAACACCTCGTCCATATCTTAAGAAATTTCCATATGCAAAAGGGAAACTACCACTTAAGAAAAACGGGTACCACCTACTTAACCGTACACTCCGTT
>BLSH010165157.1:166132-178554 GCA_018402905.1 Glandirana rugosa
AGGTCTTCAAGTCACTCCTGCTACATCTCTGATCAGTCTTCTCCTTGTATGAGCTGAAAGTTTAGAGGGACGGCCAGGTCTTGGTAGATTTGCAGTGTTCTGATACTCCTTCCATTTCAATATTATCGCTTGCACAGTGCTCCTTGGGATGTCTAAAGCTTGGGAAATCTTTTTGTATCCAAATCCGGCTTTAAACTTCTCCACAACAGTATCTCGGACCTGCCTGGTGTGTTCCTTGTTCTTCATGATGTTCTCTGCGCTTTAAACGGACCTCTGAGACTATCACAGTGCAGGTGCATTTATACGGAGACTTGATTACACACAGGTGGATTCTATTTATCATCATTAGTCATTGAGGTCAACATTGGATCATTCAGAGATCCTCACTGAACTTCTGGAGAGAGTTTGCTGCACTGAAAGTAAAGGGGCTGAATAATTTTGCACGCCCAGTTTTTTATTTGGTAAAAAAGTTTGAAATATCCAATAAATTTCGTTCCACTTCATGATTGTGTCCCACTTGTTGTTGATTCTTCACAAAAAATTACAGTTTTATATCTTTATGTTTGAAGCCTGAAATGTGGCAAAAGATCGCAAAGTTCAAGGGGGCCGAATACTTTCGCAAGGCACTGTATCTGATTGGGAACTGGGCCCATCGGACGGTGAAGAGGATCAAGGGGTGGCGGCTGCGCGCGAACAAGCGTTGGTCACCGCCATTATCACTGGCATTCGCACTACGCTGCGATTGAGCCAGGATGGTGAATTGCAGTCTTCTGCGTATGTGTGTGGGTCCTCTAGGCCCCCTAGGGCCCCCAAGGCTTACCCCTACAATCAATCTTTTGATCATTTTCTTTACCGTGAATGGCAACGTCCGCAGCTTTCCTTTTTGCTGTCAAGAGGGTTCGCTGCTCGCTATCCTTTTGAGGAAAGCTTTTTGAAAAAATGGGAATCGCCTGTGGTGGACCCACCGATAGCCCGCCTTAGTAAGGCAACGAATATTCCTCTGGAAGGGTCTCCTTCTTTCAAGGACCCCGCTGATAGAAAAACAGAGGCGCTTTTAAAGTCGCTTTTCCTGGTGGCAGGTTCTGCCGTGCGACCAGCCCTGGCGTCCGCCATGGCGGCTCAACATCTGTATGAGCGTATGGTGGAGCTCCAGTCTGATCTGGAATGCGGCCGCCTGATGGATGCACCACAGAGGGCTGAGTTTTTGCTCCAAGGGTTCAAGTACCTTTGTGATGCGGCCGTTGATTTACTGCCATTGTTATCCAGGATAGCGATTTTTGCCGTTATCCCCAGATGGATACTTTGGTTGCGTTCTTGGTCCCGCGACCATGCTTCCAAAAAATGTCTTGCTGATCTCCCTTTTTAGGGTGGACGTCTCTTTGGTCCACGTTTGGATGAGATTATTAAAGACTTTACGGGAGGTAAGAGTACCTTCCTTCCAGAGCCCTGGAGGCGTGAGTTTCGCCGCAGACAGGGGCCCCCTCCCTCGGGTCAGAAGGTTTTTTCGCGCCTCGAGCGCAACGGGTAAGGGGACCCGTCCCGGTAAGGCCGCTGCAGGGGCCGGAAAACGGCAGTAGCAGTGTAAAACCGAAAAGGCGGAAGACAAGTTCTCCTCAGCCTGATGGGTTGTCCCCACCCGGTTTTCGGGTGGGGGGACGTCTTCTGGGGTTCGCAGACCGGTGGCTGGCTCACATTCCCGATCGTTGGGTCCGGGAAGTGGTGTCCGCCGGGTACAGGATAGAGTTCAACACTCTACCCCCAGACAGGTTCTTCCCATCGAACTTAGGGCTCCTGCGGGATCGCCGGTAGGCCCTTTTCGGGGCTGTTCAAGCACTTTCAGACCAGGGGGTGATTGTGCCAGTGCCTCCAGAAGAGAGGTTTTGAGGTTTCTACTCAAATCTATTCGTGGTTCCCAAAAAAGGGGGGGGTTCGGCCAGTATTGGACCTAAAGGCCCTGAACCGGTATGTCAGGGCGCGGAAATTCCGGATGGAATCTATCCACTTGGTTGTGGCTGCCCTCCATCAGGGGGAATTTCTGGCGTCCCTGGACATCAGGGATGCGTACCTCCATGTACCCATTTGTCCACGGCATCAGCGCTTCCTGCGCTTTGCAGTGGGAGACCTCCATTTTCAATTTATGGCACTCCCCTTCGGTCTGGCCTCAGCACCCCGAGTTTTCACAAAACTGCTAGCCCCGGTGTTGGCGTTGTTGCGTCAGAGAGGCATTGCGGTAATGGCCTACCTCGACGACCTGCTCCTGCGAGCGGAGTCCGCCTAGGCTCTGGAGGAGAATGTGAGGATCACAATGACCTCGCTGCAGGATTTCGGCTGGTTACTCAACCTGCAGAAATCGTCGGTGTCGCCAGCCAGTCGCCTGGAGTACCTGGGTCTCATATTGGACACAGTGCAGGCGAAGGTGTTCCTCCCTCTAGCCAAGTTGCTGTCTCTGCAGTCGGCAGTGCGAACCCTTCTGTCGCACCGTCGGTCTTCATTACGATTCTGTATGCGGGTGCTGGGGCTCATGGTCTCGTCTTTCGAGACGATACCATTCGCCCAGAGTCACACTCGTCTCCTTCAGCGAGCAATTCTGGCCCGGTGGGACAGGTCACCTCGGTCCTTCTGATTCGTCTGAGCTCCCAGACCAGGGCGTCTCTGACCTGGTGGCTTCGGGACTCGGCCCTGACTCAGGGGAAATCGTTCCTGCCCCTCCAATGGGTGATCATCACCATGGATGCCAGTCTTTCAGGCTGGGGAGGGATTCTGGGGCAGCTGTTGGCACAGGAGGCTCGCCTCCCCATCAATATATTGGAGCTGAGAGCAATCAGATTGTGCCTATCTCACTGGACAGTGAGAGTGAAGGGCCGTCCGGTCCGAATTCAGTCAGACAATGCCACAGCAGTGGCGTATGTGAACCATCAGGGCGGCACAAGAAGTCCAGCAGCTGAGGCGTAGGCAGCTCTGATACTGCGTTGGGCGGAACGTCAAGTTCCGGCAATCTCCGCCATTTACATTCCAGGTGTGGAGAACTGGCAGGCGGACTTTCTCAGTCGCCAGACGCTGGACCAGGGAGAGTGGTCTCTCCACCCGGAGGTGTTCAACCAGATTTGCCGCAGATGAGGGACGCCGGACGTGGACCTCATGGCGTCTCAGTTCAATCACAAGGTGGAGACCTTTGTGTCCAGAACGAAGGATCCGTTGGCAGTGGCCACGGACGCTCTGGTGGCCCCCTGGGGCCATTACCGACTTCTGTAGGCCTTCCCTCTGATAAAACTGTTACCGCGATCGATCCGCAGGATAGTGGAGGAGGGGATACCAATAATCCTGGTTGCTCCAGATTGGCCTCGGCGAACTTGGTACGCCGACGTGGTGCAAATGGTGGCAGACGCACCCTGGCGGCTCCCACTGAGAGACGATCTTTTGTCTCAGGGGCCCATCTTGCACCCTGCTTTACCAGCGCTGGCTTTTACGGCTTGGCTATTGAGTCCCAGGTGCTAAGAGACAGGGGAGTCTCAAGGGCCAGATATCAGCTCTGGCAATTCTTTTCCAGAGACCTTTGGCTTTGCACTCGTTGACTCGTACCTTTGTTCAAGGTGTACGACATGTGGCACCTCGGGTGAAGGTTCCGATGGCTCCATGGAATCTAAATTTGGTGCTTTCTGTACTTCAGAAACCGCCTTATGAGAATATCAGGGAGATTTCCTTACAACTGCTGTCACAGAAGGTGGCTTTCTTAGTAGCCATCACTTCCGCCAGACGGGTGTCTGAATTAGCAGCACTCTTGTGCAAGTCTCCCTACCTGGTACTGTATAAGGATAAGGTGGTCTTGCGACCCTCTCCTTCTTTTCTTCCGAAGGTGGTTTCTTCCTTTCACATTAATGAAGATATTGTTCTTCCTTCATTGTGCCCTCGTCCATCGCACCCAAAAGAAATTGAGTTGCATGCTTTGGACGTAGTGAGGGCCTTAAGAGTGTATTTGTCTGCTACAGCTTCTTTTTGAAGAGCTGATGCCTTGTTTGTGCTGACAGAGGGTCCGCGCAAAGGTTTGGCGGCCTCCTCGGCTACGATCTCTCATTGGATCAGACAGACCGTGACCCATGCGTATTCTGTTTGGGGCAAGATCCCTCCTTATCCGGTCACGGCTCATTCTACCCGGGCTGTTAGCACTTCCTAGGCTTTTGGACACCAGGCCTCTGTGTCACAGGTGTGCAAGGTGGCCACTTGGACCTCGGTTTACACTTTCACTAAGTTTTATAAAGTTGATGTGTTCGCATCTTCAAACGCTGCTTTTGGCCGCAAAGTTCTGCAGGCAGCAGTGTAGGCGCGTCTGGCGCCTCCTTAGAGGTTCTGTTGGGTACTGTTAGCGTTTACCCACCCCTCTTTTTGACACAGCTTGGGGACATCCCCACACGTAATGGAGAGCTGCGTCTGTCAGTGAACCATAGGAGAAAAAGGGATTTTATTAAAACGTACCGTAAAATCCTTTTCTCCGAGTTCACTGACAGACGCAGCACCCACCCCTCTGTGCTCAGTTCTTTGTACGGCTTGTGTACAAACTGCTGAGCTATGCTATGGAGGGGGTTTATGTGGGAAGAGAGGACGGCCCCATGGGAGGGGCAGATGTTTCTTTTCCCTGCCTAGTTAACTCCTGGTGAGACAAGCATAAACCCACACGTAATGGAGAGCTGCGTCTGTCAGTGAACTCGGAGAAAAGGATTTTACGGTACGTTTTAATAAAATCCCTTTTTTTGACCCACAGATCGACCCTTATGATCTATCCATGATTCACCTTACCAATTCCATCCACCCATCTTCCCTCCCACTGCTAACCCAATTGTCACTCTGATCCATCCCCCCCTCTCTCTCTGTGTACAGCACATGTCCTTTCCCTCCCCCTCTGTACATATCCTCCATGTACCATCATAGAAGTCAGTCCCTCTCCCTTAAAATTTTCACGGCCTCAGTCCTCTACCCTTCTTTATCCCCCGCCACTGTGTTCTGCCTGCATTTTTATTTATGATTGTCGGCACATTTGTGCTGCACAATACACATTGCTTTTCCCCATACTTCCACCCCTCCCCTTACTCCTCCCCCTGCCTCTTATAAGCTGCAGTCGTCCCTGTGGGAGGTGGTCTGAGGAAGGAGCTACGCAGGCTCCAAAACATGTAACCGCCCACCATCAGTGTAGACGTGCACAGCTCTGTGCACTCCAGCCGGAGAAACACCAGGAAATCTCTTCCATTTCCACACACACCAGCACGCCATTGGACTCTGATGACAGCTGCAGGCCGGCTACATCCACCCTCCATAGGCTTGAGGAATGAGGAAATCTGATACTACAGCACATGCTCATATCTTACCATCATCCTGTAGGCTTTAACCTCCTGTGCGCCTGCACTGACCACCCTCTGCTGCACTTAGAGGCTTTCTCTAGGTTTTTATCCTTCAGGAATGAACTGTTCCACTCAGATGGAAGAATGTGTATCCACACTATATTAGATCCTATGCATATTTGATCTTCTACAGTGTAAGTGTTTTTAACAGTGTGTGCACCAATAAATCCCTTACTTATTACACTTAGAGGCGCCTTGTCTTCTACCCCTTAGATCTCAATCCAATAGAGCACTTTTGGAATGTGGTGGAACGGGCGATTCGCATCATGGATGTGCAGCTGACAAATCTGCAGCAACACTGTGACGCTATCATGTCAATATGGACAATAATCTCTGAGGAATGTTTCCAACACCTTGTTGAATCTATGCCAAAGAATTAAGGCAGTTCTGAAGGCAAAAGGAGGTCCAACCTGGTTTTAGCAAGGCATACCTAATAAAGTGGCCGGTGAGTGTATATGTTTGAGGAGTCTAAGCAACTTTCTAAGCGGTCCGCTTTCAGATAAAAGTGGTCTCTGTGGTGGATTCACCGCATGATCAATTTTATCGGCGGTGGGAGAGGTGCCCCCTCCCTGGTGGTCTCCGCCACTCCGTGGAGACGAACGGGTCCTTTCCCCTGCGAGGCTTGGAGTCGAGTGAGGGAAAGATATCCCCCACTCAGCTCCATACCATTGGATGACAGAAGCAACGTCAAACATCACCTCCGCCCAATGGTCTTAAAGGGGAATTATCTGAGGTTTTTTTTTTACCCCAGATCTCACATTAAAGAGGTCCTGTTATGATTTATTTCTATTACAAGGGATGTTTACATTCCTTGTAATAGAAATAACAGTGACCCAATTTTTTTTTTAAATGGACAGTGTATAAATAAAAAAACATTTTTTTAAAGCGCCCGTCCCGCCGAGCTCGCGCGCAGAAGCGAGCGCATACACATATCGCACCCACATATGAAAATGGTGTTCAAACCACATGTGAGGTATCGCCACAATCGTTAGAGTGAGAGCAATAATTCTAGCACTAGACCTCTTCTGTAACTCAAAACTGGTAACCTGTAGAAATTTTTAAATGTCGCAGATGGAGATTTTTAAGTGCCAAAGTTTGTCGCCATTCCACAAGCGGGCGCAAATTTGAAGTATACCATGTTGGGTATCAATCTACTCAGCATAACATTATCTTTCACAATATAGAAAAAAATCGGGCTAACTTTACTGTTGTCTTATTTTTAATGAAAAAAAGTGAATTTTTCAAAACAACTGATTTTAACCACTAGCCCGGAAGTTCCCACATTAGGACCAGAGCCCTATTGTGATTCGGCACTGCGTCGCTTTAACTGACAATTGCGCGGTCGTGCGATGTTGTACCCAAATGAAATTTGCGTCCTTTTTTTCCCCACAAATAGAGCTTTCTTTTGGTGTTATTCAATTACCTCTGCGTCATTTCTGATCACCGCTATAAACAAAAAAAAGAGCGACAATTTTGCAAAAAAAAAAAAAAACATTTACTTTTTGCTAAAATACAATTCCAAAAAAAAAATATATATATATATAAAAAACATTTTTTTTCATCGGTTTTGGCTGATATATATATTTTCCTCATATTTTTGGTAAAAAAAAAAAAAAATTGCAATCGGCGTTTATTGATTGGTTTGCGCAAAAGTTGCTGCGTATACGAATGATGAGAATTCATTTATGGGGTTTTTATTTATTTTTTACTAGTAATGGCGGTGATCTGCGATTTTTAGAGGTACTGCGATATTGTGGAGGATATGTCGGACCATTTTGACACTTTTTTGGGACCATTGGCATTTATACAGCGATCAGTGCTAGGAAAATGCAGTGATTACTGTGTAAATGCCATTGCCAGTGAAAGGGTTAACCTGCAGAGGGAGCGCTAAGGGTTAACGGTGTTCCCTCAGTGTGTTCTAACTGTATGGAGGCTGGGTTGGCAGGGGGAGGGGAGTGATCCCAGCTTCCATTTACAGGAAGCCTGTGATCACAGCCCTTCCCCTTCTGCCAGAACGGAGATCCGTGTTTACATACATGGACCTCTGTTCTTTCACTGCGGGGGAGCCATCGCGGATAGCCTGCGGAGATCGTTTCTGCCCTACCTGCTCCCTGCCCCCCCCCCGGAACACAGTGAGCGTGCAAGCGCCTCTGGCGGTACGCACGGGCTCATAATACTTGTTATCGCGGCCGCTGTCCGGTGACGGCGTTTCGCTATAATGAACCACTTTGCTGCCATCAATCCACGGCGGGCGGTCGGCAAGGGGTTAACTTGTAAACAACAGATCTCATAAAGAGGCTCTGTCCTTAAGTGGTTAAAGTGGATGTAAACCTGAAAAGATGAACAGTAGAAGATGAAGTCATCTGTGCCCAGTCTTGCCCCGAAGAGTTAATCCAGCTCTGAGCAATCCTCTTGTCTTTTTGTAGTAAGATAAAAAACGAAGCACAGATAAGTTTGTGTTGCCACATCCCCCACTGCTGTGACTGACCTCTCATTCCTTTATCTCCTGCATGGAGAGACTGTGTACGATTCTATCTTCACATCCCCACACCTCAGCATGATTGGGCATTCTGAAGTCATATGGTACCTTTCCTGAGTTTTGACTGGATGTTACTCAAAACTCAGGAATAGGAGAGTATGAGAGTGTAGAGGTGGGTGGGGAGTCTTGTGAAATCACAACTTTGGCCACCGAGCTCTGGAAAAGACACCCACCCACTTATTCCAGTGCTTTGCAGGGTTTCTACTGCTGAAGGGGGTGACAGTTGCAAGGTAGGCTTGCATGTATATATACATTAATACCATGCCATTAGCTTATATTGGGTATGGTTTACGTTTAAGTGGTTAAATAAAACCTTTCAATGATCATTATTTACTTAAATTTAGACTCAGTGACATCAGCACTGATCTTCTGTGCCTCTATATGCAATGCATAGAGGAGGCGATATGCAAATAACAAAACACCTCAATGGGTGACCGTCGGTCTGGAGGAATGGGTGTTCTTATGGGCTGTATTTGCATGCAGACTGCCCTAGCTAACACCCACATATAATGCTTAGCTTCCATGATAACCCCCCCCCCCCCCAAAGATCTAGTGCTTGAAAGGGGCAGGCTAGGAATAGCAAGGCTGTGGAGGATATAGCTAAATGATGCTAAACATAAAAAGCTCACAATGCATTGTGATATCAGAGTCAGTAATTTCAGTACAGGAGAGGAAGCTGTAAAACTGCAAGACTGAAGAAAAATAGTGATATATACAAATGTAACTCACTAAATGAAGGCTGCATACAAAATGTTTGAATACAAATGATGAACAGAACTAAATAAAATTGTTGCACTATCCTTTTAAATGCCTCATTTTCACAAACCAAACTCAGTGATGTGATAAATGAACAGTGATATGTAGCAAAAGTGCATCAAATATATTTGAAAATAGAAAGTGCAAAAAAAATTCACAATTCCTGTAAAAAAAAAAATCTGATAGCACTTAATTTGATAAACTGTGTCCACTTTAGCATTCCACACCCCTTCCTAAATGATTATTGCCTCCCACTGATTAGGTCTTTAGCGCTTAATGGGGAAAGACAGTGCCTGTTCAATGCCAACTGGCCCTTTAAAGTGTTACCCACAACTGTACTGTATCTGCAGTAAAGCATGCTTGTTATACTCACTGTGGAACCTAAGGGGTTAATCCTCCACATTGTATAAAAAGGCTGCTTGATCCTGTCTTCTCTGATCCTCCCCTTTTTTTGACTGAGGATGCATGTGATCGGCACAGGGCCAATCAGCACTGTCCAGACAGAGGCTCAGGGGTCATGCAGCCTTATAGGACAGTCCGAGAATGAAAACTCCTACAAGCATTAACCAGTGCTCAGCCGGACACTGATAGAAGTCACACTACTGCTATATACTTCTGATGAAAAAATGGGATTTTTGACTTACCGTAAAATCCATTCCTCTGAGTTCATTGACAGACACAGTGCTTCCTTATTCTTGACCATAGGGGTTATACCGCCCCCTACAGGAGTAGGACACTAGGCAGAAAAAAGGACTTGGCTACGCCTATGGGGCAGTCCCCCCCCCCCGCTATAGGCCTTCAGTTTAGTAACAAGCAGTGTCAGAAGTATTAAAACTCCTTAGAGGGATGTCAATGAACTCAGAGAAATGGATTTTACGGCAAGTCAAAAATCCCATTTTCTCTTTCGCTCATTGACAGACACAGCACTTCCTTATTCTTGACCATAGGGTCATCCCAAAGCAGTGCCAAAACATGAGGGGTGGGAAAGCCAACAACACAACAGGCCAACGAGGAAAAACAGGAGCTCAACAAGAAAACAGAAAGACCCCTTAAACCGCAGCCTGCAGAACCTTGCGGCCAAAAACAGGCATAGGCAGATGCCAGCACATCCACCTTGTAAAATTTTGTGAAAGTGTGCACCAACGACCAGGTGGCCGCCTTGCAAACTTGTGTCACGGACGCCTGGTGACGAAAGGCCCAAGAGGCACTAAGCGCCCGAGTAGAATGCGCTGTAACTGGGAAGGGAGGAACCTTACTGATGGAGTAAGCCTGAGTCACTGTTTGTCTAATCCATCTGGAAATGGTCGCAGAGGACGCGGGCAGCCCTTTCTTCGGCCCGCCTGTGATCACAGAGAGTCTGACCTCTGAAAAGGTTTAGTGGCAGCCAAATACACCTGGATTGCCCGGACCACATCTAGGGCATGCAAGGAAAACTCCCTCGGATGTTGTGGCCTGGGACACAGGGAAGGCAACACAATGTCCTCATTCAAATGAAATTCAGACAACCTTAGGAAGAAATGACAGACAAGGATGCAACACCACCTTATCCTTGTGAATCACCAAGTAAGGCGAACAACATGACAGTGCCGACAATTCAGATACCCTGCGAGCAGAGGGCATGGCCACCAAAAAGGCCACCTTCTGAGATAAGGTGAGCAGGGGAATCTCCCGAATATACGCAGCATGGCATACAAGGAAGAGTGCCTAGAAATCTCATTACCTCATGCTTGTTTGAATCGTGGATACTGTAAGTGTAATTTTATCTATGCGCAACTAAAGAAGTATTTACACCTTTACTCTTGTCAATGTCTATGTACCTCCCCCATTTTCCCCAGATCTTCTCTCCAGATTATCCCTCCTCCTTGTCGCCAGATCCCCTGGACCGGTGTTATACATAGGAGACTTTAATGCTGTTCTTGACCCTTTAATGGACCGCTTGGGGGGAGGAGGTAGGTCTTGCCCCTCTTTTGTAGAATGGGCTGAAGTCTATGGCCTCACTGAGGTCTGGCGGTGGAAACACCCCTCTGATTATCAGTATTCATGCCATTCTGACTTGGCGTTTGGTACTCCTGATGCTCTCCCGTTGGTTTCGTCTGTGTCATATCTGTCCAGGGGGGTGTCTGATCACGCACCCCTGATGGTGGATCTTCTTCTTCTGCCTACACAGGGACCCATCCTGTGGCGCATGGGATCACAGTGGCTGGAGGATGAGGTGGTATGGGGATCATGCGGGAGAGACATTGTGGACTATTGGAGGGTTAATAGGGGGTCCACAGACCTCTCCACTGTGTGGGAGGCCTCCAAGGCTGTATTACGGGGTGCCTTTATGTCTACAACAGGTATCTTACATAAGAATGCTGTACAATGTACCAGGGAATTGGAAGAGGCAATGGTGGCAGCCGAGGTAGATTATGTCACACACCCAGACCCTCAGAGACATGATACATGGAAGCTTAAACGTAGAGAATATGAGCTCAAATTACTAGATTTAACTCAAAAACGTATGTTGCATATAACGCAAAAAATATTTGAACATGGTAATAAGGCCGGACGGCTCTTAGCATACCTAGTTAGGCCAGACCATAACCCTGTCTCTATTCCCCGAATTCTTACTTTACAAGCAGGGATTAGTGACGCCCCGCAAGAGATTGTGGAAGTGTTTCTGTCCTTTTACAAAGATTTATATACTACAAGGGCGCAATGTTCAGATACACATCTGACTGAATACCTTGCACAAATCTCACTACTGCACTTAACAGATCAGGAAATGAGGGATCTTGATGCCCCCATCACAATAGAGGAAGTGCAGATGGCAATTTCACAACTCCCGAATCATAAATCCCCAGGCTTGGATGGCTTCCCGGCTGAGTGGTATAAGAAGTTTGCCTCACTACTCAGTCCTCTCCTCCTTAATATTTATAATGAGGCTCTGAAACAAGGTATCCTCCCACCATCCATGCGGGAAGCATTAATAGTTCTGTTATTAAAACCTCGAAAAGATCCCCTACTTTGTGACTCATACCGCCCCATATCGCTAATAAATGTGGATGTTAAGATTCTCGCCAAAGTGCTCGCCAATCGCCTTAACCTAATAATTGGAAAGTTGATAGGATGTGATCAAGCCGGGTTCATTCCAGGGAGATCCACTAGAATGAATATACGCAGATTGTTTCATAATCTACAATACCCCCATGACTGTACACCTACCAGGGTAATTGTGTCACTCGACACTAAAAAAGCATTTGATAGTGTGGAATGGCCCTACTAGATCTTGGAGAGATATGGGTTCGGTCCGCGTATGATAGCTTGGATCAAGCTCTTATATAGCTCCCCAACAGCCCATATCAGAGTAAATTCCTCAGTGACGGAGGCGTTTCCGATCACCAGGGGAACCAGACAGGGTTGCCCCTTATCCCACCTACTGTTTGCTTTGGCTATGGAGCCCCTGGCCATACAAATCCGCAACACTTCCCAAATTAAGGGCCTCCCCGTCGGGACGATAGAAGAACGTATATCACTCTATGCTGATGATACTCTGGTATATTTGGCGGATCCTCAGGACTCCCTTAAAAATGTATTAACCCTTATTAACATGTTCGGAGACTACTCGGGCTTTAGGGTGAATTGGGAAAAGTCTATTCTCTTTCCTCTGGACCAGGCGGCCACTTCCTTAATATATGCGGGATCGGAACTACAGGTAGTCTCCTCATCTCCTTTCTCTTATCTGAAAAGGGTTA
>BLSH010165158.1:9301-22116 GCA_018402905.1 Glandirana rugosa
ATCATACATCGGAAATTTTAGGAATAAAACCTTTACCGGATTTTTTACGCCCACTGTAAAAAATTTGTAGTGTTATCCGTAAAAATGTTTCGAGTCATAAAATGACACGTTAATCTTCAAGTCATTTATTCACGGGGGATCCGAGTACTCCCGTATATACTACAAAAAACATGATTTCCTGAATAAATTAATAATATGCGATCATATTCAAATGAGCAACTATGCATTTTTTTAATATACCGTGACACGTTTCAAAATTACTTACATTGCTTATATTATGGTTATTTTCATTAACCTTGCAAGTTCATCAGAAGGGATTTGCATGCTCAACATTTTAATTTACAAACATCATATATGCCCTCATGAGCCTAGGGGGCACTTATTTACTGAACTTCTAATTGCACAGTAAAATACTGAGCTTTGTAAAAATGCCTATTGTGATGTTTAAAAAATGTCACCCGCATTTTTTAGGCCATTTCCAAAATAAGGATTTTAAAGGCTACATACTAAAAGTGAGGCAACACAATTCAATTAAAAAAGAGGGTTTTTATTTTACAATTCAATTATAAAAATGTAAGGTCCTTCAGAACCAACCCAGTATTGTTACAATCAATATCATAAAAAATCATCAAAACTTGCGGATAATATGAACTAATAAATGGAAGTATCGCGATCAGGACTTTTTAGGGTTATCCTTATTGGGTTTGCTGCCCCCAGTGTTTCCTTCCTATCAGAGGAAGTTTATGACTACTATATAATATAAAGGCTGGGTTGGCGCTGCCCTGGATGATTAAAAAAAAAAACATATAATTGTTATAGGTATCAGCAGTGTATGAGATGGGGAATCCAAATGAAAATGCCCCACCCTTGTGCAAATTAGCTAAGAATAAATTATGGGTCTTTAAAAATATATAATAAAATGATAAAACAGTGCTAAGATTATGAATTATATCTTGTGTTCTTCAACTTTGTGCAGAAATCCCGTGGAAAAAATAGCTACTTAAAAAATAAATAAATAAATCATCTTCAATAGTAAATGATAAGTGAAAAAACACATTTAAATAAACGTTAATAATTAATAAGTGTCCATTAAGTGAAAGTCCATTAATCTTTCATGTGTGAATCACGCGTGCTCCCCTCTCTTTACCCTGCTTACTGGACAGCGCCACCCCACACAGGGGTAAAGCGCAGAGGCGCCTGTCAAGGCAGGTGGTCAGGGGTCTTTGCTTTTATCCTTCTTTGGGATGTCCAATGCTGCTCTCCCGAAAGGTTTTATATCCGCAGTACTCCGTGGGTGAGCGTGTTGGGGGCCCAATTAAGAAGAAGGAAAAAACTCCATAGTGTATATCAGTCAGCAAAAACAATATTTATTTAAAAATTCTTTAAAAACAGACATTCCACAAAATCCTTGTTAAAAAATCTTTGTTAGAAAATCCTTCATAAACCTCAGAAGACGTCATTGGACGAAACGTGTCAAGTGACTCCAGACCACGCACAACGTCACTTCCGGTCACTCTCGGCCTCGCCGTTCTCTCAGCTGGTACGTCAAAACCTTGCAGAGGAAGCAAGGAATAAACTTTGTAAAAGGACCTAGGCTACCAGCAGTAGGAGAGGTAGTGATCGAGACTCAGGTGACCTTTTATGAAGGTTTGATTTTCTAACAAAGATTTTTTTCCTTCTTCTTAATTGGGCCACTAACACACTCACCCACTGAGTACTGCGGATATAAAACCTTTCCTGGAGAGCAGCATTGGACATCCCAAAGAAGGATAAAAGCAAAGACCCCTGACCACCTGCCTTGACAGGCGCCTCTGCGCTTTACCCCTGTGTGGGGTGGCGCTGTCCGGTAAATAGGGTAAAGAGATGGGAGCACGCGTGATTCACACATGAAAGATTAATGGGCTCTCACTTAATGGACACTTATTAATTATTAACGTTTATTTAAATGTGTTTTTTTCACTTATCATTTACTATTGAAGATGATTTATTTATTTATTTTTTAAGTAGCTATTTTTTCCACGGGATTTCTGCACAAAGTTGAAGAACACAGGATATAATTCATAATCTTAGCACTGTTTTGTCATTTTATTATATTTTTTAAAGACCCATAATTTATTCTTAGCTAATTTGCACAAGGGTGGGGCATTTTTATTTGGATTCCCCATCTCATACACTGCTGATACCTATAATAATTATGTTTTTTTTTAATCATCCAGGGCAGCGCCAACCCAGCCTTTATATTATATTGCGGATAATTTGATCTATTGTTGTGGCAGATTGGTTGGTTGTGGCCCCCGTGTCCTCTCTGGATGGTCTGGTGCCTGTGATGCCACCCCCTGCTTGTCCGATGGGGGTTGGCTAATGTGCCTTTTGCGTGACATCCCCTTGGAATATAGTGGTCCATGCAAGCCTGGCATACATTTGTATTGTGATGCTTTTGCAGTATCCCTGATGAAGCAGCTGTTGACCGTGAAACATGCAAGCCAACAGGATTTATTAGCATCAACTAATTTCCACAAGTTTTTATGATTTTTTTAATGACATTAATATATAGCATATAAGGATGTCCCATCACAGACATGAAATGTGAAACTTGATTGTGCTTGGATGTCTACAACATGCTACAACCTGGTGTTCAACTAAAGGAGATTTTTTTCAACCACTATGGTTGCTTTTGCCATCACTGTGCAATAGTTGCATGTTCTTGGACTTGTTTTCTTTTTTTTTTTTTCAAATATAAGTTTATTAACGCCCTAACCGGGCAAGGACATATGGTACAAAAATGGCATATAAATACAGTATTCAAAGCACATACAAGATATATTGCAATTATGCCAGAAACATAAGAAGATGATGTGTCTGCAAAACATTCCTTGCCATTTTCCGTTTTCCTTTTCTAAATATCCTAGAATAGAATAGGTCAGAGAACTAAAAGACCCGTAAGGGTATAGAACTAGAGAATTAGATCTCAGAGAGGGAGGAGGAAAGGGGGGGAGGAAAAGAAAAAAAGGGGGGGGGGGGGGGAAGGGGACGGAGATGGATGTGTGGGGTGTATGGGATCATCCCGCATTCAAGTATCTGTCGCTACTAGATTTTTACTGCTTAGTACAGGACTTATGGATTCATGAGCGAGATGCCCTCTGTAGAAACTATAAACTGGTTCCAAAGCCCCCATGTTTTAGAGTATCTTTCTCTTTGGGATCGTGAAGTAAGGACTAAGTCCTCCATCTTGTTAATATCTTCTACTCTTCTGAGCCAATCCGCTATTGTTGGGGGGGTCTGCTTTTTCCATAGTGGAGGAATGCATGATTTTGCGGCGTTCAGCAGATGACGCACAACTGACCGTTTGTATGTTTTGATAGGGACGGATGAAACATGCAACAGAAAGAAGGATGGGTCTTTAGGAATGTCATATTCCGTGAACTGCTGGACTATATCCTTCACTGAGTCCCAAAATAGGGTGAGCTTCGGGCACGTCCAAAAGATGTGCAGCAAGGTTCCTCTGTCTCCCTGACAGCGCCAGCAGGTAGCCGGTGTGTCCGGGAAGATTTTCTGTAGTGCGCGGGGTGTGTAGTACCATCTCGTGAGTATTTTATAGTTTGTTTCCTGTATCTTTGTGCAGATAGAGGATTTCAACGAGAGCAGGAGAATTTTGTGTGTTTGTTCCGCGGTAAATGTGCGATTCAGGTCTTTTTCCCATTTCTTAATAAATGGCAGTGTTGGTTGATCGGTTGGCGATGTTAATAGGGCGTAGGTTTTAGAGATAACCTGTGTGAGGGGGCCCTCCTCCGAGCAGAGTGTTTCAAGTGCCGTCAAAGGGCGATTGAAACATTGTGGGGGAGGTAATGAGTTGAGGAAGTGTCTCAACTGGAGGGCTGTCCAAAACGGGAGACCGAAGGGGCCCGAGGCCCTCTGCAAAGTGTCTATTGTGGGCCAGCTTCCTTGAGAGCTGAAGTGGGAGGCACGAACTCGTCCTCGTTCCTGTAGATTTCTGTATTGGCATGGCTCTAATCCACGGGGGAATAGTGGGTTCCCTATGATCGGGTATAGTGGTGATTCTGGGGTAGTTAGGGACTGTTGGTTGCACATTTGGGAGCCAATTCTGAGGGTTGTGCCAATAGTAGGGTGGTTTTTCAGTAGTGGTGGGAGATGGCCATAACACCAAAGAGCATTCCTCAGGGGGATGTTTGTTTGTGCTTGTTCTATTTGGGCCCAAAGTTTTAAATCCAAATGACGGCCCCAATAGATAATCCTGGCGAGATGGATCGCGTGGTAGTATTTGCTTACTTCAGGGAATGCTAGACCTCCCTGTTGTTTGGGCAGAGATTAGAGTGAACGGGAGTCTTGGTTTTTTATGTGCCCAGATAAACTTAGTAAATAGGGCGTGTACTTTTTAAAAAAATTGTGGGGAATCCCAGTAGGGAGCGCTTGGAGTAAGTATAGGAATTTGGGAAGTATGCATATTTTAATTAAATTACATCTTCCGAACCATGAGTGGAGTCCTGCATGCCAGGACTCCAGTAAGATCCGTGTTTTTTGTAAAAGGGGAGTAAAGTTGAGTGCGAAAATACGTGAGAAATCTGAGGGAATTAGGGTACCTAGATATTTCAGAGCGGAGCGTGTCCATTTAAATTTAAAGCTGCCCTCCAGAGCCGATATGAGGGTGGGCGGTAGTTCCACCCCCATAGCTTCTGATTTACTATAGTTGATCTTGAGATTCGAGAGATCACCGTACGTTTTGAATTCTTTTAGCAGATTGGGAAGTGAAACTATGGGGTTTGACAGAGAGAAAAGCAAGTCGTCCGCGTATGCTGAGATTTTATGTTGAGTGGTTCCCACGGTTATTCCCCTAATATCCGGGTTCTGCCTAACTCTGCAGAGGAAGGGCTCTAAGGTCAGGGCGAACAAGAGAGGAGATAACGGGCACCCCTGCCTGGTTCCGTTTTTTATAGAGAATGGGTCGGAGAGAAGTCCGTTTGCCTTAACTCGAGCTGTGGGTTTGAAGTAAATTTGGCCTATCCATTTAAGCATGTTATCTCCTAATCCGACATGGCGGAGGACTGCGTTCATAAAGTTCCAGTTAACTCTATCAAATGCTTTTTCGGCATCTGTACTGAGAAAGACACTGGGTGTATGGGTTTGTTTGGCGGCATAGATTAGGTTTAATACCTTAGTGGTGTTGTACCTAGCTTCTCTAGAGGGGACGAAACCTACTTGAGCCAAGTGGGCCAGGGTCGGTAAATGTTGGGCCAAGCGGGTAGCTATTATCTTTGTGAAGATCTTAAGATCCGTGTTGAGGAGAGAAATAGGTCGGTAACTACTGCAGAGCGTCGGGTCCTTACCATCCTTCGGAATCACAGAAATGTGCGCGCATAGGGTATCCCTGGTGAGCATAGCAGCCTTACCTAGATTGTTGAAAAGGTCGACCATGCGGGGGCCTAAGATTGGAAGTAGGGACTTGTAGTATTGTAGAGTAAAGCCGTCAGGGCCCGGTGCTTTCCCTGGTTTAGTTGATTGTTCTGGCTAATACTTTCCCGCATTTATCTCCCGATTCGTATACAACCTGACGGCACTTCTGAAGCGCAGCTTTAGCTCTATATTGAAGGAGATCATTGATTTGGGCGCAGAGTTTGTTACACTCCACGTCTAGTGCGGGAGTTGGTGTATGTTTATGTCTGGCCTCTACAGTACGTAAAGTATCAAGGAGCTTGTCTAACTGTTTCTCCCTATCCCTTTTGATCCGAGCGCCATGCTTAATAAATACACCCCTAATCACCGTCTTGTGGGCTTTCCATATCGTACCAGGGTCGCAATCTGTGGGCGAGTTGACTTGGAAGTAGTGTGCTAGTTCTTTGGATACCTCTGCCATGACTTCAGGTCTCTGCAGGAGGGACTCATTGAGTCTCCAAAAGCGGGACTTATGCGAAGGGAACTCCAATAGTGCGTAGGTAATCAGGATGGGGGCATGGTCTGACCATGTCCTGGTACCTATGTGGGAGTTGCGTACTGCGTGCAGTTTGTTATGGGGAATGAGAAAATAGTCTATTCAAGGGTAGACCTTATGGGGGGGAGTAGAACGAATAATCTCGTTCCCCTAGGTGTTGTAAACGCCATATATCTATTAGTTGCGCTTTATGTAGAACCTGTGCGATCCGTTTACGAGTGCTCACCGGAACTGAAGAGGTTCCCGTGGAGGTGTCCACAGCGGGGGCCAGGGGTATATTAGGATCCCCCCCTAGTATCAGTTGTCCCTCCTGGAATGCCCCCTACTTATCCAGTGTTTGTCTAAGAAAAGAGTCCTGATGTTCATTCGGGGCGTATATAGATGCCAAGGTCAGCTGTACGTCACCCACTAGTCCCTTGAGGAACACAAAGTGACCCTCCGTGTCAATCAGCGTATCGCGGCAAGACCATGGAAGCTTGCTCGAGATCAAGATAGACACTCCTCTGTATTTGGTTTTACAAGTAGAGTGATATGAGATAGGGAAGAACCTGTTTTTTAGGATAGGTAGTTTTGTGTCTTTAAAGTGGGTTTCTTGAATAAAAGCTATGTCTACATGCATTTGTTTTAAATCGTTCATAAGTAGGCGCCTTTTTTCAGGCGTATTGAGCCCTTTCGCGTTTAGCGAGTAGATTTGTAACTGGTCCATCTCCGTATGTGGAGGGGTAAGAAAGAGGGGAGAGAGGAAGGGGGGGAAGAGTCTGGGGTGAGGTGGAGGAGGATGAGAGAAAGAAAAGAAAGAAGAAAAAGTAGTGTCTGATGAGAGCAAGCAACTAGCTTGCTAGTGCACACCTGTACCCGCAGAGGGTCGGGTGTTGCTTGGCCTATTTGAGGGAGTGACTGGACGGGCTTTGTTTGGCCACACCGGTCTAGTCCCAACCAGCCCAACTAACAAGGTGTCGTGTTAGCTGCATTTTGCTATCAGCTAATTTCCAACAGAGGCCTATATCAACATATTCCTATGATGTTTACACATTACCTTACTATAACCAGGGTGTGTCGGGAGCCGGGGGGACGCGCGCGGGCCCGGGCGCGACCAGAGCATCATAAAGACACACGGTGAGTTCTTTTAAGTCACCATCTTGCTCAGTGTCCGGTGCCCATCCCCCCCGTCCCCCCACGTCACCGAGAGCCCTCCCGGATATATCCGTTAAGACGAGCCCGTCTGTACAACCCATCAGGTATAAGCAGTTCCGGGGGGAAGAACCAACAAATGTACATAACTTTAAAACAATCAACATCTCTCACAGTCCATCAATTCACTGATGCCTCTATAGGGTATCATACAAGGGAGTCTCACCACCGGGGGGGGTGGGGCGGCCCCGGCAGATAAACCTTACGACCACCTCCCCGGATGACCAGCAGGCCAGGGGTTGGCCAGGCATGTGCAAAGGGGGCGGAGAGAAGCGGCACGGGAAGAGGGGGGGCGGCCCACCAAGATCCGGCCTCGCCACCCGTCCCCCCCCAGATATTTTTTTTTTTAACTAGCAATGTAGATGCACTTTTTATTTTTGTGCAAGAAATGCACAGCAAGGTGCAAATGTACTATGTAGCACTATTTATTAATAATTAAAAAAAAGAATAATAAATGATTATTCTTTTTTTTTAAACCAGCAATGTAGACGCACTTTTTATTTTTGTGCAAGAAATGCACCGCTGGCCGCAAATGTAGTATTTAGAATATTTTTTTTTTAAACCAGCAATGTAGAGGCACTTTTTATTTTTGTGCAAGAAATGCACCACTGGATGCAAATGTAGTATTTTGAATATTTTTTTTTTTAAACCAGCAATGTAGACGCACTTTTTATTTTTGTGCAAGAAATACACCGCTGGCCGCAAATGTAGTATTTAGAATTTTTTTTTTTTTTAAACCAGCAAAGTAGACGCACTTTTTAATTTTGTGCAAGAAATGCCCCGCTGGCCGCAAATGTAATATTTTGTGTCTAACTGCAATGTAAAAGCAGTATTTAAATATGCCAAAATTTTGCCAACTGAACTAACAGAACACGATTAAAGTAGTGTCCCTGACACACAAGACGTTGCAATTGCACTGCACTTGCAAAAATGGCTGCAAACACCCACCTAACAAACAGAAACATTGCTTAGGTTTTATATGAGGCACGTTGCTTAGCAAACAAAATGTACTCTAGCAAACAAAAATCTCCTCTAGCACCCACCCACCAATAAATCACTGTTTTTAACAGATTTTCTAAAGCTAATCTGTCCCTAACACTAGCAGCAGCATCCTCTCCCTATACTAGTATGAGATGATTTTCGAAAGCTAATCTGTCCCTCACACCAGCAGCAGAATGCTCTCCCTATACTAGTATGAGATGATTTTCGAAAGCTAATCTGTCCCTCACACCAGCAGCAGCATCCTCTCCCTCAGAGGCGTAACTAGAACCTTCAGGGCCCGGGTGCAAGAAATTAGGAAGGGCCCCCCTGGCCAGGGCCCTTCCCTCTTCTCACTGATCCTGGGGCCCTTTACTCCCATCACGGGTCCCTTTATTACAGTCCCGCATCGGGACCCTGGGAACAGCAGAAGACAAGTAAACTGGATAGGAGGGGCGGCGGGGGCAGCATATAGAGGAACCAATCTCTTCCAATAGGAGGAAAATAGAGGAGATTGGTTTGTCTAAATGCCGCGCCGCCATCCCTCCTGTCCAGGTGTACAAGGGAGGCACATGGGCCCCCTGGAGCATGGGGCCCGGTTGCAATCGCAACCCCTGCAACCCCTATCGTTACGCCCCTGCTCTCCCTATACTAGTATGAGATGAATTTCGAAAGCTAATCTGTCCCTCACAGTAGCAACAGGATCCTCTCCCTATACTAGTATGAGATACTAATATGATGTGACATGCAGCACTACGTGACTCCAGCTTATATAGAGGCTGGGTCACATGATGCACTGGCCGATCACAGCCATGTCATTAGTACGCATGGCTGTGATGGCTTCTAAGGGCAAACGAGTGAAACGGTTGTTGATTGGCTGCCCTGCAGCTATTCAAAAGGCGCAAAAAAATACCCGAACCCTGAACCCGGACTTTTTCTCAAATGTCTGGGTTCGGGACACTGACACCCTAAAGTCCGGTACTTTACAGTTCGGGTTCGCTCAACTCTAATTGGGAGGACACTATCCATGCCACAATGGGAGAAAGCGCTGACTCTGGTACATGGGCTGTCTCCTTCAATTAAGCATCAGGAAAGGAATTACAAAATCATATCTAGATGGTATTGGTGTCCTGCCGATCTCCATAAGATAAGGGAGAGCGTCCCAGCAACATGCTGGAGGTGTAAAAGAGAGGTAGGGAATGCGTCACATATTAGTATTACTGTCCAGAGGTCTGCCAACTCTGGACAGACATATTTAAGATATATAGAGAACTCTCTAACTCCACACTACAACCAGACATAGTGATAGCGATATTATAAATTATTCCTGGTACATTGAAAGCTATCAAGAGAGACATCTTACGACATAGGTTAACAGCAAGAAGAACAATTATTATTCTTGATGAAAAGAGACGGCCCCCTCAATTACAGAATGTGTTTATGAGATGGGTGAGATACGATTAATGGAGGAAACAACTAGTACCGAGATCGGCTCTAGAGAGCATTTTAGAAAGATATGGGATAAGTGGGATGGTTATCGCACTTCAGGATTATTATTGAAATACTTATAAGTAATAAATCTTCATGGGCCCATATATAAAATGTAAAATATTAAGGTTTTTTTTTTTTTTTCTATTGCTCTCTCTCTTTTTGCTTGTTTCTACTTGAGTGAATGGTCCATTGCGGGTTGGGGACACTATGGCCCAAGTTCTGGTAGGCCCAACAGATATGGGCAGTGCACAGAACGGGTATGTTAAATAAGAAATGATAATACAGATTTAGACGGGAAGATTGTGCGGGATAGAATGAGGACACACATATTTTTTAGGATTGAAGGGGATATTTCCTTGACTCTATAATCAATGTGTACCCTGTGAAATGTATCCTTGATGATGTAAACTGTATTTCCTACCCATGGCATTGTTATTGGACTGCTCCCTTGAATGTATGATGTAAAAAAAATATTTTCTAAAAAATGTAATAAATATAAATTACAAACAAATCTATCTATCTACCCCTCAGCTCACCCCATCAGTCTCCTCACACATCACTGCTTTACTAACAGACATATCAGCCTCAATGTCACACCTCTTCCTCAAACTGAATCTATCTAAAACTGAGCTCATAATATTTCCTCCCCCACGTGCCCCTTCACCTGACTTCTCTGTCAAGATCAATGGCACAACTATCAGTCTGTCCCCACATGCCAGGGTGCTAGGGGTAACTCTAGACTCTGAACTGTCCTTTCAGGCCCACATCCAATCCCTGTCCAAATCATGCCGCCTTAGCCTCCATAACATCTCTAGAATACGCCCCTTTTTAACCAATGACACCGCCAAGCTTCTTATTCACTCCCTGGTTATTTCTCACCTTGACTACTGAAACTCTCTCCTCGTTGGATTACCTTTACATACACTATCCCCCCTGCAGTCCATAATGAATGCTGCTGCAAGACTCATCCACCTTACCAACTGTTCAGTGTCCTCCACCCCTCTCTGCCAATCCCTCCATTGGCTTCCACTCACCCAACGAAAAAATTCAAAGTACTAACAATAATCTTCAAAGCTATCCACAACTCTGCCCCCAGCTACATCACTAACCTAGTCTCAAAATACCAATCAAGTTGCTCTCTTCGGTCCTCCCAAGACCTACTGCTCTCTAGCTTGTCACCCCTTGTCACCTCCTCCCATGCTCGACTCCAGGATTTCTCCAGAGCTTCTCCCATCCTTTGGAACTTACTACCCCAATCTGTCAGACTGTCCCCTAATCTATCCATATTTAGACGATCCCTGAAAACCCTTCTATTTAAAGAAGCCGATTCTGCTTCAAACAAATACACTGTTTTACTTTCTCCATCAGCTCCTCCCCTACAGTTATTACCTTTTGTATCAATTGACCTTCCCTCTTAGATTGTAAGCTCTAACGAGCAAGGCCCTCTGATTCCTCTTGTACCAAATTGCAATGTAACTGTAATGTCGGCCTTTATTTTGTTAAGCGCTGCGCAAACTGTTGGCGCTATATAAATCATGTATAATAATAATAATAATAAAAATTAGAGATAAAGCAGTTGAGGTTTATGTCTATGTTGAGGCCTCCAGGATACAAAGTACCCAATTCGTAATTCCACTTCATTTCATTTTGGGAAACTTTGATCTTCATATTATTGCTCCTCCAGTGTCCCTTTATTCTGTCAATCCCATAAAAAATCAACACTGAGAGGTCACGATGGTGAACTTCCCTAAAATGCCTAAACAAACTGCTCTTTAAAACCCTTTTTGATCTTTTTTATATGGTTTTCGCTACCTCAGAAACACCATACTTTGGCATCACACATTTTGATGTGTAATTTTTTTTTACTTTTACATTTAACTTAGCTTAATTACCGAAGTATCACCACAACAAATATTTTTAGAACTACCCTTTTCTTTGTGTCAGCAACAACTACAACTACTATTTATCTGCTGGGCTCCCTTTGCAGTTATTTTTGTTGTTGTTTTATTGGATTTTTTTTTTTTTCATTTTACATTTTTTTTTTAAAAATTCTATCCATAATTTTCCAATTTTCTGTATTCTATCTTCTTTTTATACTTTTTTACTGGATAGAAAATGAGCTGGAATTTAAAGGTTCAGGGTTATTTTTTTTTTGAGGAGATATATTTTATTTTATTTTAATTTGCTTGGGCCATTATTTGTTATTTGCTTGTAGATAGTGTTGAGCGAACCCGGACTGTAACGTTCGGGTCCGTACCGAACTTTGGGGTGTCCGTCACCCCAAACACGGACATTTCAAAAAACGTTCGGGTTTTGGGTTCTAGTAGTTGATCACGCATGTTGAATAGCTGCAGGGCAGCCAATCAACAAGCGTTTCACTGGTTTGCCCTTAGAAGCAATCACAGCCATGCCTACTAATGGCATGGCTGTGATTGGCCAGTGCATCATGTGACCCAGCCTCTTTATAAGCTGGAGTCACAGTGCTGCATGTCACATGCTCTTGGGTTAGTGTAGGGAGAGGAAGCTGCCAGCGTGAGGGAGAGATTATAGACATTTTAACATCTGATTCTGCATCCTGAGATAGATTACTACTGCTGTGTGGTTGCTCTGAGGACAGATAGCAGAAATTTGAGATTTCACATACCGTTGCTTTGAGTTGCAGATTGCAGATCAAACTCTGCATAAAACAACGATCGCTGCAATCGTGCACAACTTTTAGATTGTTGGAGTAATTTGAGATTTCAAATACTGCTGCTTTGAGTTGCAGATTGCAGATCAAACTCTGCATAAAACAACGATCGCTATGATCGTGCACAACGATCAGATTGTTGGAGTAATTTGAGATTTCAAATACTGCTGCTTTGAGTTGCAGATTGCAGATCAAACTCTGCCTAACGCAACGATCGTTACGATCGTACACAACGATCAGATTGTTGGAGTAATTTGAGATTTCACATACTGCTGCTTTGAGTGACACATTGCAGATCTAACCCTACCTAACACAACGATAGGTAGAGGCTTCTGCTTAGAGGGACAGACTCTTGTTCAAAAACCATTGCCTACTCCTATAGGGCCAGCTGTTGCTGTAAGTGACACATTATTGTTCAAAAATCATCTCCTAGTTCTAAAGGGAGAATTTCCAGCTGTTGCTTAGAGGGACAGATTCTTGTTCAAAAAACATTGCCTACTCCTATAGGGCCAGCTGTTGCTG
>BLSH010165158.1:23869-47736 GCA_018402905.1 Glandirana rugosa
CGACATTGTTACAGGACCGTTCACGATCTCCCGACGTTTTCCTTCATTTTACCCCCATTCTCATCCCGTTCACGGGATGTTTTTTTACCCCTATCCCTTTTATTTAATTTTAGTTTATTTTTTTACCCTTCCCCCCACCTACACCTCATCCTCGGATCTCCAACTGATCCGGTACTGGTACCGTCACATCCTCCTTCACCGCCACCAGCTCCTCCTCTTCCGCCATCGTTTGTACCATAAATCGGTGGTTTTATAACTCCGGATAAGTTTTTTTGTTCATATACTTACTGACACACTCAGGCCAGATTTACAACACACTGCGCAGGAGCTGTGGACGGGCATTGAACAACAGACCAATGAGTGGTTGTTGCCACTGAGCCTCAAGCCCGGCCTGGTGGTGTGCGACAATGGCCAAAATCTCGTAACAGCTCTGGGCCGAGCCGGTTTGAGGTTTGTCTGTACCTTGTGCAGAATAAACATTTAGACCGGACTCACACAGTCATTCATATACTTGTTTTTTTGAATAGGCCTCAATATTTTGGTGGCTAAATACCATGTTTGCTACCGCCTTCTCCTCCTCGACCACCGCCACTTCCTCCTACACTGCCATGGTCATGGCCTAGTCAACCTCTAGGCTCCTACTCCACATCCACCCCCCTTCCCATTTTTTTATTTGATTTTAATTTATTTTCCCTATCCCCATTTTTTTGTAGGGCACTTGCCCTACTCTTACCCCCATTTTACTTCCTTTTGCAGCCCTCTAGCACTTGCCAGGACATTGTTACAGCCATTTTTGTGCCTAAAAGTTCGGGTCCCCATTGATTTCAATGGGGTTTGGGGTCCATGCGAACGTTCGGGTTCTGTCCGGACCCGAACCCGGACTTTGTCCCGAAGTTCGGCCGAATAAGCAGAACCCGAACTTCCAGAGGTTCGCTCAACTCTACTTGTAGAGTATGCTTGTTTTTGATACAGGCAAAGCTGCCCTTTGTTTTTAATACATCACCACATGCTAGTGCAAAAAAAGCAATATATACCAAAGCACCACATATTTATTTCCTCTATTGTTATAGCTGCCATTACGTTTAGAAAATCCTCTTCATTAAAAATGTTAAACAGGTCTAAAGCGAGAGGCAGAGGCTCTGCAATGGAGGAAGTAGGGAGTGAGCAGGTACTGGAGGACAAAGTGGCGGTCGGGTTGCTCCATCTAAAGGTAGAGCATGTCTGCTTTCCCCCCGAAAAGTATTCTAACTATACAGCTACAGAATGCACAGGAGAGTAGTTGAGTGGCTGTTAAAGCCTTGATTTTATTCCTCCACCCAGGTGGAGCAGTCAGTTGTCTGAAAGTGCTGCTAAAGCACCTTCTTTTTCCTCCTCCTCCTCTTCTGCTAATCCTGCCATAGCCCTATAAACTGTTGATAATGAGTCGGCAGGAATATTTTACCACATAAACACTGACTTGCTACAAAAGCATGGTCTTGGTCAAGAGCAAGCATTCTTCCTTTCAGATACTGAGGATGAGGAGGGTAGCACCATGACCATAAGAGAAGTGGATATCAGCCAGGGAGCAGCAAGAGGAAATAATATTCTAGCAGCCAGGCTTACTGCAAAGTGGGCTTAGTGATGAGGAGGGGATGATTAAGTGATGAGATGGCAGAACGTTTGCGTGTGCCACTTGTTAGAGAGGGGGATAGTTTTGAGAGAGAGGCAGAATAGCTGTGAAGGAGAATTTAGCTCAGAGGCAGGGGGAGCTTGCAGCTCCCATGGGACTTTTAGATAAGAAGAGCAATTTAATCAGTGGCGGCTGGTGCTTGATAATTCGGGGGGCGAACCAGCGCCACCCCCCGGCGGGAGATGGGAACACCGGTAAAACCCCCCGCCGCAGGAGATGGATGGCCTCCTTACCTCTGTCCTGCCCAGACTCCAATCTCCCCTCCTCAAGCTGGGGAGTACTGGAAGGCTGAGCCGGATGCTGGATGGTGAGCCATCCCTGGAGTGGTGGCTGGTGGGTCCATCGGTCTTCCCCTGCTTCTCCCCCGGCCGCACGTCTCCTCTCTCCTTCCCCTCCCCCTTGGCCAATAAGATCACTTCTCCTTTTTGGCCAATAGGGAAACAGGTCTCCTGCTGGGAGGAGAGTCAGTGTGAGAATAGCAAATATTTATTTGCTATTATCAAACAACCGAGTGGCCTCGGAGTGCAGTGCTCTGCACCCCAAGCCCACCCTTTTTTGAGGCCTATTAGAGCCTCTGGCTCTAATCACGTGCTTCCAAAAAAAACACTCCCCATTCAAATCCATGGTCCTGTGCCCTGTATGTAGATCAGGGGGCAGGACGCATGGATGGGGGGGCGACGCCTGTGCACACGTAATGGACAGGCAGCCACTGAATGTAATAAAAACAATATATGCTTTAGAGGAAGAGGAGAAGGAAAGAAAACCTTCCAATCCTAATCCCACAGATTTTTTACTTCTAAATTGTAGGATCACTCCTGTCCTTAATATGGCAAACGAATACACCTTCCTCTTTTTCACTTTTGTCCTTCAAAATAAGTCCCTTTTCAATAAACAATAGAAAACTTACTTGTAAAATCATGGCACCGGCAGTCAATGTACTATAACACCATGGTCTTCTGGGCCAGAAGGGCCACACCGCTATTGCTGTTATCTCCTCCTAGCCTAGAGCCTGCGGGTGCCACCTTTGGGAGAAGCAACACGTAATCTGAGAGTTTTCCTCCAATGCCACCCAATCTATGACTGAAGTCCCCCAGACCTTGAAGATTTTGAACAGGTATCTGGGATTCAAGCCCTGTTTGTTCAAATCCAAGGATCTCCGACTCAGTTGATCCACCAGCTTGTTTTGTGGACCCAGAAGGTATGCTGCTGTTTAGGGAACAATCTGGCATGCCACTCTGAGTAGTGAGAGGCTCCTGGTGCCCCCTTGCCGGGCCACGTAGGCTATCATGGTTTGTTGTCGGAAAGGACTTTCACTGCCCCCTTTGCAACATCAATTGGAAGGCTAGTACAGCGCGCCGAACGGCCTCTAATTCTAACAGGTTTGAATGCTGAGATAGAGATGCTTCTCATTTGCCCTGTACTTGTTGTCCTAAGGAATGAGCTCCCCGGTCTACTAGGCTAGCATCTGTAGTCAGCGCTACTGGAACTGGAGGTTCGAGAGGCACCCCGCGGTATAGATTCTGAGATATCTTCCACCATATCAGAGACCGTTTTATTGGTACTGAATGGTAGATCTTCTGGGCTAACGAGTGGCGACCCCATTGATGGAGAAAATTGTATTGAAATCTCCCCTTCAGTCATCTGGCCCAGGGTACTACCTGGATCGTGGAAGACAACAAGCCCAGGTACTGCATACACTTCTTGGCCATCAGAAAGTGCCTGGTCATTACTATTCTCGACTTGGTCTGAATTTCCACAATCTTCCTAAATGGCAAAAATACACGCACTTGGGTAGTGTCGAATTGCATTCCTAGATACTCTAGGACTTGAGCCGGTCGCAACAGACTCTTGCGATGGTTTATTAACCAACCGAACTGTCTGATTGTGCTGCAGGTTATCAGCACGTGCTGTTGAAGGAGGAACTTTGATGCGTCCCGGAGGAGAATGTTGTCCAGATAATGAAAAATGAATGCCTCTGATCCTTAAGATAGCGATGACCACTGCCAAAACTTCTGAAAATGTTCTTGGAGCTGCGCACAGCCCAAATGGCACTCAACGAACTTGGCAATGGAAGCGATGGTGTGATGCACTTATGGGCACATGTAGGTAAGCATCCGCTAGGCCTATTGACGCTAGCAAATCTCCCTTCTTCACAATGGACAATGATGGTTTGCAAGGACTCCATTCTGAATGGAGGGACTTTCATGAAGGTATTCGGGGCTTTTAAGTCCGAGACTGGCCTGAATCCTCCTGAGGATTTTGTTACCAAGAACAGAAGAAAATAGAATCCTTCTCCCTTCTCGTGCTCCAGAACTGGCAGAATTGCTGGAGATGCCAATAAATTATTTACATACATTAATAAACAACGCCCTTTTCTCTGGACAAGTAGGAATCCAGGTCCCCACAGAATGAGACTAGGGAGGTCTTTCCTTGAATTCTAGGTGATATCCTCTTTGAATGATGTCCAAGACCCAGGCATCTTAAACTTCTTCCACCCAGACCTCTCCAAAGTAAGACAGTCTGCTCCCACTTGGGAAGTCTGGACGGGGATCCCTTCAGAAGAGCTTGTCTGAAGCTTTTGCTGGCTGGTTCGCCTTGGCTTTGGTTGCTGTGGGAAAGGCTGGACCCTGCCCCTTCCACTGCCTAAAGAATGGTCGCCCCGGTTGGTACGCGGAAGCTTCCCCAAAACCTTTTTTAGATCTCTCAGAAGGGATAAACGGCTGAGGAAATCTTTTCCTTTCCTGCGGAATAAACCCTGAGTTCCCTCCAGACACTTGTTGAACCTCTGACTCCAAGGTCTTGACAAAAAATTTTCCATCGGAAGGAACTGAGCAAAGGCTGTGCTTGGAAGCACTATCCGCTGACCAATGCTTCAGCCATAGGGCTGTGCATGCCATCACAGAATGAGCCATCAATTTCGGTGTCATCCTGACCTGGTCCAAGGGCACTTGTGCTAGAAAATACACCATGATCCTAATGGACTGTAAAGGGGGGAACCTTCTTCTCCTATCATTTAACCCAAAGAACCGGCCTCCAACTCCGCAATGCACACCTTTAAGGCTGCCGTCACTTAGGTAAGTGCTATAGCCAGCCTGCAGGCTGCTCCTGCTACCGTGTACATTCTTTTGAGATCTGTGTCTATCCTACGATCCATCGGATCTCGAAGGATACTGAGTTATCTGGAGGCAAGGTAATGTGCCCAGCTTGTCTCTGTAATGAGGCATCCACCTTAGGCATGGCATCCCAAAGCTTAGCATCCCTAGAGCAAAAATGGTACAAGTTTGAAACCCTGTTGTGGACATTCAATTTTTTATCGGGCTTTGCCCATTCATCTTCCATTATTTCCTGTAATTCACAAAAAAAAATAATGGGAAGGACAGGAGTGACCTTTTCAAGTCCGGATAATATTCTTGCTGCGTAAACGCGCTTTTGAAGAGCTTTTCAGGCGCTTTTGAAGAGCTTTCCATTGATTTCAATGGAGAGGGGCGTATTTTCACCATCCAGCCAGCGCACTGCCCCAGTGTGAAAGCATTCATTGATTTTAAAATAAATAGGATTTTGTGAGCTTTTCAGGCGCCTGTTTAGCGTGAAAGCGCATGAAAAGAGCCTCAGTGAGAAAGGGGTCTTAGGCTCGACTCACACCCATGCATCTCCAGCATCCCCCGCAGACCGACACCACAATATGTTCCATAGGGAACAACTCCAAACAGACTGTAGTGCAGATCCGCAAAACGCACCAAAAACGCACGGGTGCGAATCAGGCCCAAAGAAGGAATCCTCTGAATGTTCTTCTGAACTGTAGCGATATGTTGCCTCTGGCTCTGATTCTGAAGTGGAAGAGTGCCACCTAGGCCGAGATCTCTTAGATACGGTCTTCAAGCCGCCTATGACTGCTGCCTTAATATAGTGCTTCACCTGGCGTGCATCTGCTGCATTATCACATGCGGCCTCCTTAAAACAAGAGAAGTATACACACCTCCCTTGCAGGGAGTTTGCCCGTGCTCCCAGCAGGCCTTCTCCTCATCCCGGGCCGAGGCCCTTCCAGAAGATGAAGAGGACCTGTATCTTTGCTTATGCACCTGCTAGCGCTTAGTGGTCACTTTCTGGTGTTGCAACAGCTATTGGCCTGGGCTCAAGGCAATGCAATGAGGCACCAGTGAGGGTGACCTGGAGTGGCGTTCCGCATGGATTTTATCCCGCCGCCGACCACTCCTCTGACCCGACTTATCACGCACTGAGCGCTTCTTTCTTTGCGGGTTATGCGGCTCCTTGGTACTTCCCTGTGGGTGTTTATCCCGCATGCGGGTCTTCTCTCTGTGTAGAGAAGAAGAATGCACTCTTTTAACCACTTCAATACTGGGCACTTAAACCCCCTTCCTTCCCGGACCAATTTTCAGCTTTCAGCGCTGTTGCAGTTTGAATGACAATTGCGCGGTCGTGCAACGTTGTACCCATATGAAATTTGTATCATTTTTTTTCACACAAATAGAGCTTTCTTTTGGTGGTATTTAATCACCCCTGCGTTTTTTATTTTTTGCACTATAAATTAAAAAAATACATTTTCAAAAACAATGCATTTTTCTGCGTTTCTGTTATAAAATTTAGCAAATAAGTAATTTCTCTTCATAAATTTTGACCAAAAATGATACTGCTACATTTCTTTAAAATAACCCAAATCGGGGTTTATTTGGTGTTGGCGGACAGACAGATGTGACGGAGACATACAGATGTTTTGTGTATGGTGACAGATGTGACGGGGACAGACAGATGTTAGGGGACTGTGACAGCTGTTTTGGGGACATACAGATGTTTTGGGGACTGTGACAGATGTTTTGTGTATGGTGACAGATGTGATTGGGGACATACAGATGTTTTGGGGACTGTTTTATGGGGACACTGATGTGTATGGGGACAGGAGTATCAGTGTGCTTGGTGCACTGTGTAGGGGCGTTCTGTGACAGCTTTCTGCATGAAATCCTCATCATGCAGAGAGCTGTCACATAGCTGCAGCTCCCCCTCCCTCCCCCCCCCCCGCACTGAGCTCTCACTGAGCTCGGCGGGGGGAGAACTGTCACAGAGACGTTCGTCTCTGTTTACAATGTGACGGCTGTGATTGGACACAGCCGTCACATGATCGGGAGGGCCAGTCACTGCGCCCGTATCCCGATCTCTGCTCAGCTGGATCCTGTGATCATAATGCGCCTGCAAGCTCCCGTTCTGCAGGACGTGTATATACGTCCTGTCAGAACGGGGAAGCTCCCACCCGGCCGTGTATATAGTGGCTGGGTGGGAGGTGGTTAAAAACAAAAACAACTTAAAAATAGAAAAACCTTTCCCTGCATTCTTCAGTGCTATAGAGGCAGGCAGGAGGACCCAGGATACCTGGAAACACATAGACAGCCAGAGATCTATCCAGCAACTCAAGGCAGCAGCCCTGTTGAGATCCCACATCACTCAGCACAGAGGCAGTGATTATGAGACAAGCTGGGGCTATAGGTGTTGTAATCACAGCAGGGAACCAGGAACCAGAGCATGGGAGAGGGCGTTCCTATCATACCAGGAAGTGGATGCTCTCAGCAATCTCCTGAGAGTTCCTTTGGGACTACAAGCCTCAGCCTGCCTGCTGTTTCATCCATTTGCCACACAGCTCAAACCAGCAGCATTTAACTGCTTTCTAGAGGCCGGTGTACACATGCAGTCCTTTATACTGCTGAACTGAGACTCTGATCTTGCTGTCTTACCAATTCGCCACACAGCTCAACCAGCAGTATTTAACCACTTGCCGTCTGCCCGCCGCAGCGTGACGGCGACAAGGTGGTTCGTTATCGTGAACCGCCGTCACAGGACGGCGGCCGCGATAACTAGCATTGTGAGCGCGTGCGCGCCGCCGGCGGCGTGCTCGTGCGCTCACTGTGTTCGGGGGGAGCCAGGGAGGCGGTAGGGCGGACTCGATCGCCGCCGGCTACCCGCGATGGCTCCCCTGCACTGAAAGAATGGAGGTCCGTGTATGTAAACACGGACCTCCGTTCTGTTGAAGGGGGAAGGGCGATGATCACAGCCTTCCTGTATATGGAAGCTGTGATCATCCCCTTTCCCCAGCCAGGACAGTCCCCCCACAGTTAGAACACGCCCAGGGAACATAGTTAACCCTTAGAGCGCCCCCTGCAGGTTAACCCCTTCACTGCCAATGGCATTTACACAGTAATCAGTGCATTTTTATAGCACTGATCACTGTATAAATGCCAATGGTCCCAAAAAAGTGTCAAAATAGTCCGACATGTCCGCCCCAATATCGCGGTACTGCTAAAAATTGCACATCGCCGCCATTACTTGTAAAAATTTAAAAAAATAAAAACCCCAGAAATTAATTCTCATCATCCGTAAACGTGGCAACTTTTGCGCAAACCAATCAATAAACGCTGATTGCGATTTTTTTTTACCAAAAATATGAGGAAGAATATAAATCAAACAAAACCGATAGAAAAAAATGTTTTTGTATATTTTTTTTTTTGGATTTGTATTTTAGAAAAAGTAAATTTGGGTTTTTTGCAAAATTGTCGCTCCTCTTTTGTTTATAGCGGCGATCAGAAATGACGCAGAGGGGATCAAATACCACCAAAAGAAAGCTATATTTCTGGGAAAAAAAGGATGCAAATTTCGTTTGGGTACAACGTCGCACGGCCGCGCACTTGTCAGTTAAAGCGACGCAGCGCCGAATCACAAAAAGTGCTCTGGTCCTAAAGTGTGAAATCCTTCCAGGGCTGAAGTGGTTAACCTCTCTCTAGAGGCCAGTGTATACATGCAGTCCTTTGTACTGCTGAACTGAGACTCTGTCCTTGCTGTCTTACCAATTCGCCACACAGCTCAACCAGCAAGGTTTAACTGCTTTCTAGAGGCTGGTATATACATGCAGTCCTTTATACTGCTGAAGTGAGACTCTACCTGCTCTCTCACCAATTTCCCGCACAGCCCACCCAGCAGTGTTTAACTGCTCTCTAGAGGCCGATGTACACACACAGTCCTTTATACTGCTTCACTGAGACCCAGCACCAAGGGTACCCCACAAGGGAAGATTTACAGCTCAGACAGGGGGTCTTCTGAACTCAGGAGAGTGTATGAACCTGAGCAGAATCGCATGGACATTACAAGGTTTCGCAGTAAGTCTCCTACTGTGCTTCTTCTTGTGTGTGTGTAAGAATATATATTTCTCTTAAGAGGTGTCCGGAGCGAGGACGAAAAAAGAACACTGCATATGGGCAAACAGCCTCCTCTTATAGGCTTGGAAAGAGGTTGTCCTGAAGGGGTCAGAGGGGGTTGAGCTAACCCATAGTAGACTGACATGAGGAGGTCCAGGGCACCACTTCACGTGGTGTATAAAATATATACAGCCTGGTATATATATATATATATATATACACACACACAGTGTGCTATATATCAGTGCACACTGTAAATACGGTATATAGTCCACTTCACGTGGTGTATAAAAATATAATATATACAGCCTGGTATATATATATATATATATATATATATATATATATATATACACAGCGTATTGAGTGTGCTCTATATATCTGTAACTGAGGTATATAGTCCACTTGACATGGTGTATAAAAATATATACAGCTGTTGAGCCACAACATGCAGAAGAGTTGGTGAAGTGGATAACAAAGCCGTCCTCATCCTCCTCATCCTCTGTCACCCAGGCTCGTACAAGTTTGCCTTCCAACACATCTGGCAAAGCGGCCTATTCCACTGGATCCTTGTCCACAGTTACTCCTTCTGTAGCCCCACCATCATGCACGGAGGAGTCACCTGAGTTGTTCGACCATAGTGTCGGTTACATGCTCATGGAGGATGCGCAGCAGTTTGAAGGCTCCGATGTTGGTTCCCAGGTTGAGGAACGGAGTAGCGTGAGCCTAGAGACAGGGGGTGCCACAAAAGGACTAGAAACTAGCAGTCATGTTCCCCCAGCTGCAGCATACTGCCAAGTTTGCTGTAGTGAAGAGGAGAGAGGGGATGATGAGGACACGGACCATACTTGGGTGCCTAAGAGAAGGGAGGAGGAAAGTGAGGAGGAGGAAGCCCAACTCCAACAAGGCAGGATGTCCTCCAGGGGCCAGCTTAGGGGCCACCCAATTGCATCAGCCCACAGAGCTCCACAGGTGCAGGGCGCTGCTGCCTCCCCGCCGACTTCCAAAATTTCTTTGGTGTGGGCATTTTTCAGCACATGTGCAGTAGATCGCACCGTTGCCATTTGCAATCTATGTCTGAAGCGTGTAAAGCGCGGCCAGGACTCCAGCCACTTAGGCACTACTGTCTTTACAAGACATATGACGACCAGCCATGCAGTCCATTGGCAAGACTACATGAAGAACCCACACCAGAAAACAAGGTGGACTCCCCCTTGCTCCTCATCTGGGGTCTCAACCCCTACTATACCTGCAGTCCTCTCCAAAACCTGCACTGAGAGGAATGAAGGTGTAGTAATGTGTGCCACAAGTACTTGCAGCCAGCAATTTGCTAGCAGTTCACCACCAGGTGAATTCAGCAGGCAAATATCACTACCCCAGTTGCTGAAATCCACATGCAGCCCACATACGGATGGTCCTCACGGAGACAGGTAACCACATTATGCTACACGCTCTATTTGCGCAGCGTTCCCCTTTGTACCATATGTAATGCTAATAGCATCTTACCATACTATACCTCTTTGTGAGGTTTGCTGACTCAGCCACTTCGGGCCCCTTGTGGTTGCATAATCTTTGTGGCCTATCCTCTGGGGCTCCACTCCCTGTGGCCAACTTTGGACTTGGTTTCCAGAACCTCCCGGGCTGTTTGAAATTTGGTTGATGGTACTTCCAGTTAGATGTAAGTGATGGTTCATCCTAGCTTCTTCTTTTTCTGCTTCTTCCCTATGGGAATGCATTCTTACCAAACTACCTGTACTATGTATTAAATTACCATGTGCATGATATATACTATTTCATATGATTAAACTTTATTACAGACAGCACAATTATTGTTTTGCTCGATGCCCATTGTCCCCTGATGAAGGATTGACCAAAACATGTTGGGATTTTTGTGAAATAGCCCCAAGATCCTGCTTACAAAGCGGCTCCTTGAGTGTGTCTAATCTCAAATGCATCCAAGCATTCCTAAGTATACATGCTGTCAAACTGTAGTACCATGTTCAGACAAATTATTTATTTGTCTTTTTTAAATTGCAACTGATGTATGTATTGTTTTGCTTCATTATTTGGATTTATGTAATTCATATATGTACTGTTTGAAGTAAACGAGAGATCCAATGTCCTTGCTCGCTTCAATATTGTAACACACCTTTTTGTACTAATAAAATTTAATATTTTTTACTATTTCCTATACTTTTTTTGTACTATACATACAACTGCCTGTAAAGTCCAGGGGGATAAAACGGGTCTGGGAGTTTCCTCCCTTTCCTTGAATCTTTATTGTTTTCAGGACGTGGCAGTATCTTCCTGTCTCTTTAGAACCACTCCCCCCTCCTTTTATTCCAGTCCCAGCCATCCACATGCTCAGCATCTTAATTCTAGCTTGGCCAAATTGCTAGCACTCCAACTGCTGCCTTTTCAGCTGGTAGACTTGGCGCCCTTTCGTGAGTTTGTGGAATGTGCTGTCCCACAGTGGCATGTTCCCAAAAGAGATTTCTTTTCACGTAAGGCCATTCCAGCTCTCTACCGCCATGTGGAAGGCAATGTTTTGGCCTCGTTGAACAGTGCAGTCAGCAGCAGGGTTCATATTACCGCTGACTCATGGTCCAGCAGGCACGGTCAGGAACGTTACCTTTCCTTCACCGCACTGGGTAACTCTCTTGGCAGCTGGAAAGGATGCAGTACAGGGTTCTGTTTTGGAAATAGTTCCACCACCACGCCTCCAAAAAGCTGGTGGTGATTTTTCCACATCCGCCTCCTCCTCCACCTCCTCCTCTTCTTCTACCTCTGTGGCCTCTTCTGCAGAATTATCCTCTGAACCTGCAGTGCTCCCTAAGCATTCAAGGGGCAGTCAGGGTAAAAGATGCCATACGGTGCTTGAGTTAGTCTGTCTAGGGGACAGGAGCCACACTGGGGAAGAGATTCTTTCAGCTCTGTGGGGGGCAGGGTCAGAGGTGGTTGACGCCATGGCAGCTTGAGCCAGGAATGGTCGTATGCGACAATGGCACCAACCTTGTCTCTGCCCTCCGACTGGGACAATTGACACATATTCCATGCTTGGCACATGTCTTGAATTTGGTGGTGCAGCGTTTCTTGACCAGGTACCCAGGCTTACCAGATATCCTGAGGCAGGCCAGGAAAGTCTGTGGTCATTTCCGCTGGTCATACAATGCCAGTGCTCGGCTGGCTGACATCCAGCAGGAATTCAACCTGCCCAACAACCGACTCATTTGTGACATGCCAACCAGGTGGAACTCAACATTGGCAATGCTGCAGCGACTCCATGCACAGCAGAGGGCCATCAATGAGTACCTCTGTGAGCATGGCACCAGGACAGGCTCTGGGGAGCTTGGCTTTTTTTCACCATGTCAGTGGCTAATGATCAAGGATGCATGTACTGTCCTGTCACCATTTGACGAGGCTACAAGGATGGTGAGCAGAGACAATGCATGCATCAGTCACCCTGTCCATCTAATATTCCTTCTGAAGCACACGCTTCCTGGAATCATGGACAGGGCACTTGAGGCAGAACAGAGGGAGGAAGAGGAGGACTTCCTTTCCTCTCAAGGCCCCCTTTATGCAGAGAGCATTCCTGCAGAGCCGCCAAACAGACTGGAGGAGGAGGATTGTGTCAGCATGGATGTGGAGTATAATACGCAGCAGTCTTCAAGGGATCATGGTTTTCAGGCCCCAGAAACCCAAGGAGTTGTACGTGGCTGGGAGGAGGGAGTTCCTGATAATGTCATCCTCCGTGACCCAGGGGACACTCGTGCCTCCTCAAACTTATGCTGCATGGGCTCTCTGATTCTGAAAAGCCTGCGAAAAGACCCTAGGATTCGTGGTATCAAGGAGAGGGATCAATACTGGCTGGCAACCCTTCTTGATCTACGTTACAAGGGTAAAGTTGCAGAACTCATCCTGCCTGCGCAGAGGGTGCAGAGGATGAAACATCTTCAGAATACCTTGAAGAAAAGTTTGTGCAACGCCTTTCCAGACCCTGGGAGTTTACCATGTCCTGCTGCTGGCCCTGGACAACGTGTTTCTGATGCTTCGGTCGTTCAGAGGCAGAGTGGTGGAGAAGGTGGCCGGCTGAGCGATGCCTTTAAAAAAAAATTCAGTCCTCAGCACCCAGGCCTGATAGGTTCAAGCAACCATCGTCAGCGTCTGAATTATATGATGCAGGAATATATAGGGGCAAGATCAGACTTGGAGACCTTTCCAACTGAGCATTCACTTAGTTACTGGGTCTTGAGGATGGACAACTGGCCGAAACTTGCTCAATATGCAATTGAGCTACTGGCCTGTCCTGCATCCAGCGTGCTCTCTGAATGGACATTTAGTACTGTTGGAGGGTTCGTAACCGATCAAAGAGTGGGCCTGTCCACAGACTCGGTTAATAGGCTCACATTTATAAAAAGGAATCAGTCCTGGATCAGCAGCTATCAAGCCCCTGATACTGATGCAACTGATTAAATTTGCTAGGGATCTGGGATCCCTTGAAGACTGCCACTGCTCCTATTCCTCCTGTCCATAATCTAGAACTATATGTTGTATGTAGGGCACCACCAACACGTAAGGCACCTGATTTACAGGGGCATGCCATAACAATTTTTAAACTAATTGACAACTTCAGGACCAGTTTCTCCGTCCAACAAGACTAACTGCAAGGGGTTACAGTGCTCTGGCACCTCCAACACACAAGGCCCAATTTTTGGCCACCTGTTTGACTGGTGGCTTTTGTCACAATTTGAAAACAAATTGACAACTTCAGGCCCAGTTCCTCCGTCCAACAAGAGTAACTGCAAGGGGTTACAGTGTTCTGGCACCGCCAACACACAAGGCCCAATTTTTGGCCACCTGTTTGACTGGTGGCTTCCGTCACAATTTCTAAACTAAATGACAACTTCAGGCCCAGTTCCTCCATCCAACAAGAGTAACTGCAAGGGGTTACAGTGTTCTGGCACCGCCAACACACAAGGCCCAATTTTTGGCCACCTGTTTGATTGGTGGCTTTCGTCACAATTTTTAAACGAATTGACAACTTCAGGCCCAGTTCCTCTGTCCAACAAGAGTAACTGCAAGGGGTTACAGTGTTCTGGCACCGCCAACACACAAGGCCCAATTTTTGGCCACCTGTTTGGGGGCTTTCGTCACAATTTGTAAACTAATTGACAACTTCAGGCCCAGTTCCTCCGTCCAACAAGAGTAACTGCAAGGGCTTACAGTGCTATGGCACCACCAACACACAAGGCCCAATTGTTGTCCACCTGTTTGACTGGTGGCTTTCGTCACAATTTGAAAACTAATTGAGAACTTCAGGCCCAATTCCTCTGTCAAACAAGAGTAACTGCAAGGGGTTACAGTGTTCTGGCACTGCCAACACACAAGGCCCAATTTTTGGCCACCGGTATAGGTGGCTTTCGTCACAATTTTTAAACTAATTGACAACTTCAGGCCCAGTCCCTTCGTCTAACAAGAGTAACTGCAAGGGGTTACAGTGTTCTGGCACCGCCAACACACAAGGCCCAATTTTTGGCCACCTGTTTGACTGGTGGCTTTCGTCACAATATGTAAACTAATTAACAAATTCAGGCCTACTTCCTCCTTCCAACAAGAGTAATTGCTACAAGGGGTTACAGAGTTCTGGCACCTCCAGCACCCAAGGCCCAATATTTGGCCACCCGTTTGACTGGCGGATTTTATCACAATTTTTAAAGTAATTTACAACAGCATGGCCCGTGCAAAAATTTTTAAAAAATGACGTGCGGTTCCCCCCAAAATTCAAACCAGGCCCCTCAGGTCTGGTATGGAATTTAAGGGGAACCTTGCACCAAAATTTAAAAAACAATGATGTGGGGCCCTCCCCAAAATCCAAACCAGGTCCTTCAGGGGAACCCCACACCAAATTCCAAACAAGACCCTTATCCGAGCACGCAGCCCTGGCATGGCAGCCCCATGGGTTCCAAACCATACCAGGCCACATGCCCTCAACATGGGGAGGATGCTTTGAGGTCCCCCCCAAAGCACCTTGTCCCCATGTTGATGGGGAGAAGGGCCTCATCCCCACAATAGGCAGTTTTTGACAAGTCCTTTATTTTGTATTATAGCTCTTTCTTCCTGCATCTTCTCCTGGCCCGCTCCTTCTTCTGGTCTTCTTCTTCTTCTTTTCAAATCGTTTTTATTGAAAATTTTTCACAGTACAATAACAAAATTATATTGCGTTAAGACATGTTGTCACAGTATAAATGCTCAGATGTCTGTGATCTATTGCATATATTAACATTTAAGTAGATTGCATCCACCTTTATTGAAGCCTCCCCGGTCCCCACCCTTCCCCCGGGCACCCCATCTGGGATCAAACTGTGCACAGGGGAGTGGGGCGCCAGCTGAGACGCCCGTGTATTAATTATCATTACATTTTTACACTTCAGCACTTGTTATTATTTTTCAAACACATTATTACAGCAGGCTTAACTATGTTAAATGTTGATAGTGTTAACAAAAAGGAACAAGAAGAACTTAGGTAGGAAAGAAAGATATTTAGGAAAGATAGAGGAAAGAATAAGAAGAAAAAGGAACATGATAGAAAGGAAAGAAAAAGAAAAGCTACCAAGTAAAGAGAGAGAGAAAGAGACGGGAAGTTAGTTAAAATGTAGTAGATGGAAACTGCGGTTACTCAAGTCGCCTTTATCCTCCTTATTACCACTAACATATGTGTATATCAGTTCGGGAACACACTTGTCCAACTACTCCAGTTTTGTATCACTGTTGCTGTTCATGTTGTATGCCAATAATTTTTCATACCTGGCCGTTGTTTGCATTTTATGTATTACTGCTGATATGTGTGGTGTTTTATTCGTCTTCCATAATGATGCTATCTGTATGCGGGCTGCTGTTAGGATATGGACTATTATGGTATGGAATTTTTAGGGGATCTTTTCCATTCTAAGGTGCAAGAGAGCTAGCTCAGGGGATGAGGAGTCTGGATACCTGTTACCTTACGAATCAAAGCAAAGATTTCATGCCAAAAACTGTGGAGACCCTTGCATGTCCAGAATATATGAAATATTGAACCTAACCTTCCACAATACCTCCAGCAATCAGCCGATGAACGTGGGAAGAAGAGTTTTAATTTTGAAGGAACCATATAGCTTCTATGGTTCATCTTCAAGTAATTATCCCAGTTTTCTATACACCTGGATGTCTTGAACGTAATTTGTCTGGCCCTTTTCCACTCTAGGATACTGAATTTAGTATCCAAGTCACCTTCCCAGGCAAGCATAGGGACCGTTTTGATGTCGTTATTAACTGGTAGTATCTGAGAATAGATCCTAGAGATACCTTTTTTCTTGTAGGGTTGCTCCCTTAGCAGATCCCATATCTCATCCCATACCTCTATCGTGTCAATATTATGTTTCCTTAATAAATGTTTTATTTGTAAAGACTCGAAGATATTGTAACTTGGGTCCTCCAGTGTTAAATCTTTAATATGGTGAACACCGTTATCTACCCAATTTTGAACCGACATATTTGGGATAATATGTTCCAAAATTTGGATTGGGGTGAGTATGTGTGACTTATTGGTTCCTTTATTGGTCCTGTTGTGAATTGAGTTCCACGCCTGTATGGAAGCTTGTATAGCTGGGAGGGCAGGTTTAAGAACCGGAAGGGGCATAATTTGTAAGTAGTACCATTATGCCAGGCATGAAGTTGGTCAATTAGCACCGCTCTATGGTACTCTTCCAACGCCGGTAGGCCCGCCCCGCCGTCGTATTTATGTTTGATCAGAGATGAGAAGTTTAATCTAGGAGTCTTTCCCTGCCATATATAGCGTCTAAGGGTTGAGCTTATGGAAAAATGTTTGTAGGAGAGAGATGGGGATCGTCCTAAATACATACAGGATTTTTGGGAGTACTAACATCTTGTATGCCGCTATTCACCCCAGCCAATTTAATTCAAATTTAGCTATTCGCTCTAAGTCTTGGGTGACCGCTTGAATTAAAGCTAGAAAGTTTGTTTTGTATATACCAGAGGTCGGGGTTGACAGTTTTATCCCCAAATATGGTATTGTATCTTTTGTCCAAGTGAACTGAAATTGTGATTGAAGGTCTATCAATCTCCGTTTGGGGACATTTACAGGTAGGATAAGCGATTTGGTAGCGTTAAGTTTATAAAATGAGACTCTACTGAATTCCTCCAAAATGTCCCTCACTGCTGCCAGGGAAGACTCTGGATTTGTTAGGGACAACACAACATCGTCTGCAAATAGGCCGATTTTATGGTGCTGGCCGCCTATTAGAATACCCGTAATAGCCGTATTCTGTCTGATAGCTTCCGCGAGGGGCTCCATTACTAAAGTAAAGATCAATGTGGAGAGGGGACACCCTTGTCTAGTACTGTTTGTTATTTGAAAATTAGAAGATAATGTGTTATAGGTATAAACACTCGCTGAGGGGGATGAGTACAGTGCAGATATAGCTGACAGGACAAAGCCCTGTGTTCCAAACTTGCGCAAGACTGCCTGCAGGTAGCCCCAGTGGACTCGGTCGAATGCCTTTTCTGCGTCGAGGACGAGGAATACCGCTGGCACTCCTCGCTGTTCAACTATATGCAGGAGATTTAGCATTCGCCGAGTACCATCTGGGACCTGTCTGCCCTGCACGAACCCCACCTGGTCTGGCTTGATAAGATTTGGAGTAATCTTCGCCAGTCTATTAACTAAGACTTTGGCATATATTTTTAAGTCAGAATTTAATAAAGAAATAGGGCGAAAATTTTGTGGACCATCCGGACTCTTCCCTGGTTTGGGCAGTGTAACTATTATAGCCTGTAGCATCTCCCCCGGTATAGAGGCAGCTTGAATAAGTTTGTCATAAATGGGACTAGTTCAGCTGAATACGTTTTGTAATACTCTGCTGTAAATCCATCGGCTCCTGGGGATTTATTATTGGGCATAGCTTTAATAACCTCTAGGACCTCATCACAGCTGATTGAAGAGTTGAGGCTTGCTGCCTCCTCTTCTGACAACCTTGGCAGTTTGACCAATTGTAAAAAATTTGAAATAGATGATTCCATAGGCTGAGGGGTATTTTGGTCCTTGTTTAAGTTGTACAGGGCCTTGTAGTATTTTTGGAACGCATTGGCAATGTGCTCCGGGTGAAATACCTTAGTTTGAGTGTCAGGGTCTAAGATGTGGCTTATTTTGGAGTGAATTAATTTTTTTTTTAAGTAATTTGCTAGAAATTTGCCTGCCTTATTGTTCTGGGAATCATACATTGCTTTATATCGCCTTAAGGCATTGTCATATTTCATGTCTAAAATCGATCTCAATTCCTTTCTCAATTTCGTTAATTCTTCTAATTGGTCATCTGCCAAGGTGTTCTTATGATGAGATTCTAGTTGTTTAATTTTACATAACAGATTTGAAATTTTTAGTAATTTTTGTCTCTTTTCCCTGGCCGCCATCTGAATTAGGATACCCCTCACATAGGCTTTATGTGTACACCAAACTGATGTGATTGGCATGTCGGGAGTATTATTATTGGCAAAAAAATTGTCAATATCAGCTTTAACTTTATCCCTGAGATGCGGTCTGGAAAAGAGGCTTACATTATTGCACCACCTATATACAGTATTTGAGTTACACTGTTCTGCCACTGATACAGATATAGGTGCATGGTCTGACCATAGAATTGAATGAATATTTGCTTTCTCAACTTTAGATAAAGTAGGCATATCAGAGACAAAGAGATCAATTCTACTATAAACTTTATGAGGTGCCGAGTAGTATGTATAGTCCCTTTCTGTTGGATTGAGGCATCTCCATACATCATACAAGTCCTCCTTATGGAGGAGGGCCTGTAGGGTGTTACGAGAATGTGACTTCGCTGTGGAATCTAGTCTATGATCAACAATGGCATTGAAATCACCACATATGAGTAGCAGTCCTTTGCGAATTGGAGTAATTTTGTTGAGAAGTCTTTGAAAGAAGGCGATAGGATGAACATTTGGGGCGTATATGTTGACTATTGTGTAGGTGACGTTATTGATATCGCACACCAAAATGACATATCTCCCGTGTTGATCCAAGATCAAGGTATGTAAGTGGAATGAGACTGAGTTTCTGATAGCAATCATGGTTCCTCTCTTTTTCACATTCGCATTGGCAGCAAAGATAAAGGGAAGGGATCTATGGGTGCATTTGGGCGGGTTAGCAGCCTTAAAATGAGTCTCCTGCTCATAAAGGATATCTCCCGATAAGTTTTTTGCTTCCTGAAAGAGTGCATTTCTTTTGTATGGGCTGTTCAGTCCATGGGCATTAAGTGAGACAATTTTAAGTACCATTCTGAGCTAGCATTCGGTGCGGGTTTGTTGAGTTGTGATCCATAAGTGAGATAGTGTTAAAAAGTACCTGGATAGTGGAGTTATTCTTGATTATCTTCAGAGCTGGCTGGTGTAGACAATTGCGACTTCCATCTTGAGTGTAGCTTGGATTGAGAGGTGTGGCAGAAGGTTCTTCACGTCGTTTGAGACCGAAAAAACAAAGAATATAACAAAAAGAGTAAACAAAAACAGATAAACGGTCATTTAGAGCAGTAATCACTGCTTTTCGTAGAGGGGGTAATAGCCCACTGGGCAGCAGGGTTCCCAATGCGTGTTAGCCTGCATGAAAGTCTAAATTGTATGCCTTTCTATTTAGCCAGGAATTTTCTTCCAATCTGGTGAAAAGGCCCTAAGAGTCTTGCCACTCTTATCTTCTGGTCTATCTTCCGGCAGAAGGCCCCATTGTTCAGCCATTTTCATCCCTTGTTCCACTGAGAAAATTGCGTAATTCTTGTGCTCCCAGGTGACTAGGAGTTTGGCTGGAAAGCCCCACTTGTAGACCACATTATGGTTACGCAGTAGTTTTGTGAGCGGAACAAGCTTACTACGAGCCTGCATCGTGTGCTTTGATAGGTCTGCAAATAGGGCAATTCCCGAGTATGGTTCAGGTAATGACGGAGCTCTCCTGGCCCTCTGCATGAGATCTTCTATAATATGAAAGTAGTGGATCCTAGCAATCATGTCTCTGGGCACATTGTCTGGTAAAAACACTGGTTTGGGAAGTCTATGTGCTCTGTCCACTATGATCTCTCTTACAGGCGCGTCTGGCAGTAGGGCTGCTATGAGTTGCTGTATGTAGTTACGAAGCTCTGCAGGGGGTATCTTTTCAATGTGAAGAAGGAACTTCACATTGTTCCTTCTTGAGCAGTCTTCTAAATGCGCTAATTTCAGTTTAATTGCTGATAATTCCTCCTCCGTGTTATTGTGGGCATCCACTAGTTCATTGTGGGCAACTGCAAAGTCTCCCATCTTGCCCTCTATATGATGTACTCTGTTTCCAAAATCCTCCACTTCCCTTTTAATTTGAGTCATCATGGATAACATGTCCCTAATGAAGATACCCCCTTAGGGATATTAACATGTCTTTCAATGTTTTGTCAGAGAGTGGTTGTCCCACTGCAGGGTAGTCATCAATACAGTCTATAAACTCCCTGGTAGTGTCATTAGTGTCCAGTGCACCCCTCTCATCTGCTGCTTGATGATCAGGCGACTTCTTGGCTTTGGAATTTCACCGGGCTGCCGTTCGGAGAAGCTGTGGGAGACGAACGGTTGCTATCTCCGGAATTCGCTCCGAGCGGTGTGCTGTGAAGCGAGGGAGAACGCGGCAGGTCTCCTCTGGCGCCATCTTTAGTAGGCCCCGCACCTGCTGTGCCGAAGTAGGTGGTCAGTTTGCGGGGTTTGGTGAGCGGCTTTCTTTTCCCCATGTTGGCTGTCAACTCCTCAGAGGCTAGAAGGCTGATGCCGGCTTTGTTGCTGAGTTTTCGTCGCTGGTCAGGCTGGGAACCGCTGTGCTGCACAGGAGCTCTCTTCCTTGGCAGCTGGCTCCGCCCCCTTCTTCTTCTTCTTTTAGTCTACTTGCTTCCTCTCTACGTCTTCAATCTTCATCTTTTTTCTTCTTTCCCCGCCGCTGCTCTCTTCGCTGCTGCAGTCCGGCCCCTGCACATCTTGCCGAATGGGCGGTCTGCATGATGACAGTACTTTTATAAGAAGGGGCGGGGCCACCCAGTGACGTAAATGAGTGAACCCGCCCCCTTCTGACGTCATGTGATGTTAGAGGGGGCGGGTCACTCATTTACATCACGGGTGGCCCTGCCCCTTCTTATAAAAGAACTGTCATCGTGAAGACCACCCTTTCGGGGAGAAGCGCAGGGGCCGGACTGCAGCAGTGTAGAGCACGGCAGTGGGGAAAGAAGATGAAGATTGAAGATGAAGAGAGGAAGCAAGAAGACTAAAAGAAGAAGACCAGAAGAAGAAGCGGGCCAGGAGAAGATTGAGGAAAAAGAAGAAAAAAGAAAAGAGCTATAATACAAAATAAAGGACTTGTCAAAAGCTGCCTAATGTTTTTTTTTACACTACACTCCTTTTTTGGTGAACAGGTAGGGGTACAATGTACCCCAAACCTGTTCACATGGGGGGGCCAGGATCTGGGGGCCCCCTTATTAAAGGGGGCTTCCAGATTCCGATACGCCCCCTGCCCGCAGACCCCCACAAGCACAGGTCAGGCTTGTGGGGAAGAGGCTCCTGTTCCCATCAACATGGGGAAAAGGTGCTTTGAGGTGGGGGGCAGAGCCCCCCTCCCCCAAAGCACCCATACTCCCCATGTTGAGGGCATATAGCCTGGTACAATTCATGAGGGGGGTTGAGCTCGCTCGTCCCCCCCCCATCCTAACCAGCCAGGGCTGCATGCTCAGATAAGGGTCTGGTTTGGATTTTAGGGGGACCCCCACGTCAATTTTTTAAAAATTTGGCCTGTGGTTCCCCTTAATATCCAAACCAGACCTGAAGAGCCTGGTTTGGACTTGGGGGAGACCCCACGCACTTTTTTCCAGGGATTTTTTGTATATTGCCGGGAACCGGCAATACATTACAGCCGCAATTTTAAATTACAATTTTTCCTATGGAAATGTCATTTTGCTCTGGCTATGTTCTACACCTCCCAGAGATGCGCCCTTTTACACACAGACTAAGGACACCCCCCAGGCACAATATTTAAAGGAATTTTTCATTTTTTTTTCACTTTAAGCATTGTTGAAATCACTGCTCCTGAAAAAACTATTGATTTAAAACATTTTTTTTCATTGATACATGTCCCCTATGGCAGGGCCCGGGACCCCATACACTTTTTAGGGCAATAACATTGCATATAAGCCTTTAAAATGAGCACTTTTGATTTTTCATGTTCGCGTCCCATAAACTTTAATGGTGTTTGGATGTTCGCCCTGAACTTTTTGTCTGTTCGCATGTTCTGGTGCGAACCGAACCGGGCGGTGTTCGGCTCATCCCTAATTGTCAATATGGCTGATTTATCCAAAAGTCCCCATATTGGTTTTTCTAAACTAGCTGACCTAAGTTCAAAGGCAGAAGAACATTATGGTAAAAAAGTATTTGGTCTTTCGAATTCCTGCATAAATTTGTCGTGACTGTGAACCTCGGACATACAAGTTTTCATGCACATAGTTATTTATTTTGACTGACATTGCATTTAAATTCAAACAGCAAGGGTTGGTTTTGAAAAAGCAAACTCTAAAAGCTTAAAAAAGAATTGTTTCACCACTATAAAATTTTACATAGGCATGAGGTTTGGGTTCACCGCTACCTTATTATTTTGTTCTGTTTTGTTTTTTAAAGCTTTTTAAGTTTGTCTTTTTAAAACCAGCTCCTGCTGTTTAGATTGAAAAGAAATTTCAGACAAAATAAAGAAACACATACATATAAAAAATGAATTATAATAATAAAAAAAACTATTTTGAAGCAGTTGCAACAGTAACTGCCTGTAAGAGATAAGGGAAAGGGTTTGAGTTGAGAGTCGGAATGATATAATGGTCAAGAAAAAGCACAAAGCAGACTTTTAAGGTACCCAAACCAATGTGTCATTAAAGCATATCATTTTTTATTATCATCATTAAAACATAGATAAAATTACAGCACAAATATTCGTCGAAAGAATTATATACAGTGCCTTGAAAAAGTATTCCTACCTCTTGAAATTTTCCACATTCTGTCATGTTACAACCAAAAACGAAAATGTATTTTATTGGGATTTTATGTGATAGACAAACAAAAAGTAGCACATAATTGTGAAGTGGAAGGAAAATGATAAATGGTTTTCAATTTTTTTTTTTTACAAATAAATATCTGAAAGCATGGCATGCATTTGCATACTGCAAACTAAAATCTAGTGGAACCAATTGCCTTCAGAAGTCACCTAATTAGTGAATAGAGTCCACCAGTTTGTAATATAACCCCAGTATAAATACAGCTGTTCTGTGAAGCCCTCAGAGGTTTGTTAGAGAATCTTAGAGAACAAACAGCATCATGAAGGCCAAGGAACACACGAGACAGGTCAGGGCTTAAAGTTGTGGAGAAGTTTAAAGCAGGGTTAGGTTATAAAAAAAAATCACAAGCTTTGAACATCTCTCGGAGCACTGTCCAATCCATGAATTCGAAAATGGAAAGAGTATGGCACAACTTCAAACCTATCAAGACATGGTCGTCCACCTAAACTTACAGGCCAGGCAAGGAGAGCATTAGTCAGAGAAGCAGCCATGAGGTCCAGGATAACTCTGGAGTAGCTGCAGAGACCCACAGCTCAGGTGGGAGAATCTGTCCACAGGACAACTATTAGTCATGAACTCCACAAATCTGGCCTTTATGGAAGGGTGGCAATAAGAAAGCCATTGTTGAAAGAAAGCCATACAAAATCCCATTTGCAGTTTCCTGGAATCCTGGAATACTATTTGATTATCCAGGCCACTCCCACATCCACCATCGTATGTTTACCCAGATCCTCCTAGCACACACTTACTTAATTAAGCAATTTACCCAACCATAGAATACTTCCCACAAAGAAGAAAAAATGATCACCCTTAAAACAATTCCAAATTTAGTTGATGTTAAGG
>BLSH010165158.1:57580-70461 GCA_018402905.1 Glandirana rugosa
GACACAGTGAAAAATAGGTGTACCTGTGACAAACATTACGTACAACGTAAAAAATTACGACAGATTTATTTAAAACTGTAAAAATGTTTGAACGAACACAGAACCGGGGAAAATGATTGATGAACATCAAATAAGTTAGTGTCCTTTAACATTTACTTACTACACCTACACATTCGACTCGGGGAGTCCGATGAAAGTTTTTCACTGTTGCCCACGTCCTTCTCCTCGGGGACGGGTGACAGGTGGGAGTTTCCCCCAAGGTTCCCACTTAAATAGGAAATTGGTGAAGGAATGGCCCGGTAAAGACTGTGAGGAGAGGATGTACATTAACATATATAATGTTTGGGGGTTCTGAGTATTTTTCTAGCAAAAAGATGATGATTTTTACATGTAGGAGAGGAGTGTCAGAAATGGCCCGGTAAGGAAGTGGTTAAAGGATAAATTCACCCTTGGAACCCCCTTTGAGGGTGGACAGTGGGCAGGGGCTCCTCTTCCTGCACCCGTTGTCACTTTTTGAAAGTAGCCTGAGGGGCTCAGCTTACACATCCACATCATTCATTTACAATTTCCTGTGATTGAATAAACTACAAGTAGTTAGTAAAAGGGGCCAAGACACAAGCAAGTTTGTAAAAATGTCAAAATTTATTTAGACAGCATTAAAAAATGCAACATGCATTACAAACAGTGTCCATGTGGATAAAAAGTGACACAGTTAAACCAATTCTCTACATGTTTCGCCATAAAGGAGAATTTTGACGATACTGTTTTCTATAACCAAAAATGACATAATTAGAACATATATATTTCAAAAACGTATATATTTAATACACATACAATATCAAAACTCTTGGAGATGCACACCTCCCCCCATTCCCCAAGGGCTCCCCTCTCCCCTGAATCACAATAAAATAGGGCTCATATAGCAAGAGGACATCTTTTGCGGGGATATCTGGTGACCATAGAGGAGGCAAAGAGTCCCCAAAAGAAGTTTAACATATTGGATAAAAGAAACCATCTAGATAAGTACCAAGATTGGTTTGATCAACACCAATAACCTGTGGCCAGAGAAAACCCACCTGTGGCTAGGTTCTAACTCAGAACTAAATCCAAAGCCTTCAGATATTCCTGACACCCAGTAAACCTTTAAATTAAAACTACAAGTAATGTCAAACAATGTGGCCAACAGCTCTGCAATGACAGTCTGTACACAAATATGGGCAACAGAGCTGTAGACAGGAGCCTGATATTACACAACCTGATGATCACTGATGCAATGCTTTCCATGCTTCTGTTTATAATAAAGATAATAAATGCACTTTTTTTTAACTGCACTTATTATTTTTTATGTAAAGATGAATTTAGCCTTTAAAGGAAATTGTTGATAAGAGCAATAATTGCCAAAAATATGATTGGATTTCAAAAGAAGAATATGCTCCGAACTTTAAAATAGTGACTTGGTCTGCTATTTTTTAGGGTTAAGTGCCAAGCTTTGCAACTAGAAATAATGTGCAGATAGCAGGAAAAATAGCTTTCAGTGTATGTTAGCAAATCTAGAAGTCTAATGCCCCATATCAGTGAAGAAACAGTGAAGTTCAATGATTTATATGTAAGCAGGCTGTAGGCAGCTGCTTACAAAGGACATTTTAACATGTTAGTAAACTAGCTAGTCTGCCTAGATTAGGGAAGGGTTAATGCTAGTTCTCCAGTTTCTGCTCTTTCTGCACCCTGCCTCTTTTCATGTGCTGTTATAAAAGGGGGGGGGACTCTGCTCACGTGGATTCTGGGAAGAAGCTGCATTGCTTATTAAATTAGCGCACCATTTATTATTATTATTATTATTATTACATATGCACAAATACACATGGCATCCCATGATGGGAATTGTTGTGCTTTCAGATCGAGGGGCAACAGATGCATAAATACAGAGATTACAGGGAATAACCAGCCAGCAATAAAGCTACAGAAGATGTCAACAGAATGTAAGAGGGAAATGGTAGACATTGCACATAATGTAGGAGGAAAAACTAGCCATTTATAGACCAACCCCAATACAGCACAATGGAGGAACCAGTACTGGGGGAACCTTCTACTCATCTCTCTGCTTTACTGTCAGGAATAGAAGGAATGCCTAGACCAGAAAGGTCATGTGACCTGGGACCTCTGTAGAGTGAGGTGAGCTCAATATAGATGGTGACAAAAGTACCCACCTTTTCCGATTTCCCACGAAACGGATCTCACTGTATACAGCACTATGCATGTTTCTCTCTGTATACAGCACAATGCATGGGTCTCTCTGTATACAGCACAATGCACAGATCTCCCTGTATACAGTACATGGATCTCTTTGAAACACAGTGCAGTGCAGTGATCTCTCTATATACAATGAATGGCTCTCTATATACACCTCCTATAGCTGGTATTCTGCATTGCTACTGCATTGCTGGCATTTGTAGTCCTCTATACAGTGGTGAAACTACCAGATTTCTATTTCCACCTCTCGTTAAATACACACATTTTCTGCTAACTCTCAACATATAAACAAGGAAAAATAAAACATTCAAAATTGTGCTACACCAATGGGATATTAGGGTTAATCACTCTTTGATTTTCTACCTCCCTGAACTCCATATCCAATCTCATGGTTACCACTCACCTCTCTGCACACTGCTCCCAAAGATATTCTATGGCTTTCCTAGCACCAATTAAAGAAAAACCTTACACACAGCAGAGAGCAATGATGAAAATTTAGCCACAGTGGCCCTTGTAGTGGGATAACTATTATGAATCTGGAGTCATGCAAATCAGACCTGCTGCAATTGTGCAAAAAAACTGAAGCCTGGCAACTCTAGCAATAGCTTAGCAAGTCATTTTCAAACTTGCAGCACAAATACTTACTATCCGGGTTGTTTCATAGCAACAAATAATTTTTGTATAATAGATTAATTATTTTATGCAAGGACACAGGGTTTATCATTATATATGATTGTTGGATTGAATGTATTTCACACATATACAGTAATGGTTTAGGTTAATAGCAGTGGGTTCACTATAACCAGATTGTGGGATTATAGATTTGCACTGCTTGCTTCTTTTTTCTTGCCAACAACGAAGACTTGCATAACTCTGGCTATAGACTTGCGGGGCTCTTGCTGTAGACTTGCGGGGCTCTGGCTGTAGACTTGCGGGGCTCTGGCTGTAGACTTGCAGGGCTCTGGCTGTAGACTTGCGGGGCTCTTGCTGTAGACTTGCGGGACTCTTGCTGTAGACTTGCAGGGCTCTTGCTGTAGACTTACCACTGCAACTTCGCTCTTGCTAGAAACTTGTCATGCAAATTTGCTAGAAATTGGAAAAATGTCAACTAGAACCTGTGCTTCAAGTGCTCAGCAAGTGCACAACTTGCCAGGGAAGATGTGCAGCAAGTTAACAAGACTTCCAATTCAATACTGCCACAAATGTGTGGCAAGTTATCCTTGCTATCTGGGAATACTATGTCCTGTGTGTTCCTGTGCCCAATCTGTGAAACAGCATTCTGCACTAATCCAGTCTGAACCTCTCCAGCATTTCAGCAGTATCCTCACTGTCTCAAGATAGTAGCATCGCTCAAGGAACACCTCCCACCCTGCTACTTCAACCTCTATCCCTGCTGGTTGGGTGTGGTCACTGCCAGCAGGCAGGTACTTTGAAAGCAAAAAACTGGACTTGATGGCCGCACTTCTATGCAATATCTTTATTCTTGATAACAAGTAAAGCGACAACATATGGGTGAGCTTACAGAAAAAACAGCTGACACTTTTCACACCTACGGGTGCTTAGTCATAGCTTGAAATTCATTTGCACATATATCTGTATATATACATACACATGAACAACTGAATTGGGATTAATTGAATCATTGATTCATCAATCAACTCATTAAGCGTCAATTAAGTGTTCAAGTTTAAAGAACAAAATCAAAATACATGTGCATACATACAGTAGATGTTCACAAAATATATACATATATATATATATAGGAAAGTGTTATGCTATAATGCTTCTCATGATTATAAAAACAGCAAAATGGTGACAAAACATGGAAGAGGGAACAAAAGAACCCTCGAACATATGCAACTATGATCATACACATAGAAAGAAATTCCTTATAAAACACTTCTCTTATTGTGATAATATCTAAAAATGGTTATAAATGGTTTGTTTCGCACTCTCTCTCCTATACATTCACTGAATAAGGACAAAAGAAAAAAGAAAGAGAGACCGAGAGCAAAGAAAAATACCAGTGAAAGAACCTGTTGTGATTCATGTGATTTCTCACTGTCTCCAGATCATCTGCTGCATCCAGACCCATGCCACTCTTAATACTGCTATGCCATGTCACCAAATCCAGAGTGTATTGGACAAGAGGTTTATAAGATGTCCTTTTGTCAACTTAGCCTCTACCAGGTGAGTTGACAGATAGTAGGACAAAATTCCTACAGCAAGACTGCAACATATGTTAGCAAGCTACAAGAAACCTATGGAAGCTGTGATTTATCAGTGTTACTAAGTGCTGTCTGACAAGTTTATCATGCTTCAGCAAATTCCAGCTCTTATATATTATATTTCTGCTATAAATTCAGCAAGAAAAGGTTTCAGGAGCATGTCATATCTTTTTTTTTCACTGGGAAAATCAACAAAATTAAGCGTTAAGAGACACTAAAGGCTGCCTTCATTCAATTTTACCCATTTTTGGCAGGTGAAGCATGACATTGTGTAAGAATGAATTTTAGGTATAGATGTTTTTACATATTTGCATTGGCCCATATACAGTATATACAAGTGAGGTCCTTATGGAATTTAGAAATCACTGTAGTAGGCATCACTACTGTAGTAATCTCCACTAGTTTTCAGGTGCTATGCTGAGTGGTTGCCCTGCTACTTACTGAACACAGTAGGTGGCTTGCTTGGCAGGGGCATCATTCAGAGAATGCTTCACATTTTCTCAGTAAATGCAAAGCCTTTTCTGTTTGGACAAAGTGCTAATTGTGATGTCAACGCCCCTCCTCTCCACCTCATCCAATCAGAGAACATTTTTCAAAGCATTCTTTGACTAGAACTCATGCGGAGCAGGAGACCTCCTGTGTTTACAATGCAGCAAGGCAGCCACTCAGCATTGAAACCTGGAAGCTGTTGAAGGTCACTGGTGTAGTAGTGCCTAATATAATGATTTCCAGTCTTCAGGGTTTCAGTCAGGTGTGATATATGCATAGTTACATAGTTCAAAGTAACTATGTAAATATATCCACACCTGGAATTCATATTTAAGCTCCAAATTGTAGAAATTGCAGATATTATACTGCATAATACCTTGAATACTTGTTAATTAAACTGAACATTTTCATTTGCCTAGAGTTATTCTTAACATACAATTGCTATGCATGACATTTTGTAATTTAATGTTATTATAAATTGGCCATCCATGTACAGCTCCTGTAATTCCCTAAAACTGTCATTAAGAAAATCAAATATCAGTTCCTTGTAATAGCTGAAGGTATTGTGTACATCATTGTTGCACAGAATGCACTCAGAAATGTAATTTTCTACTATGTGATTGACTCACTGCTTTTCTAAAAGCCTGCACTGGATTCACATTTTTGGTGAGGCCGACAGTAAAGGTTATAAGGGGATGCACAGACTGTACCTTTTTTTCATTTTATAGAGATTGCTCAAATAATTATAAGGAAGGCTTGCCCTCCCATTCCGAAATCAGTTTGAGAAAGGATAGAAATTTTTGCAAAACAAAGAGAGGTATAAATGTCAAAAATGTTTGCTAAAATCCTTGCACCTAGAAAGGATTTTTTCAACAAAACACAATTTTACCATATCCACTCCCTGAATTAAGTGAACATTATATTTTAAATGGAGCATGCACCTTAAAAAGTGTACACACATACAGTCTACTCCTGAAGTAAATCAATCCCCTCAAATCCCTTATCTATCTAGTTTAAAAGATGTAAATATGTACTGTTAAAGAAAATGAAAATAAATATTTGTCTCAAAAACCAATGCATCTCCAAAATGTATTTATTTATTTATTTTTTCAGTTAAGACTGTAACCAGGGAAATAACTACAACTCATGGGCCCCATAACAAAATTTGGATTGTGCCCACAAGAAACCTCTCTCTGTGACACTTGTAACTGATATTTGAGACAATAGTGTTATTGATCCTAATATATAGGTGTGCAGTTAATAAACCATGATAATGGTGGCATTATCAGGGTTTATCTTTTATCTGCTCATCGTGGTGGTGTCTCACCACTGCCCTGAGTATGTTTAATAAACTGTGAATTGTAATTTGAGCTCTGTGAAGAGATGAAATAAACACCAGTGAGACCAACTTTCAACTTAAACCATCCCCCCATGGTAGAAGCATTGCGTTGAAATGCATTGTTGTGCACTGCATAAAAATACAGCATGTCAGCATTTTTATGCACTACAACCTACAGCACTGAATGTTACTGTAGTGCATTGCAATATGGTGCAGTGTTTAGAGTTTGATGAAGTGTCATTTTGTCACAATTCAATATAGAAAAAATATTAGAAAAAAAAAGGAAAAAGTAAACAGTGCGATGCATTGCAACCATACATTACATCACCCAGATGTAACGCACACTAGCATGTACACTTTATAATATGAATGAGCCCTTAGAGTTAATTCTTTAGGAACACTGCCAGTAACTGTGTTGTGTGCTAAAACGTAGGGTTCATTCACACCAGGTGCTTTGATCAGCTAGAGTAATGCAGGCTCAATGCAAGGATAAAGAGATAACAATTGTTCTCTAGGTGTCCTGTTCACATCATACAAGTCTGTTGATGTACATTGAATTATAAATGCAACATGTCTTCATCTTTATGCAATGCACCACATGTTACAATAAAATAAAAGAAAAAAAAGTAAAAGTAAACAATGTCAAGTGCTGTTATAGTGTATTACAGCATGGACGCACAACACACACCATCATGTGTGTGTTATATGCACCTTAACATGTGGCGGTTGGTGTGAACAAATCTAAATATGAGTATCATGTACCTGGTGCTGGAGGCCAATGGAGAGAGGGCTTCCCTTATGGCTAAGTTCCAGACTCCCCTGAAAGTGAGAACAGGAGGAGTCAAGCTCAAAGTAGCACAGGTCGTCTGTGATGTTGTTTGCAGAGGAACTCAGAAGGATTTCTGATGTGCTAAGTAGTGGCTGCAGACAGATGGCGCCTGTGAGACATGACAGGTCTATAGTAACACTGAGACAATGGGAAGTCAGTTCAAGCCAGAGTTCGGAGCCATGAGGATAACAGAGCAGGCAAGGTCAGAGGGGAAGCCAAGGTCAGACACAGGAGAACAGAAGAGAATATCCATGGACAAGCTGAGGTCAGGTGACAGGCAGGAGAACAGTCAAGGACAAGCCTGGGCGGTAGCAGAGAACTTTCAGTAACAAAGATCACAGGAACACAGTACAAACTGAAGTTCAATCAGCAACTTCAACCACTGACAGACTTCCTTATGAAGGCCCATGTGAAGTGCTGGTAGAGATGCTGGGTCCTAGAGCCCTTCTCCTGTCCTTGGTGTCCTGACAGATGCTGGGTCCTAAAGTCCTTCTCCTGCCATTGGTGCTCTGACAGTGAACTTGGTGTAGCTAGGACAAGCGTCATTTGTGCAACAAAAAAACAGTGCTATAAGTGATAATGAATTCCCACCTGATGTTCAAGGGAGGAGGAAGCAAGGAGCTACATGATGCTTAGCACTTTATTGAATGATTTACAACAATAGCAATCCTGCAAATGACTGATAATGTGAAAATGGTAATGTCCTGGCTCTTTTCTCAGTGTTTCACCAAAGAGTTCTTAATCACCATATCTAGGAGGATTTTCTCCGTATTTATCACAGTTATAAGGCATTTCTGTGCCTTTCAGCATTTATTAAATGCCTATTCCTGATACTTTATATTACATTGCTGCTCTACTTCTCACAATTCTTGCTGCCCAACTTTTATGTTGACCACTCACTTTAAAATAAAAGCGCACTTTCAAACAAAGTACACTTGTCCTCTACCACACTGTGCTAGCCTAGCCCTCTCCCTATTCCCAGATGCACACTTACATTGTAATCATATCTGATACCTCCACTCTTTGCTTACATTTAGGCAAGAGGTAGGAGATGGTTTCAGAAAACCCTGAAAAAATATACTGCGCATGCTTGGCTGATGCTCTAAGGATCGGCACCCAAATAAAACAGAATAAAGGTCCTGGGCACCATTTCAAGTTAAGTATGTACCTAGCAAGGGGAAGTAGGGGCTAGACTATCATAGTGGAAGGGAAGAATGTTAAGTGCACTTTGTTCAAAATGTTCTAAGCTGCTTATGTGGAACACACAAGCAGATTAGGAAGATCAGAGAAATGTTAGCAGTTCTTTCCAGTGTAAATTTTCTAGGTCAGTGACTCAAAAGCAAGAAGAACAGCATCACAATTAGAGAACTAGCCTTTCAGAAGAAGAGGTCAGCAGTAGCAGCCTCCACATTTCTCTAATAATAGCTTTCCTTTAATCGTGAATTCCCTAGAACAATACAGATTCCACTTATTTGAGGGATTGTACAAAACACTATATGCCATTATGTAACAGATATAGCAATGCAGATAACTTTAACTGTAAATTAAATTGTGTGACACCAAATTTAACTTCTGTGCCACCATATTTATAATTATTATTTCTTACAAACCATTTATCCATGATCATTACTTTTGCTATTTTTAGCTCTCATTGCTGAAAATAACATATGTTATGGGAAATTACAGTTGTTATAGCTTAATGAATTCAGCCTATAGTATCTAATTCTCCAGGTAAATTGTTTTTTTACTTTCTGCCAGCAATTTTCATATTATGCTGCTTAGCACATAAGCGTATTTTCCCTGCAATGTAAAGTTTCACAAGGGATTAAATAAACAAAAGTAGAACAACCTAGAGTTAGGCCTAATGCAAATTATAGAACTTTTAGAGAAATACAGTGCTTCTATACATCATGAAGAAGTGGTGCTGCTGTTGTTCTCTTGTTATAATGGGTTGGTTGCTGGATCTCTTCACTGAAGGACTACTTCCACTGCTTATGGGTAGCAGCTAGGTGTGCTGCAAACTTAAATGACCAAATGCAATAAAACCTACACTTTTCTGCTTAAGGCTCCTCTTGAATATAGCTATACAAATGGGCACAAATAAACTTACCGCTGTGGCTATTTGATAAATCAGTAATTTTGTACTTGGCATACCAACCTATCATACTTTGTATAAAATGATTCAGTAAGGACTTATAGTATTTTTCTATGTAGTGGTGTCTTGTTTTAAGCCTTATACCACCTTATACCACTTTACACCCTGATATACATCCCATATACCTCTTTGTGGCTTATGAATCAGTGCTTCTCTACAGACAGCTCAACTCTCCAATAAGACATAGCAGTTTAATTCAATAAAGTTTTGCTTGTATAATGCAATACATGGATGTTCAGCCATCATATTGAAGTGTGAATGGACAATGATCCTCTACACCATGTGTCCACTATTAAGGCTGAATAATAACTAACGGAGGAACATGAAGAAGAAGGGAGGGGTCTAGCTAAGGAATAAACAAATCTAGACACATATTGTATAAAAGTTAGTTTGAGTTACAGTAATTATTCAACCTGCAAGAACATTTAGTGTGCATGAAAATCAAAAATTGTGTGTACGGGGGCCTGTGGCTTGCTCTCGGCCAAGATGGACACCAGAAGCTCTGACAGTCAGCAAGGATCAGCAGCTCTTAGCAGCTGCACAAGGCACACATCGTGCTACATTCCACAGTGGTTTACTTCCCCTCATCATTGCCAACATGACTCAAAAGAGAAAAGATGAATACCAGCCACAAATACTCCCGCCCAGCCACATCAGCAGCACTGGCAAGATGGTTCCAGTTCCTCGTCTCCCTCTGCAGCTGCTCACTCTCCTGCATATGAGGGCAGACACTCCCTGACTCTATTGACTCTTTCCCCACTGTGAATCAACCTGTGTTGGATACAACCTTAAAAGACATGCTTATCTCCCCCAGAAGCACACTACAAGCAGACATGATGTTGTGTATGCGAAAAGTTAACTCTGTGATCACTGCATTAGGTGATAGAGTTGATCATGTCGAGAATTAAATGGGGGCGTTTTCTTCCACAATAAATGTTTTGGTGGATGCATACAACGCAAATGAGGAGGAACACCTCTGGTTGAAATGAGCAGATCTTGAGGATAGATCCAGATGCAATAATGTTAATATTAGGCATTCTGCAAACAGTGCAAGCAGCAGAATTGCATCCCACTACTATGCTCTCTACATTACTGCCTGACCTATCTCCCTCAAATCTGATCATTGACAGAATACACGACTTGCTCACATTCCAGAACAGGCTCCGTGACATGTGTTACTCCGCATCCACTTCTATCATGTCAAAGAGCAACATATGCGCAAAACACATACTCTATGGTGGAGCAACTACCTACTCCATATACCACCCTCCAATTGTACACAGATCTGTCGCAATACACATTGCAGTTGAGGAAACATCTTAATATGATCACCAAGTCACAAAGAAATTATGGTATTACCCATGAGTGGGATATCCAGCAAAGCTTCTTGTACAGAAAGAAAGCACTACTCATGTGCCTACCTCATTGGATAAAGGCTTGTGCCTGCTGAAGATCTGAAACATCCACCAACTTCCCCTTCTTCCAGTCTGGCCCGCAACAGGTGTCCCGAAACAAGCATCAGCTCACAGTTACAGGATATTAAAAAGTGTAAAAATTATATTATATTATTTATATTAAATAAGATGGAGATGGGGACCTTCCAGGTGAAAAATAAACCACACCCCAAAATACGTAACCATGCCCATTTACAACACATGACATAATCCCATCCATCTTGTGAGCCTGCAACACTTCCTTGCTGTCCACAGTGGTTCTCATTCATGCATTATACACAGACAGCCTGCTGCTTCTGTTGGCTCTTCCTGGTGTTCCCCCAATGAACCTCCTGGTTCCAAGCACCTTACATGATATCCACCCAGAGGGCCTTGCTTACAATTGCCCACCTGGAAGGTCAACATCTGTTGGAGACTTATCAATATGCTTTTCAATGTCTTTTAAATGTGAGTGCATAGTTATTGTTTTATATTTCATAAAAATGTTTTAATAAATGCTACACTTAGAGGCGCTTTTTCTCTCCTTCTTTTTGTTTATATATATTTTTAAGCAGAGGCCCTAGAGAATAAAATGGTTGGTGTTTCATATTTTTATGTCACACAATATTTGCACATCAGTTTTTTAAGTGTTTTGGAAAAAATACACTTTAATGAATTTTAATGCACAAAAGCACAATAAAATACCCAATTTTTTGATAAAATATAAAAGATGATGTGACATCAAGTAAAAAGATACCAAACATGTCATGCTTTAAAATTGCATACAGCTGTGGAATGGCACTAAACTAAGGTACCTAAAAACCTCCATAGGCAATGCTTTAAAAGCCTTTGCACTTTACCAATTCAGAGTTATACAGGAGGTCGGGGGCCAGAATTATTGCTCTCACTCCTATGTTTGGGGTGATACCTCACATGTGTAGTGCGATCATCATTTACATATAATTGCACGCAAGCACGGGGGGATGAGGGTGCTTTAAAATAATTTTTTTTAATTTCATTATTTATCTAAAAAATAAAAATACACTGCTTTCAATTTTTTTCTTTGGATAATTTATATTGTTATCCTAAGGGATAAACAACATCACTTGTGATAGCATTGCCCGTGACAGGTTCTCTTTATGGAGAGATCTGGGGCCTATTCGACCCCACATCTGTTCTCTGGCCTCCAAAGCATCCTGATCAAACTGAGATCAGATGCTTGTACAAGTTAGTAACTCTAAGCAACAAACTGAAACTGGAACTGATGAAATCCTCATCTTTTCCGGTTGCTGACATCACACAGTGGGAGGAACAACATCAGTTGCTCTCACTGTGTCCCAGCAACTGGTTAACTTCAGTTGCATCCTTACCAGGTTTCTTGATCATTCAGGAGAGCCCGGTAAAGGCGGCTGCTGCAGGAGGGGGGGGGGGCCCCCTTTCGCCATCTGTAAAAGTAATCCAACGGCACTATAGCCACTAGGGTTACTTTTACAGTGAAGGGAATCAAAAATCAGCTGCAGCAATGACCAAAATATCGCCCTTCCAATCCTGTGATATACCTGTTTGACTCTGAACTTGAAGTGGTTTATACAATATACAGTATTCTATCATGTTAAATCCTTTTTAACCACTTCAATACCAGGCACTTAGGACACTTCCCGCCCAGACCAATTTTCAGCTTTCAGTGCTGTTGCGTTTCGAATGAGAATTGCGCGGTCGTGCGACGCTGCACCCAAACACACTTTTTGTCATTTTGTTCCCACAAATAGAGCTTTCTTTTGGTGGTATTTGATCACCCCTGCGGTTTTTATTTTTTGCGCTATAACAAAAAAAGACCGAAAATTTTGAAAAAAATAAAAATTTTTTCTTTGTTTCTGTCACAAAAATTTGTATAAAGTACATTTTCTCCTTCACTGACGGGCACTGACGTGGCTACACTGATGGGCACTGATGAGGCTACACTGACGGGCACTGATGAGGCAGTACAGATTGGCACTGATGAGGTGGCACTGATAAGGTTGCACTGATGATGGGGCAAATATGCAGCACTGATGGGCGGCACTGACAAACAACACTGATGGGCACTGATACGTGGCACTGATATGCGGCACTGATGGACACTCCTAGGCGGCACTGATAAGTGGCACTGGGCACTGAT
>BLSH010165160.1:14443-43876 GCA_018402905.1 Glandirana rugosa
CCGTGGAGTACCGTTTCTTGAGAGACTCCTAGACTTTTTTTCTTAACAACGAGATGTATTTCTACCGGATCCGATATTCTGCTGACGGTTCTGGGACTTTGACTCGACGTCGTAAAGGTGTAAAAGGTTTTTGAACACCTTTTTTACTGTACAAGTTTTCTGAGTAGTACGGAGGATCTTATAGCCTAGGCCATCTTTATGTAGAGCAACAATTCTTTTTTTCAGATCCTCAGAGAGTTCTTTGCCATGAGGTGCCATGTTGAACTTCTAGTGATCAGTATGAGAGAGAGAGAGCAATAACACCAAATTTACCACACCTGCTCCCCATTCACACCTGAGACCTTGTAACACTAACAAGACACATGACACCAGGGGGAGGGAAAATGGCTAATTGGGCCCAATTTGGACATTTTCACTTAGCGGTGTACTCACTTTTGTTACCAGTGGTTTAGACATTAATGGCTGTGTGTTGAGTTATTTTGAGGGGACAGCAAATTTACACTGTTATACAAGCTGTACACTCACTACTTTAAATTGTAGTAAAGTGTCCTTTCTTCAGTGTTGTCACATGAAAAGATATAATAAAATACTTACAAAAATGTGAGGGGTGTACTCACTTTTGTGAGATACTGTATATAATACTCAGCATTCAGTGTATTTATTTATTTCAGGTACTTATACAGCACTGTCAATTTACGCAGTGCTTTACATATATATTGTACATTTACATCAGTCCCTACCTTCAAGGAGCTTACACTCTAAGGTCCCTAACTCTTATTCATACTATACTAGGGGCCGTTTAGACATGATCTAATTTACCTACTAGCATAGCATGTCTTTGGAGTGTGGGAAGAAACCCACGCAGGCACAGGGCGAACATGCAAACTCCATGCAGATAGTGTCATGGTTGGGATTTGAACCAGTGACCCTTTTACTGCCAGGCAAAAGTGCTATCCACTACACCATTGTGTAGACTACATACAGTGCATGCATGCTCAGATATGGGTCTGGCATAGATTTTAAGGGGAACTCCACACCAAAATTAAACAAAAATTTTGGGTAGGGCCCCCCCCCCCAAAGTCCTTACCAGGCCCTTCAGGTCTGGTATGGATTTTAAGGGGAACCTCATGCCAAATTTTTAGAAAAATGGCATTGGGATCCCCCCAAAATCCAAACAAGACCCCAAAGCACCTCCCCATGTTGAGGGCATGTGGCCTTGTAAGGTTCGGAGGGGGCACACTCACTCATCCCCACCCCCTCCTGCCATGCCAAGCCTGCGTACTCGGATAAGGGTCTGGTTTGGACTTTGGGGGGACCCTAACACCATTTTTTTTAAATTCGGCATGGGGTTCCCCTTAAAATCCATACCAGACCTGAAGGGCCTGGTACGGACTTTGGGGGGGGCCCTAAACATTTTTTTTTAATTAGGGGTGGGGTTCCCCTTAAAGTGCATACCAGACCTGGAGGGCCTGGTACGGACTTTAAGGGGGACCCCTACGCAAATAATTTTAAAATTTTTTGCTGGGGTTCCCCTTAAAATCCACACCAGACCGATGGGCCTGGTATGGACTGGGGGGACCCCCAATGCAATGTTTTTTCATTAATCTTTATCTATATTGCAGGGAACCGGCAATACATTACAGCCACAATGATTTTAAATGACAATTTTTCCTTTACAGATGTAATTTTGCGGTGGCACTGTTCTAAACATCACAGAGACCCATACTAAGGGGACTCCCTAAACACGATATTTAAAGTAATATTTCGGGGGGGGGGGGGGTTTCACTTTAAGCATTATTAAAACCACTGTTCCTGAAAAAAAAAATTTAAAAACTTTTTTTCTATTGATACATGTCCCCTAGAACAGGACCCGGGTCCCCATACACTTTTTATGGCAATAAACTTGCATTGAAGGTTTAAATGGAGGAATTTGGAAGTTACAAGTTTGAACGCAGTTGACGGCCAGTATGCGGCATATGTGATCTGAGAGGCATCTTCCCAGGCAAACAGAGTTCTGTTCTGTGTACATTTGTTCCCAGTTTGTGAGAGTTGAAATCTTAATTGCCTTTAATTGGGAGGTATTTTAAGGCACTGCTGGAGTATATTTGGGAGTTATAGTAAATCAGGCCCACTGTGTGATTGTATATATATTTAAATGAGCTCTAATTATGTATCTTTTTCAATTTAGAGATGACTTGTATATACCACATACCCCTGATGAAGAGTATTGTACTGCTAAACTCGAAACGCGTTGGGTATCCTCTATATGTCCAACACAGAGTCTTGTGGTTTATATCCAAGTGGTTGTCTTGTCAAGTTGTACTAATCCATCACTGCTGTTCTGTGAATGCATACATTTTATCCTGTGAATCCCTTTATTTGGCATTAATATTTTAAGATATATTCAAAAAAACTAACATTTTATTATATTCATTACATTTTTCCCTCTAAAGTCCCATTTGTTTTTTTGGGGGTTGCCGTAACTTGAAATTTACAAATGCAGCAATTTAGAAAATGGATGAAAGGTTTAGCAATGTGAAACACTGTTTGAAATATAACTATACGTTTATATACAGTTATATAGATCAGACCAAAATGAGGGACAAATTAGGAGGAAAGAGGAACGGAGGGACATTGTTCCAAATCAGGAACAGTCCCTCCAAATCAGGAACAGTCCCTCCAAATCAGGAACAGTCCCTCCAAATCGGGGACAGTCCCTTCAAATTAAGGGCAGTTGGGAGCTATGGTGTAGGGTTTTTAGGCACCTTTAGGTCTGCTAAAAGTCGATGTAATCCCTTACTGAATCACATATAGCTAGCAAAATGCTGTGTAGAAGTGAACAGTGGGGGGGGGCTCATCTTTCTTTTTTGTTTATCTTTTGCTTCATCTCAATGCTGCTGATGTCCTTCAGCTTCTCTACAGCATATTTTTGTCCACATGCACCACTACAGTGATGACAGACTGCATGTGTTTTTTCACAGGGCATATTTCCTAATTGTTGTTGGCCATAATTGTTTTTCTTTTTTTTTAAATGGTGACAACAGTGAAATATGCATGGGCAATGTGCATTAGCAAATCAGCTTATAATTTCCTTTGGGAGAGCCCATGACAGGGAGACTTACAGATAGGATATTGTGGGAGATAGGGGCAGAGTGTTTTCACAGAATAACACAAAGTGACCAGCTGTTATTCTCATTAACCACTTGCCGACCGTGCTATAGCTGAATGACGGCTACAGCACGGTTGTCCAGTTCTGGGAAGGCATCATATGATGTCTTCCCATGGCACGCTCTGTGTCCTTAGGATACAGCTAAAGAAGAAGAGATGCAGAGCACCTCTAAGTGTAGCCGTTTAACACGTTTATTTAAAACACAATAAAATCTCACAAAGAAGTAGTGCCTGCTGGCGTTGCAGTGTAAGTCACTGTGGACTGTGGTGTGGAGAAGATGCCTTGCTGCTCCTGATGGTGTAAGGAGAGGTGTCTATGTTTGTTCCAGCGCTCCTGGACCGGGTATCATCGGTGGCTCCCGACGCTTCTCAGTTCCTGGAGCTGCGGTGTCAGGCACTGATGACGTTCCTCCCGGCAGCGGGCAGCCGTACATTCGGGGGTGTGGCGGTGACGCGTTGTCAGAGCTGCGCTCCTTCCTCAGGCCGTAGATCCGCCATGATGGAGAAGGGCAAATTTGAGGGCAGACCTTGTGACGTCAGCACATACACTGAGCACAGCAGAAATCTCACTACTACATCGTGGATTAAATTTTGCCCCTACAGCTTACCCAAATTAATTTACCCTCTTTAAGGAGCTTAATGTTTTTATATGCAATTTAACCCTTAAACGCCATTTCGCCATGAAATCCTCCAAACATGTTCCCACACCAGCAACACCAACCTCCCCTGAGCCCCCATCCACCGCCCAGTTGGACAGTATAGGTTTAGAACTCTTAGAGGAGTTGTACATTAATAAGGAGGAAGATGAAGATTTAGCTCTGTTTACACAACACCCGTCCACCTCCCCTCCCACCCAACATACCAGATTTAAACTCATTTTTAATCCCGTCCACCACAAAGGCCCCTATTTGCAAACATTTTACCAGGTAGTTTATACTGAAATGGCCAACATGTGTAAAGAAAGACGCCCGGACTCAATCTGTCGCCATCTGAAAAACAAGCATTGAATAAACTTACCCAGGAATCCAATTTGATTATCAAAACTGCTGATAAAGGGGATGGCATTGTGGTACAAGACAAGGCCACCTACTTGAAAGAAGCCCATAGGTTGTTATACGTCCATAATACCTACGCTACACTCCACAAGATCCCGTACCGGAGTTCTCCAGGGAAGCATCCCAACTGGTTCAGCAAGCAAAAATGGCAGGGATCATAAACAAACTTGAACATGCTTTCTTCCAAAAAGAATTCTTTTCCACCCCCTATTCTTACCACATCCCTATAATCCATAAGCATAGTGAAAACCCGCCTGGAAGACCAATAGTAGCTTCCATGGACAGCATCACCAGCCCATTTTCGCAATATGTAGATCATTTCTTACAGACACTAGCACATCAAATTCCTGCTTACATTCGAGATGGAGTACATTTGTTAGAAATATTGTCCCACTACACCTGGGAACCCATGTATCGATGGGTATCACTAGATGTTAGTTCTCTATACACCTCAATCCCACATGCAGTGGGACTAAGGCTCACAGCACTAGTTATCGCAGCTGCCGTCGTATGACGGCGGTTTGCGATAACGAGCCACTCTGACGCCGTCAGACTGCGGTCGGCAAGTGGTTAATAATAAAATAATCCCTCCTTTATTTATTTATTTCCATAATAAAGACTTACACCCATTCATTTTGTGACGCCCTAGGGGCTTACAGTCACGTATCCCAGCCACCATTACATCATATAAGACCTGTCCAACCAACAGGGCAAACTTTAAATCCCCCAAAAAAACGTTGTATGCATCATTCTTTTTTAAAATAATATTCCTTATTCTCCATGTTTCATTTACAACCGTATCCACCATCTAATTAGACAGGTTAAGCTTGTAGATATGTGTATTGTTTAGCCTTTTTAGCCTCCTTGTCCTCCATTTGCTTCCATTTTGTGGGAGACCAGACTCCCTTCACTGACAGTACTTGAACGTTTACGTCAGCAGATCTAATGTCACAAGGTCTGCCCTCAAATTTGCCCTTCTCCATCATGGCGGATCTACAGTCTGAGGAAGGAGCGCAGCTCCGACAACGTGTCACCGCCGCCCGCCCGAATGTACGGCTGCCCGCTGCCGGAAGGAACGTCATCAGTGCCTGACACCGCAGCTCCAGGAACTGGGAAGCGCTGGGAGCCACCGACGATACCCGGTCCAGGAGCGCTGGAACAAGCGCTCACCTTGCACCATCAGGAGCAGCGAGACATCTTCTCCACACCACAGTCCGCAGTGACTTACACTCCAACGCCTGCAGACACTACTTGTTTGTGAGATTTTATTGTGGTTTAAATATCACACCACAGTTAAACATCACACCACAGGACCCTTCCAGGACTCTTCCCTCCAGAGCCTGCCTTTCATTATGTCAGCACTCTCAGCACACGGGTGAGAACTAGCGCCAACCATTTCTCTTTTTTGTTCTTAGGATACAGCTGATCACAGATCAGGGTAAAGGGCCAATCACAGAGGTCTTCTACCACATGAACAGCTGTGTCCAATAACAGCTTATCATGATGTAAACATAAGCCGGTTATCGGCATCCCTTTCCTCCAGCTAACAGCGCGAGGAGAGGAGGGGAGAGCCAATAACAGGCTTCTGTGAAAGGGACATCTACACTGATAATCAGGGCACTGATTACATCGTTGCCAACATTGTCATAGGGACACTATGGACACTTTTTTCAACCTGACCTAACCCTAATGTCGAGAATTGATGTAAGTGTATTGTTTCTTCAGTCACAATGACATTCGTGTAATGTTTATCACAGTTTTTATTGATTGTACCGATACATTTTTGATATTTCGATCATTTCTTGTGTGTTAGGCACTTTAAAAATCCCATGTTCTCTTTCAATTTAAAAAAAAAAAATCTAATTAAGGGATGTGGTGCCTGATAATTTTCTGATTCCCAGTACATTATTAATTTAAAAAGAAAAATTACCTGTTTTCAAAAAGTTATAACAAATTTTCGGTATTTTTTCGTTTTTTTAGCAAATAAAATACCCAGCAGTGATTAAATACCACCAAAAGAAAGCTCTATTTGTGTGATAAAAAAATGATAAAAATGTAGTTTGGGTACAGTGTTGCATGACCGCGCAATTGTCATTTAAAGAATGACAGCGCTGAAAGCTGAAAATTGGCCTTGGCAGGAAGGGGGTAAAAGTGGTTGGTATTGAAGTGGTTAAAGCAGAACTTCACTTTCTCAATCAGCGTTAACTATTTAATCCTTATTCTGCAAGTATAGGATAGTATATTATATTTACTTGTTTTAAACTGTTTTTTTCACATTTCTTCAACTGTTTCCCAATTTCTGGCCTAGGCCAAAATTATGTCATACATCCCAGGAGTCATTGTAATTTTTTTTCACCTAGAGGAGGGGCTTTCTCAACTAAGCACGCACAGTAAGCAAATGGTTAAAATTCCCTTAAGTCCGCATACATCACGTCTGATCCATGTCTGCCTGCGCTCGTCCTACGTGTTACGTCCCAGGTCACACGACTTCATCAGGGGGTAACTCTAATACCACTCTAACTGAAGAGGATAACCATATACAGTATCTCACAAAAGTGGGTGCACCCCTCACATTTTTGTAAATATTTTATTATCTTTTCATGTGACAACACTGAAGAAATGACACTTTGCTACAATGTAAAGTAGTGAGTGTACAGCTTGTATAACAGTGTAAATTTGCTGTCCCCTCAAAATAACTCAACACACAGCCAGTAATGTCTAAACCACTGGCAACAAAAGTGAGTACACCCCTAAGTGAAAATGTCCAAATTGGGCCCAAAATGTCAATATTTTGTGTGGCCATCATTATTTTCCAGCACTGCCTTAACCCTCTTGGGCATGGAGTTCACTAGAGCTTCACATATTGCCACTGGAGTCCTCTTCCCCTCCTCCATGATGACATCACGGAGCTGGTGGATGTTAGAGATTTGCGCTCCTCCACCTTCCGTTTGAGGATGCCCCAAAGATTCTCAATAGGGTTTAGGTCTGGAGACATGCTTGGCCAGTCCATCACCTTTACCCTCAGATTCTTTTGCAAGGCAGTGGTCGTCTTGAAGGTGTGTTTGGGGTCGTTATCATGTTGGAATACTGCCCTGCGGCCCAGTCTCCCAATGTAGGGGTCATGCTCTGCTTCAGTATGTCACAGTGCATGTTGGCATTCATGATTACCTCAATGAACTGTAGCTCCCCAGTGCCAGCAGCACTCATGCAGCCCCAGACCATGACACTTCCACCACCATGCTTGACTGTAGGCAAGACCCACTTGTCTTTGTACTCCTCACCTGGTTGCCACCACCCACGCTTGACACCATCTGAACCAAATAAGTTTATCTTGGTCTCATCAGACCACAGGACAAGGTTCCAGTAATCCATGTGCTTATTCTGCTTGTCTTCAGCAAACTGTTTGCGGGCTTCCTTTTGCAAAATCTTCAGAATGCAGACCAATTTGATGCAGTGTGCGGCGTATGGTCTGAGTACTGATAGGCTGACCCCCCCACCCCTTCAACCTCTGCATCAATGCTGGCAGCACTCATACGTCTATTTCCCAAAGATAACCACTGGATATGACGCTGAGCATGTGCACTCAACGTTTTTGGTCGACCATGGTGAGGCCTGTTCTGAGTGGAACCTGTCCTGTTAAACCGCTGTATGATCTTGGCTACCCTGCTGCAGCTCAGTTTCAGGGTGTTGGCAATCTTATTATAGCCTAGGCCATCTTTATTTTTTTCAGATCCTCAGAGAGTTCTTTGCAATGAGGTGCCATGTTGAACTTCCAGTGAACAGTATGAGAGAGTGAGAGCGATAACACCAAATTTAACACACCTGCTCCCCATTCACACCTGAGACCTTGTAACACTAACAAGTGACATGACACAGGGAAGGGAAAATGGCTAATTGGGTCCAATTTGAACATTTTCACTTAGCAGTGTACTCACTTTTGTTGCCAGTGGTTTAGACATTATTGCATTATTTTGAGGGGACAGCAAATGTACACTGTTATACAAGCTGTGCACTCACTACTTTACATTGTAGCAAAGTGTCATTTCTTCAGTGTTGTCACATGAAAATATATAACAAAATATTTACAAAAATGTGAGGGGTGTACTCACCTTTTGTGAGATACTGTATGCACTTTATGACACCAAATTTGAGATGAGAGTTCTGAGAGCACAGAGCACCTGGGTGGCACAAAGTGTATGAGGACTTCAGGCACCCATTGGGAAACACGCAAGGAGTAATCACTGTTATCCCCTTTTTTTTGGCACAATTATCACATAATTTAACACATTGGATCACATGTATTTTTTATTTTACTGGACTTTTATGTATAACTGTAACGCATGAATTTCACTATATGGACTTTATTTTGAATGTTTGAATCATTAAGCTGGATCACAACGTATTGCTGTGAAAAATAATTGCACAAATTATTGGTAACTTCAGTTTTATTTGGTTATTTGAGCAAAACATTAGAGCAGCGCGACATTCACATTTTTATTGCATCGCCAAAAAGTTTCCGCATTTTTTTTTACTCTTTTTATTAAGAATTTCAAAAACAAATGACACTAATTATACTCAGGGTTTTTTTTCTCAGATAATGGGTTCAGGAACACCCCTCTCCCAAGTCACCCCATCTCTCCGCCACCTACCCACCTCCAAGGACCGTCCATTCTCTCCGCCCCTACCCACCTCCAAGCACCGTCCATTCTCTCCGCCTCCTACCCACCTCCAAGGACCGTCCATTCTCTCCACCCCCTGCCCACCTCCAAGCACCGTCCCTTCTCTCCGCCCTCTACCCACCTCCAAGCACCGTCCCTTCTCTCCGCCCCCTACCCACCTCCAAGCACCGTCCCTTCTCTCCGCCCCTACCCACCTCCAAGCACCGTCCCTTCTCTCCACCCCCTACCCACCTCCAAGCACTGTCCATTCTCTCCACCCCTTACCCACCTCCAAGCATGTCCCTTCTCTACACCCCTTAACCACCTCCAAGCCCTGTCCCTTCTCTCTGCCCCCTACCCACCTCCAAGTACCGTCCCTTCTTTCCACCCCAAACTCACTTCCCAGTACCACCTGTTTTAGAGAAAACAGAACCAAGAGATATTGTATTTATCTTATGGAACATTGTTGTTTTAATGGATGTTCAGTTCTCCTGCCCTCACCGTTTCCTACGAAAATATAAAAGTGCAGAAACTTTTTGAAGACCCCCTCGTGTATATACATATGGAATCATATGTACTTCCTGTGAAGTCTTCCAGCAAAATGCATAAGAGTTTGTGTGATTAAGGTGCTATATTGAGGCTAATTTCTGGGAGTTGTAGTACCCTCCCTCACAGTTACATATATCATTGAGGATCCGGGTTAAATGCATCCAAATTTACATTTATATACATGAAAGATTCACGTTACAATATAAAGATTCACGTGTACAATTAAGGCACCAATTCTATCACTCACCTTGAACAGAGGAAGTGGCAATTTAAAGCCTCAAAACACATTTTATTTGGTAATATAAAGTAATTGGATGTTTACTAAAGCAGACGACTCGTGCCTATCCTTTGAACAACCACATCCGGTGCCTCTGCCAATCGAACTGCCTACATGCCCTTTTTGAGCTGACTCTTTGTACTAAATCTCCTGTTTGAGAATAGTTGGAAGTTGTCGAATAGCATCATGACGACAATATGCAAAATTCGTGTTTATATTATATTTTCCGCTCCGGTGGTCAGCATCTCTATATTGATCCAACAAGATAAGCTACTAGGTGACATTACAATATTACACATTTGGGGGGGGGGGGGGCATGACACATAACTTATGCCAGCCTTTCTCAACCTTGAAATAATTCACCGGTCTTGGGGAAACCCTGCTAAAAATTAAAAATCTACAACTCATGATACATTAGTGTGATGGTCAATGGGAAGAATGCTCCCTACACTTGTGGTCATTGGGAAGAATTACCCCCTTACAGATAGCTAAAAAGATCAATGATGTCATTGGGAATTTATCTGAAAGGTAGAAATTGACCATTGCTCAAGGAGCCCCTAGCAACCTCTCGAGGAACCCTAGGGTTCCACGGGACCCTGGTTGAGAAACCCTGACTTAGACTGAACATTTCATTAATAACATTTGTCTGGTCAATTGGCAGATTTCGGGACATGTCCACAATTTGTCTCTCAAGTAGAAGAGGTTAAAGCAGCTTTGCTATTAATTGGTTATGACCCAACCAAATCCATTGATATTGTTTTTGATTAAACTTTTTTAGACAGATTATAACAAAACATGCTAAAACTTTAATTGTGTTTTATATCATTATACTTGTGTATTGAGGTCCACCACAAAGAACCTCTAAGATGTTCTTCTCATAACAAGTTACTTAGTGGGTAATGCTCGGGGTACGGCACACAGCAGAGCATCGGACACAATGTCACGTTTATTAGCATTCAGCCATTTGGAGTCCCGGCGCTCAGTGCCAGGGGGCAGCTTGAATGTGAATTTCTGGAGCAGACCAGAGATGAGAAGAAAGATCTCCATTCGGGCCAAATTCTCTCCGGCACAAATACGCTTTCCTGTAGAAGAGTTGAGGAAAATGAGGCAGAACTATAAATCCATACAAGCAACATGGCTGTTTTTACTGCATTGTGTAATATTTTATCAAAGGCATCAAATGATTTGCCTAGCCCAAATCAGAAACACGTATTTATAACTAGTGTTATTCTGTTATTTGTTAGCAATATTTTGGACAAGGTTGAAGATCAGTGCAGGACAAGAACTGAGGAGTGAATTCCTGGATCTATATATGGAATCTGGATCCACCAATCTTGGACAAGGCCCCCCTTTGAGTTGATCCTCTGGTTTCCTGCACATCAGTGTTCTCCACTTAATCATTCTCCAGTAAGGTCACAATTTTGGAAATTAAACTTTCAGCTAGCATCATCCAGTTTTATGGAGGCCACTATGAATTACATACTCGTAGATTGAATTGTATGGAAGCTGCTTTGGATCGGAGAGTGGGGATTGAATTCTATGGAGGCTGCTTTGGATTGGTGAGTGGGGATTAAATCCTACAGAGGTTACTTTGGATCGGTGAGTTGGGATTGAATTTTGTGGAGGTCGCTATGGATCATAGTCTGGGAGATTGTATTCTATGGAGACCACTATGAATCACAAACTGGGGAACTGGATTTTAGAGGGGCTTCAATAGAACACAGAGTAGGGGATTGGATCTATGGAGGCCACCATGGATCACAAAATGGGGCATTTGTTTTTATGAATTTTCCTCATTGGCTTACTTTTAAATAGACTATCCCCCCTTCAGTCCATCATGAATGATGCTGCCAGACGTATCCACCTCACAAACTGCTCAGCGTCTGCTACTCCTCTCTGCCAATCCCTCCACTGGATTCCACTCGCCCAACGAATAAAATTCAAAATACTAAAAATAAGTTACAAACCATCCACAACTCTGCTCCCAGCTACATCACTAGCCTAGTCTCAAAATACCAACCTAAGCGTCTTCTTCGCTCCTCCCAAGACCTCCTGCTCTCCAGCTCCCTCCTCCCGTATTCGCCTCCAGGACTTCTCCCGAGCCTCTCCCATCCTCTGGAGTTCCCTTCCCCAATCTGTCAGGCTGTCCCCAAATCTATTTACTTTCAGGTGATCCCTGAAAACTTTTCTCTTCAGACAAATCTATCCTGCCTCCACCTAACAACTACACTTTTATTTTCTTCATCAGCTCATCCACCATAGTTATTACCCTTTCGTATCACTTGACCCTCCCTTCCAGATTGTAAGCTCTAATGAGCAGGGCCCTCTGATTCCTCCTGTATTGAATTGTATTGGAATTGTACTGTCTGCCCTAATATTGTAAAGCACTGTGCAAACTGTCAGCACTATATAAATCCTGTATTATAATAATAATAATGAAGCCTGCTATGGATCACAGACTCAGGGACTGGGTTCTATATAGGTCACTATGGATCACAGAATGGGGGGGATTGGATTCTATGGAGGCCGCTATGGATCAAAAACTGGGGCATTTGATTTTATGAAGCCTGCTATGAAACACTGACTCAGGGACTGGACAAACAATAAATTCACTCAGCAAAGCAGATAGTAAAGACCACTCTAACCACTTCCCCCATCAATATTAATAAGATGTCCTCTACATCTCCTTGCCCTTCCCCCTCCTTTTGGTTCTTTGTATCATCATTTGAATCTTAACCGCTTGCCGAACGTTTACTGTACTTATACGGCGGCAAGGCGGCTCTCCTGTGCAAAATCACGCACCTGTACCTGATTTTGCACTACCGGGTCTAGGGCATGCACGCGAACCACCGGTGGCCCGCTCCTGCTGTGATTGGACACAGCAGGAGCCAATCAGCGGACGCGATGTCCGCCAGGACCCGCTTATAGTTTGGGAAACAGGCAGAATGATGGTCTACCTATGTAAATAAGGCAGATCGCTATTCTGTGAGAAGGGAATGTTGTGATCCTGCATTCCTACAAAGCAGGAACATGGATCTCAACCATCCCATAGTACAAGCACCTACCCCAGACAGTTAGCAAGCACTTCCTACGCAAACATTTAACCCTTTGATCCCCCCTGATGTTAACCCCTTTCCTGCCAGTGTCATTAGTACAGTTACAGTGCATCATTTTAGCACTGATCACTGTATTAGTGTCACTGGTCCCTAAAAAGTGTCACTTAGTGTTCAAGTTGTCCACCACAATGTCGCAGTCCCACTATAAGTCGCTGATCCCCACCATTACTAGTAAACAAATAAATAAATAAAAAAATTGGTAAATCTATTCCATAGTTTGTAGGCGCTATAACTTTTGCGCAAACCAATGAATATACGCTTATTGGGATTTTTTTTTACCAAAAATATGTAGCAGAATACATATTGGAATACATTGATGAAGAAATTCAATTTTTTTCCCCATTTTTTTTATTGGATATATTTTATGGCAAAAAGTAAAAAGTATTGTTTTTCTTTTCAAAATTGTTAGTATTTTTTTGTTCATAGCGCAAAAAATAAAAACCGCAGAGGTGATCAAATACCACCAAAAGAAAGCTCTATTTGTGGGGGGAAAAAAAGGCATATGTTTTATTTTGGTCCAGCGCCACACAACCGCGCAATTGTCAGGTAAATTAATGCAGTGCCGTATTGCAAAAATGCCCTGGTCATGATTGGGGGGGTAAACCTTCCGGAGGACAAGTGGTTAAAGAAGAATTCTAGGGAAATGTTTTTTTTCTCCCATTCAGTTGGGTTGTGCTCACACTGGATGGGTTAACTGCTTGGTTTTTGTCTAGGGGTGAGGGGAGTGGAGATATACTTACCTAATCCTCTGATCCTCCAAGCGCAAGACTGGTCTCTAAGACGCCTGCCCTTCCCATTCCCCCTGCACGCGGTCTTGTGCATGGACTGCTCCTGACGACAACATACCTATAGACTGGCCCTGGATGTGAGGATGGCAGGAACAGTCCACTGCTGAATGTGGGGGAGCTCTGTTTTTCCGGAGCGGTCTTGTGCATGGACTGTTCCTAACGACATCATACCCATAGACTGGCTCTGGATGTGAGGGTGGCAGGAACAGTCCACTGCTGAATGTGGGGGAGCTCTGTTTTTCCGGAGCGGTCTTGTGCATGGACTGTTCCTAACGACATCATACCCATAGACTGGCTCTGGATGTGAGGGTGGCAGGAACAGTCCACTGCTGAATGTGGGGGAGCTCTGTTTTTCCGGAGCGGTCTTGTGCATGGACTGTTCCTGACGACATCATACCCATAGACCAGCTCTGGATGTGAGGGTGGCAGGAACAGTCCACTGCTGAATGTGGGGGAGCTCTGTTTTCCAGAGGATCGAAGGATCGTGTAAGTATAGTGCGTCCTTAGCCAAAACGAGCAGTTAACCCATGCACTGCAGGCACAGGTTATGGGCAATTAGCTATTACTTACAGTCATGCTGAAGCAGGAAAAAACAATTCAGGAGACAACACTTGATGGAGAAAATATACAGTCCTTCATTACCTCTGTTCTCAAGTTTTCTCTGTCAAGCCTTCTCCCAGGAAAAACCCTTAACACCTAATGATCCTACAGCGTATAACATGGAGACACACATGGCTGGGTAGGCCTAAAAGTTCTTCCAGAAGACTTTAAAATGACATTTCCTGAAACAACCAAGTACAGTTATAGGTTTCTTATCCTTTCCCTTCATGGCGGTAGGTTTACTGCAACAATATAGATGAACTTTCAGGATTGTCTCTGTTTTACCCAAAGATACAAACAATGACAGGCAACAAGGAGATTTTTTGGTGCAAGTGGCCTCTCACATCAGTTCCTGGATGAGAAATAGAAGGCCTGGGTTGGGCTCTCTGTTTTAGTGCTTATTTTTCAGTTTTGGCTGAAGTGTTTATTCAAAGAGATCCTGGCTCCTTGCCTGTTGAGGACAATGTAACAGGTCTGTTTAAAGCCCATCTCCCAAAAATCCAATGCTCACCTCCACACAGTCCTCCCCTGCTGCTCCTTCTTCTGTTGGCTTCCACCACAAAATACCCAGTGCTTCCAAGTATAAGGGAACACATGACCTGTACCTATGATCAGAGGCGGCTCTCTAATTAGGCAAATTAGGCGGTCGCTTAAGGCCTCACATTCACAGGGGCTTCGCAACCGCCTAATTTGACACTGACACCAGCACCGAGATAGAGAGTACTGACACCAGCACTTTAAAGCTTTTAATATATGCAATTTATAAAGTTAATTTTTTTATTGCTTGAATAATTTTTCCCATTATGGGCGTGAGTAGGGCCTCATGTCTAGGTTTTGCCTAAAGCCTCACAAAGCCTAGAGCCGCCTATGCCTATGACGCAGTGCTTGGGACTAGTGACCAATCACTAGGCCCGAACAAGGTTACATGGTTAAGGGGTGACATCAGCATCCCATGTAATCTCCAACACTGGGTATTCTGTAAGGTCCATGACAGTGGAAGGATTGGCAAGGGACCACTGTAAAGGTGGTATAAGGTGGTGTAGGGTGTCTCTTTTCTCTGAGTGGGAAGGTGACAGGATCTCGTTAAGAACTCTACTAGAAGTCAGATCTGCAGACAATTGTGTGATAGAATATTTCTATGTATTAGAGAGAAGAAATTGTTTAGTTCACCCCAGTCTGACACTGACAGAATAATGTTGTGGATTTCTCACCGGCTGAGAATGGCATGAAGGCCACCCTATTGCGGAACTGACCCTCCTCATCCAGGAAGTGCCCGGGGTTGAACCGCTCTGGAGTCTCCCATTGAGAAGGGTCATTAAGCACTGATGTCAGGAATGGGAGGATGATGGTACCCTGTGAAAGAAGAGAGAGAGAGAGTGACTATTGTACATGAATACAAACACATCATACAGGCTCAGTGACAATTAAATCATGTGAGTGCCTGTGACAAGCTAAATACACAATATTTAACTTATTTATTTGGCAGTAAATGTTGGAATAACGAGGAAGAATATAATAATGTGGAGCAAATACGAAGGTGCCCGAACAGGACAAGAGACTTGTTCCTTATTGTACACTGTAGTACCCGGGTCGGCAACCTGCCGATGGCGACCGTCTGACAGGTAGACCACGACCACGATCGTGTCCATGATAGCAACCACGACCGCACCACCGCTTCTGACCGCCCCTGCCACATCTCAGATCACAGCAGCATTCTATATTACAGTCAAGGCAAGTGGTAGGTAAGGGGCAGGCCAGACAGGAACAGGAGAGACAGTGCCAATCAGTGAGCAGGGTCCCCGCCCAGTAGGGCTGCCACATCATCCCTTTAATCCAGGACACATATTCATTACACAGGTTCTGTGGCTGATTAAGGTGGTAATTAAACTCACTTAGTGCCTTGTCTGCATTAAATTAGCATCAGAACCTGTGTAATTCATATGTGCCCTGGATTAAAGGGATGATGTGGCAACCCTACCGCCCAGCCAGTCCAGGAGGTCCCGGAGCTGTGTCTGTGTTAAAGCAGCCATATCAGAGGGTAAGGCTCCATGCCCGCGGGACGCCTTTCAACCTCACCTGAACGTTTTATCTTGACAACTAGGAACCGGCATCTAATACGTCTGTTTTGCTACCTTCTGCATGCCGCGTTTGGCGTCGTTTTGCCACGTTCGCGTCTAGGAGCAAAAACATTTTTTTGTTTTTTTTAAAAATGGAAACACCTGTAAATGAAACGCTCCTAGACACGAGTTACCGTGTTTAGGCGCGTTTAACGGTGTTCTGAAATGCCGGTACACTCCGTGTCTGAACCCATTTTTGGGCGTTCAAAGAACAGCCTCTAAATGTGACTGCCTAAAAATGACTGTGAACGAGCCTGTGTACTTGTACACATAAGGTAACATTATTTGAATTCAGGGGCAGTTGAAATAAACGCCCAAACGCCTCTAAACGTCCATTTACAGCATCCCATGTGCATGAAGCCTAAGAGGTGCTGCAAAACAGGTACGGGGGTCAGTGCTACAGGAGGCAGCAGTCTAATGACAGGTCCTCAGTGCTAGTCTGGTAGTATCATAAAAGGCTGCCTGAGGCTCAAATTGGCTTCAAATAAGTGTGAGCTCGGGGAGTAGAGCACTGCACCCTGAGCCCACCCAGTTGTGCGGCAATAGCAAATTAATATTTGCTATTGTTTTCCCGAGTCTCCTCCCAGCCAATCAGGAAGTGGGTCCTGAGAACGATTGGCCAGGGAGTCTAAGGACTCCCGGTCAATCAAGTTTCAGGACCTACATTCTGTTCAGCCGGGAGGAGAAGCAATGGCCCCGGAGGGAAGAGTAGCTGGATCGAGGAGCAGCGGCCCTACCCAGGATCCTCGCCATCTGCCTCCTAAGGTAAAATCTGATCGCCGACTTCCTGTCCCCATCCATCTCCCGTGGGGGGTGGCATTGGTTTGCCGCTCCCCCCCAAAAATATAGACCACCAGCCGCCACTGCTGCTGTGTGTAATTCTTGGCTCACATCTCTGCATGTTGGGAATGCATGCAAAGTTGCTCTTTAGCAGGCACGTGAGGGTGCCAATAATTCTCAATGGCACCCCCACACATTGTAAACTGGGTGTGTTGTCACATACATCAAAACACACGGTGCCCAGCCTCCGGTGGTTCAGAGTGAATTTCCAGAATTGTCTGAGAATTCTTCCCCCATGTTTCACGCAGGTAGGGCAGTCCATTGAAATGAATGGGCTGCCCTACACACAGCACGCAGTAGTATGAGCCAAGGCTTAGGGCCCATTCACAGGGCATTTTAGCGAGCAGGCAGAAGTCCATTTTGGGCTGCAGTGATGTGCTCCAAGGAGCGGTGTGATGCATGTTTTATCGCATTACACAACTCCCTTTTTATATTTCACTTCATTGATGTCTAGTGATGGGCTTGGGCGTGTTCGACGGGCTCAGGCAGCTAATGACAGGTAGTGATACATTTCCCGATTGCTGCAGCTGCAGATCGGGAAATGTCTCACTGCCTGTGATTAGCGCTGTGCAGTGTCAGCTTCCTGGCAGGATCGGGCACGTGTGTTTCGAACACGCCCGAGCCCATCACTATTGCTGTCACCGCACAGCAGCGCAGTGCGTTTCACCTGCTATGTAGTGCCATCCAGTGAGGAGCGATATTATGCGGCATGTCTCACTCCTTACTGCACTCCAGCTCCGGGCTGCGTTGCAGAAAGAAAGGGGCACGCAGTGGAGAAGGATCTGGGGGGTTTGGTAGATCATAAGCTTAATAACGGCATGCAATGCCAAGCTGCGGTTTCCAAAGCAAGCAAAAACCTTTCCTGTATTAAGAGAGGTATGGACTCCAGAGATAGAGACATCATTTTGCCCCCCTGTACAAATCTTTAGTAAGACCTCATCTGGAATATGCAGTTCAGTTTTGGGCACCAGTTCTCAAAAAGGATATCGGGGAACTGGAGAAAGTGCAGAGAAGGGCATCCAAACTGATAAGAGGCATGGAGGAGCTCAGCTATGAGGAAAGATTGGAGAAACTGAATTTATTCTCTCTTGAGAAGAGGAGATTAAGGGGGGATATGATCAACATGTACAAGTATATAAGTGGTCCATATAGTGAACTTGGTGTTGAGTTATTTACTTTAAGGTCATCACAGAGGACAAGGGGGCACTCTTTACGTCTAGATGAAAAAATATTTAATCTCCAAATACAAAAGAGCTGTGAAAATGTGGAATAGATTCCCACCAGAGGTGGTTCTGGCCAGCACAGTAAATTGCTTTAACCACTTGCCGACCGCCGGACGTCTAAAGACGTCCTTGTCTTTAAGTGGTGATATCTGAATGATGCCGGCACCTACAGGTGTCATTCAGATATCATTTTTATCCGCCGGCGATTCTCTGCACCATAAGAATGATCATAGTGGCAGTTCAGCCACTTGATCGTTCTTATCGGCAACGGGAGGAGACGCCCCCCCTCCCGCTGCCCTCCGGTGCAGATCTGTTGCCAGCGGAAGTTGGTGACCAGATGGTCACCAGTCATTTCTATGCGCCTCGGAGGCCCGGGCGTGATGTATGACGTCACTTCCGGGTCACATTATGTAAACAATGCCCATGAACTCGGCTGAAAAGACCGAGATCGCTGTTTTTTTTTCTGATCTCAGACTTTCTAGCCTAGAGGAGAGACGTGGGGTCTTATTGACCCCATATCTCCCCATAAAGAGTACCTGTCACGCAATATTCCTATTACAGGGGATGTTTACATTCCTTGTAATAGGAATAAAAGTGATCAAAAAAAAAAATTTAAAGAGAAAGTGTAAAAATAAAAAAAATAAATTATAATAAAAAAATTTTTTTAAAGCGCCCCATCCCGCGAGCTCACGCACAGAAGCGAACGCACACGTAAGTCGCGACAGCATATGTACATGTTGTTCAAATCACACATGTGAAGTATCGCCACGTGCGTTAGAGCGTGAGCAATAATTCTAGCTCAAGACCTCCTCTGTAACTCTAAACATCTAACCTGTAAAAAATTTTAAAGCATCGCCTATGGATATTTTTAAGTACCAAAGTGTGGCGCCATTTGCTGAGTGAGCGCAATTTTAAAGCATGACATGTTGGGAATCTATTTACTCAGCGTAACATCATCTTTCACAATATACAAAATAACTGGGCTAACTTTACTGTTCTGTTTTTTTTTTCAATTCATGAAACTTTTTTTTTTTTAAAAAGCGTTAAAAAAATTGCTGCGCAAATACCGCATGACATAAAAAGTTGCAATGACCGCCATTTTATTCCCCAAGTTCTCTGCTAAATATATATATATATATATATATATATATATACACATATAATGTTTGGGGGTTCTGAGTAATTTTCTAGCAAAAAAACAATGATTTGTACATGTAGGAGAGAAATGTCAGAATTGGCCTGGTGGTGAAGTGGTTAAAAAAGGCCTGGATTCTTTCCTTAATATAAATAATATAACTGGCTACTAACAATTTTAGGTAAAGTTGATCCAGGGAGAATCCGATTGCCTCTCAGAGGATCAGAAATATTTTTCCCCCGCTACAGCAAATTGGATCATTGGCTTTGCTGGGGGTTTTTGCCTTCCTCTGGATCAACTGTGGGTGAAGGATTGTATATATGGGATTGTATGGATATATATCATTTTTCTATTTTTTTATTGGTTGAACTAAATGGACTTGTGTCTTTTTTCAACCTGGCTAACTATGTATCTGTGTAACTATGTATCATAGAAAACAGCTGTTTTCAATGTGCTATGTGCCCTAAAAGTGACTAGCGTTCTTTCAGGGTGGAAAAATGCCAATCACTGCTACAGTGTGAACAGGCCCTTAGGCACCACTGACCTCTGCACTGTTTGTTACATTCCACTGACCCTGACCTCTGTGTTACTTACTACTTACCTCTGAATTCTGGTTCAAATACTACTGACCTCTGAACTGTGCACTACTCTTGCCTGTGCTCTGCATTACTTACTCCTAACCTCCTGAGTTACTTACTACTTACCACTGACCCCTAAACTGTGCATTACATAGTACTGACCTCCGAACGATGCATTATATTTTATTTATTTTTATTTTATTTATTATAATTCAGGTACTTATATAGCGATGTCAATTTACGCATCGCTTTACATATACAGTATCTCACAAAAGTAAGTACACCCCTCACATCTTTGTAAATATTTTATTCTATCTTTTCATGTGACAACACTGAAGAAATGACACTTTGCTACAATGTAAAGTAGTGAGTGTACAGCTTGTATAACAGTGTAAATTTGCTGTCTCCTCAAAATAACTCAACACACAGCCATTAATGTCTAAACCGCTGGCAACAAAAGTGAGTACACCCCTAAGTGAAAATGTCCAAATTGGGCCCAAAGTGTCAATATTTTGTGTGGCCACCATTATTTTCCAGCACTGCCTTAACCCTCTTGGGCATGGAGTTCACCAGAGCGTCACAGGTTGCCACTGGAGTCCTCTTCCCCTCCTCCATGACGACATCACAGAGCTGGTGGATGTTAGAGACCTTGCGCTCCTCCACCTTCTGTTTGAGGATGCCCCTCTGGAGACATGCTTGGCCAGTCCATCATCTTTACCCCAGCTTCTTTAGCAAGGCAGTGGTCATTTGGAGGTGTGTTTGGGGTTGTTATGTTGGAATACTGCTCTGCAGCCCAGTCTCCAAACAGAGGGGATCATGCTCTGCTTCAGTATGTCACAGTACATGTTGGCATTCATGGCTCCCTCAATGAATTGTAGCTCCCCAGTGCTGGCAGCACTCATGCAGCCCCAGACCACTGTAGGCAAGACACACTTGTCTTTGTACTCCTCACCTGGTTGCCGCCACACACGCTTGACACCATCTGAACCAAATACGTTTATCTTGCTCTCATCAGACCACAGGACATGGTTCCAGTAATCCATGTCCTTAGTCTGCTTGTCTTCAGCAAACTGTTTGCAGCTTTCGTGTGCATCATCTTTAGAAGAGGCTTCCTTCTGGGGTGACAGCCATGCAGACCAATTTGATGCAGTGTGCAGTGTATGGTCTGAGCACTGACAGGCTGACCCCCCACCCCTTCAACCTCTGCAGCAATGCTGGCAGCACTCATACGTCTATTTCCCAAAGACAACCTCTGGATATGACGCTGAGCACTGCACTCAACTACTTTTGGTTGACCAAGGTGAGGCGCTGTTCTGAGTGGAACCTCTCCTGTTAAACCGCTGTATGGTCTTGGCCACCGTGCTGCAGCTCAATTTCAGGGTCTTGGCAATCTTCTTATAGCCTAGGCCAGGGCTTGACAAATTTGCCTTGAATCTAGGAGCCGGCTAAAAAAGTTAGGAGCCAGTTTTTTATAGCATAGTGTGGGGTTGTCAGCGCCAGGGGTAAGACAAGTAATTTGCGCCCCCCTAACTTACTCACAGCAGAGCAGCCAGTCAATAACTCCACCATTACATCAGGGTTATAGGCTGGCCAGAAAGGGTGACACTAAAAAATCTGTTATAGGGGGAAACTCCTTATTATGCCGAATGCATCGTGACTGCGGCATGTAAAACGCCCTCATCTCCTGCCTAATGGAGGGTGGCAAAAACATGTCTCTACTGCACATTATTACCACCCAACTTGCACATCTAAACAAAGCCTTAGTGACATTGTAAATAAAATACAAAAAAAAAGGTGAAAAGTATTCCAGCGCTGCTGATCTTCTGCTGCCTCTTTGCAGCCACTTCCTGCCTAAATGTGTGTCCCCCACAGTGACTTTTCATTGCTCTGGTGGGTTTCCGGTCACCATGAAATACTGGAGCCCAGCTGCACATAGAGTGGTAATTGTTGATGGTACACAGGGCTTTATCACAATTTTGTTGCTTAGAATAAAGGTCACGTTTCTCGCGGTGTGACATCATCTTTCATATTATACAAAAAAATAATGGGCTAACTTTACTGTTTAGTTTTTTTTATTCATTAAAAGTGTATTTTTTTCTAAAAAATTGCGCTTGAAAGACCGCTGCGCAAATACCATGTGACGTAAAATATTGCAGCAACCGCCATTTTATTCTCTAGGGTCTCTGCTAAAAAATAATATATGTTTGGGGGTTCCAAGTCATTTTCTAGCAGAAAACACTGAATATTTAATTGTAAGCCACTAATGTGAGAGGGTTTAGTCTATAAATGGTTAAACTTTCCTGATAGCCCGGAGATCATTGCTTTGAAAGAAGAAGATACATTGTTTGTTTCTACTTAGAATGAAGAAAAGTAACAAATATCCGGGCAGCCGGCCAAGTTTAACAGCTGTTAGATGAAGCAGAGAACTCTCGGCTCTCGCTGAATCTGACAGCTGTTTTAACATGGGAAGTGCAGGAACGGCAGTCACTCGCCAGGATGTGATTTCTGGTCGCCATGGCGATCTGGAGCCCGGGGTTTGTCGAGGCCTGGCCTAGGCCATCTTTTTGTAGAGCAACAATTTTTTTTTCAGATCCTCAAAGAGTTTTTTGCCATGAGGTGCCATGCTGAACTTCCAGTGACCAGTATGAGAGAGTGAGAGCGATAACACCAAATAAAACACACCTGCTCCCCATTCACACCTGAGACCGTAACACTAAGGAGTCACAGGGAGGGAAAATGGCTAGTTGGGGCCAATTTGGACATTTTCACTTAGGGGTGTACTTACTTTTGTTGCCAGCGGTTTAGACATTAATGGCTGTGTTTTGAGTTATTTTGAGGGGACAGCAAATTTACACTGTTATACAAGCTGTGCACTCACTACTTTACATTGTAACAAAGTGTCATTTCTTCAGTGTTGTCACATGAAAAGATAGAATAAAATATTTACAAAAATGTGAGGGGTGTACTCACTTTTGTGAGATACTGTATATATATATATATACATTGTACATTCACATCAGTCCCTGCCCTCAAGGAGCTTACAATCTAAGGTCCCTAACTCACATTCATACATATACTAGGGCCAATTTAGACAGGGTCTAATTTACCTACCAGCATGTCTTTGGAGTGTGGGAGGAAATCGGAGTACCCGAAGGAAAGCCACTCAGGCACAGGGAGAACATGCAGACTCCAGGCGGGTAGTGTCGTGGTTGGGTTTTGAACCAGCGACCCTTTTGCTGCCAGGCAAAAGTGCTAACCACTACACCACTGTGCCGCCCGCCCATTATATATTACATATTACTGACCTCTGAATTCAGCAGTACTTGCTACTGCCCCCTAAACCTTTTAAAGCTTCCTTTTTAATGGGGCCATGCTAGGTTATCTCCTAAAAAGAGTACACTATGGGCTGGTGACCTTTGATCTCTTCTATGTCGTTCAAGTAGATCTCCACCTCCTCAAGGTTGCCTAACAATGCTGTAGTACATTCGATTCTGCTAAGGTAAACATTACAATAAACAAACTCAGAATGAACAAGCTGCATGACATCTAAATGGTAGCTGGTCACGTGCAGTACAAGAAAGCAGTCGCTTTTCTGGCTGGCAGAAATACTGCATGCGCCTATACTCCCAGACCCTACAACTTTCCCTCTCAGTACAGATGGTTGTTCTTTTTTCATTTTTAGTGGTGTTATTTCGCTATTTCCCTTATTATCTGCACACTCTGGCATATGTCGTAGTCGTATACCTTCGGGATGGTGTATCCATGAAACTCAATGTCTTTGGTCACGGCGTGAAAGAGAGCAGTTGGTGCCAGATCTAGAACTCTCTGTATTTCATGGATGACGGCGTTGGTGTACGGCAGTTGTGGTCTGTCTTCGATCCCAGGTAGATGCAATGACTGCGTCACCTCATCAATTTCTTGTTGGACCTTTGCTGAAATATAAAAGGGAGTTACCGGTCATTTCCTAAAACTTCTATGTTAAAGGGAATTGATAGACTTTTTTGAAATGGACATTGTGAATGTGCGCTTCCAGCATGGAGTTTGTTGTCCAATGCTCACCACTACTAGCCGGAGTCTTGAAAGAGCAGGGGAGCACAGTATTTTAACGTTGGGAGATTATGGAATATAGACAGTGAGAGAACCACTCACCCTATTTGGTTGCCCAGTACTTGCCAATACTCAGTTGTCTCAATCATTTGTCTCCATGCAGCCTTCAAACAACTAGTCATCTCCTGCAGTGCTGTGCAGTTGTTGGCTGGAGACAATCTCAGGATTTTGCTATGCTAAAGAGATGCTCAGAAGAAACATTTGTTGGCCAATAAAAGATGTGGCCTATGGGTTCCACAAAACATGTAGGTGGGGGCAGAGGCGTAACTAGAACCTTCAGGGCCCCGGTGCAATAAACTATGAAGGGCCCCCCTGACCCCTAGCCAGGGCCCTTCCCTCTTCTCACTGATCTTGGGGCCCTTTACTCCCATCGCGGGTCCCTTTATTACGGTACAGCAGCGGCACCCTTTCACAAGTTCTGCAGCGGGCCCCCTTTCTGCCATCTTCAGGCCTCCCCATGGTGGTCAAATGCCAGGGCTCGGTCGCAATTGCAACCTTTGCAATCCTGATAGTTACCTCACTGGTGTCAGTAGTTTTTAATTTTTAATTTAATTTTATTATTTTTTTACCATTATATTTAATTTCTTTTACAATTTTATTTTTTTATTATTTTTTACAATTTTTTTTAGAAGCTCTGTTGGGGGGGGGGGGCTTTGATGAGATATCAGGGGTCTAAACAAACCTCAGCTCTCAATCTCCATCTGTGTAGCCTCAGCTACAGAGAATGAATGGACAGGAATAGCTGTGCACCGAGCTTCCCATTCATTCAGAAATGGAAGTATGCTTCAGTTATGAATGAACTAATTGGTACCAATCACTGACTCTGTCCATTCAGAAAAGGAAGGAGCCAGTAAATGGCACATTTACCAACCCGTTCCCATCTCTCCATCATGACACATCTTCTACAGCAGCTGGCAGGAGAGAGGAGGGAGGAAGACAGCAGCTCTGTGGGGGGGACCAGGGAAGCACACAGAGACCCTGAGAACAGCAGAAGACAAGTAAACTGGATAGGAGGGGCGGCAGGGGCAGCATATAGAGGAACTGATCTCCTCCATTAGGAGGAAAATGGAGCAGATTGGTTCCTCTAAATGCTGCCCCCGCCATCTCTCTTATCCAGGTTTACAAGGGAGGCACACGGTCCCCCTGGAGCATGGGGCCCGGTGGCAATCGCAACCCCTGCAACCCCTATCGTTACACCCCTGGATGGAGGTAACTTGCACTATTCGGGATAACTGTGAGTAACTCAGAGTATTTGTGAGTAACTGTGGTATAGGGAGTAACTTGGGGTATTGGGAGTAACTGTGAGTAACTCAGGGTATTGGGAGTAACTGTGGTATCAGGAGTAACTGGGAGTAGCTAGAGTACTGGGAATATTGGGAGTAACTGTGAGTAGCTTGTAGTACCGAGAGTAAATTGGATTAAGTGGAGTACTGGGAGTAGTTTGCAGTGACTCTGAGTAACTTGAAATAAATTGGAGTAGTTCAAAGTTATTTGGAATAGTCTGGGGTAATTTGAAGTACTGGGGTAAATTAGCGTAACTTGAGGTACCAAGGTAATTTGGAGTTTTTTGGGCCTAGGGTTCAGTGAGACCGGAGCAAAGAGGAAGAAAAGGATAATCTCCATTAGAGTAGCAGGCAAGATGTCCAACAGGATTGGTGATGCAACCCAGTGCACATCTTGCTCCACGTATGCTTTGCTTGAAGATCTGTCTGAGAGTGAATACTGCTGTGTGATGAGATGTGAGCTAGTTGTTTCTCTGGAAGCCCAGATCCTGGATCTAGAGAATCAGGTGGTAACTGTGAGGTAGGTAGCTGGGTGACAGTTAGAAGGGGTAGAGGGAAGAGCCTTAGGGAGTCTAGTCCTGAGTTGGTACACCCCAACAAACATGCAAAGTTGCGTGTTGTTGGGGATATCGGCTCAGGGTTGGCATTGCCGGAGCAGGATCTCTCTCCTAGCAGTTAGGAGAAGGAGGGGGGCAAGGATACAGGCAACAGCATGTTGTTTACTGGGTGCTTGGGTTCGGCACATCACGGATCCGATGGACAGATTATTGGGTGGGGCTGGGGAGGACCCAGCTGTCATGGTACACGTTGGTACCAATGACAAAGTTAGAGGAAGATGGAGCGTCCTAAAAAATTCAGGGGCTACATTGAAGAGAAGGACCTCCAAGGTGATATTCTCAGAGATACTACCCGTACCTCGAGCCACACCAGAAAGGCTGGGTGGCGGAGGGGAGGGTTCAGAGGATAGGCTAGCAACAGTGAGCGGAGGTCAGAGGGTAATAATAGAGGCATTAGTGGTAATAGAATACCTAAGCCTTGGAGGAGTGGGTTGGCAAAACATAATTACAGCCTCCAAAAAACTAGTAAGGAAATAATTTGTACCTGTACAAAACTGAGGGGCATGTTCAGGGCCGCTGATAGAAATCATGGGGCCCATACAGCCTACCTGGTGGGGCCCCTTCAGCCCCACCCCAGCTCCGCCCCTGGGCCCTCCCCCAGCCCCGCCTTGAAACAAAGTGCAGGAGCAGGCTGGATGACGTAAATCTATGTGATCCAGCCTGCCCGTGCCACCCTGCTGCAGTAAATGTACCGAGGGCTGGTGGCAAGCAGTTAAAGAGAAGAGGTTCAGAACAAGTGGATTCTGCTCCATGTGAAAACCTTGATCACAAATAGAAACACAGGGAGCTTAAAATCATCAGCATTATAAATACACAGGCAGTAGTTAGCAGGTTCTCTATCATGGCTGGCTCTGTCACAGGACATGGCTGCTGGGTGCTAATCTTGTTAAATTATGACCAATAAGTTAACAAAATCAGCACCCAACAGCCATGTCCTGTGATAGAGCCAGCCATGATAGAGAACCTGCTGACTACTGCCTGTGTGTTATAGATGGTTATGTGGATGGTGACATTATAGTAATGTAGAGTGCACTGCAATATATCTTTATATTCACCGATCCCCAGCTGTAGCCACAAATTCTGGCTTTCTCCTCAGCCTATGGACTCTGTCAGCTGCCTGCCGCCACTGCCCGCCTCGCAGCCTCCCACTCTCCGTTGCTCACTGAGTGAGCGGGGAGCTGAGCGGAGGAAGATCACTCCGCCGGGGAAGGAAGCAACCGTAGTGGCAGGATGGCACTTTAAACAGCGGAACGGGTGCAGTGCGCATGCACTTGGAACTGAGAAAAAAAAGTCCCTCCACTCCCACATCATCAGAGAGAAGGGGTCTGGAAGATCGAAACAATAATACACCCCCCTAAGCTAAGAGGAGAGGCTGAGCGGGGGTGTAAGTCAGAAAGCCATTTTTTTTTGTTTTGTTTCTTTTATTCTGCACTGTCTGTGAGGCTGCCCAGGCCCCTGAGGACGGCGGGCCCAGTACAACAGGGCCAGATGTATTGGCCTATCAGCGGCCCTGGGCATGTTCACAAATGCCAGGAGCCTAGCTAACAAAATGGAGGATTTTGAGCTGCTGGTACACAAGCTCATATGATTGCTCAGCATCTCTCCAGGGGTATTCATTGTAAAGGGGAGGGTAGAAGAGGAGGAGGGCTTTGCCTCTATATCAAAAATTATTTTCTAGTGAATGTGAGGGACGACATTGCAAATGGAGAAAGGGGGGTGGTGGAGTCCCTGTGGGAGGAGCTTCAAAGGTAAGAGACAAGCAGGAAATTAATAGTTGGGGGTATGCTTCAGGCCCCCTAATCTGAAAGATGAGGAGGAGTTGACCCTCCTAGAACAGTTTGAAATGGCAGCAAGGCAGGACAACGTCATCATAATGGGGGACTTTAACTATCCAGATATTGACTGGATGGAGTGGACAGCTATCTCTTCAAAGGCTGTGATTTCTTAAATGTCTTACAGGACAACTTCATGTCGCAATTGGTGGATGCCCCATCTAGAAGGAATGCTTAGCTAGATCTATTAATTACAGATAACAGAGAACGTGGGATCAGGTGATCATAGAATAATTACATTCAACATAAATCATAGGAAAAGAAGGCACAAGAGTAGTACAAAACCACTGAACTTCAAAAGAGCCAACTTTTCTAAACTGTGCTCAACACTACAAGATAATAAGTGGGACCAAATCCTAGAAACAGTGAGTACTGGGGAAATGAGAGTGCTTTAGGAACATATGAAATAAAAGGTATCAATAAGTGTATTCCAATGGGTAATAAATATAAATCTAGCGCTACCCCCATGAGGGCCACTTGTTAAATCTATATCCTACTGGTTGCCCCGACCATGCAATTCCTCTGACACCCTGGGTTCAGACATTTTCAATGATATTCAAAGAGTTAAAGATACACAATTTAGGTGCAAAAACAATTTTACTGAAAAGCTATGAGCATAAATCCCCAGTGGTCCAAGCTTGAACCCTGAGGAAGTTTCACAGTAGCAAGAAAACAATAATAGCAATGATTTAAAACAGTGACACAGAAGCAATACTGATTTTAGAATATAAAGATGTATTTAAGCTACACTCTACTCCACTGAAATCTATGTGAACAGGTAGGTGGAGGGTAGAGGGGTGACCACTCTTGTGTCAAACCACTTCTTTCTGTGCCTCAACACCAAAGGCCAAATGGAGCAGCAAAATATAACAATGTCCTTACAGTAATAGAATTATTTACTCTGGAATACTTAAACCCCTCTGTCAGCAAATAGAGTCTTGGGTGTAGGCACTTGTACTGATGTTACTAACTGAACAGTCCCTTAGGGAGGTAGGAGGATATTTTGTAGTCTCTCAGAAAAGAAAGAATTGATATATAGAAAAAACCCGCGCTTAGGATGTAAAGTATGGAACAAGATGAAACAAGACTGCTGCCTTCCTATAAATTTCCAATGGAGGAAACAAGAGGTAGAAATAGTAATGTAGGACTGGCGCTGTCTGTAAATGTGTAAAGGCAAATATAAATATTGATAAAATGTGGGGGAAAAACCCCTAAAAGCAAGTTTTATGAAAAGGTGTCACTCAGTAGATAAAAACTAAAAAATAAATAAATGGATGAAGAATGTCCGTAAAAATCGGTGGATATCCGTAAATAACCTTACATGAATCAGTTATCTAAAATCATATAAAACTAATAGATATATATATATATAACCAGGAGAGATAGGAACTAGAAAGCCAATTAGTTGATAAATGAAAAGATCCCCAAAAACCAGTGAATGTCCGTAAATAAATCAATTACATAAATTCATCATAAAATTGATCCAACTT
>BLSH010165160.1:45862-66306 GCA_018402905.1 Glandirana rugosa
CTGTGAAACATTTCGTTGGCGTCACGAAGAAAAGGTGTCCCGTAGTATTTATGGGAAACGAAGTGTAACGATCAATTCCACAGTAGAAGGTGATCCAATAATAATAATAATAATATGTGTTAAATATATCGTGGTCGTCAAATACGTCACGAAATGTTACATCTCCCCCTTGTCGTGTTAATGTTATGTCAAGTTATGTCTTCCCTGTCATCTAGAGTTCATGAGGTAAGTTTTCTCGATCAACTTCTGGTTTCCGAAGAAAGAAAAGACATCTTTATCATTACATCCTGACCGCGACAGACATTTACACATTTCCGTTTATATTTATAACTATTTTACACCCCCTACACCTTTTCATAAAACTTGCTTTTAGGGGTTTTTCCCCCACATTTTATCAATATTTATATTTGCCTTTACACATTTACAGACAGCGCCAGTCCTACATTACTATTTCTACAGAAAAGAAAGAAGCCTTTGGTCTTCAACTAGCTCTTTTGAATGGAGTACTTGAGATCTACTGTCCCTTCTGTATTGAACTGTATTGTAATTGTGCTGTTCCCCCTCTACATTGTAAAGCACTGCATAAACTGCTGGTGCTATATAAATTGTGTATAATAATAATAATAATAACCTAGTGGAAGATGACACCTTAACTAGCAATGTGAAGCAAAGGGTATTTATGATGCCCTGTGGAAAAGAAGCACTGCGGTTGCTTTACAAAGTGTCAGTGTGGTACCAGGTCCTACAGGCTTAGGCAAAGGAATAAACAGTGATGTCTGCATGCAGTGTCTCTGTGGTATAAGAATGGGCAAGTGCCCGCTCACCAGTACCAATGACTCTTGGTAATGGAAGTGATGTGGGCCTCAGTGACAGGCCTTGTTGAAGCCCTGCTCAAAGGACACAGCAGCCCGGTGACATACCGTGCTTCAGCCCAACTGGATCTGGCATGGACGTGCGAAGAGTGACCTCCAAGTTGCCGCTGGTCAGACAGGGATACTGTAGCTGGCAATGAATGCTCCTGGACCCACAAATGATGACTCTCTGTGTCACTGCAGCACAGGCCACAAATCAGCCACAGAACACACCAACACAGAGTCACTTGCTAGCAGCTTCCAGGCTTGGGCCCCAAAAGAGAGATCCCACCCGCACATAGGCCTTTTATTACCTCTCCCAGCACCCTGTTCTTCCTCTACAGCTGGCTGGTATTTGTAGTTCAAACCAGTCAGTCCAGCTGAATGCAAATCTTGACTCCATAGACTACACGTCCCAAGATGCATTGCTTTCCTCATGAAACTCTGTCACTCTATATTCAGGATATTACAACACAAAAATGACCTTCAAGAAATATAAGGCTGAGGGGTCATTGTCAGCATTCCAACACTCCAATGAATGCAATAAGAAATGTAAGAATGCAATCAGGGCAGCTAAAATAGACCATGAACGGTACATAGCGGCAGAGAGTAAAAATAAATCGCAAGAAATGTTTTAAATATATCAACAATAAAAAAGTGAGGTCAGAACACATTGGCCACATAAAGGATGATGACAGGAAGTTGGTTACAAATGACAAGGAGAGGGCAACTGTACTAAATGCTTTCTTCTCCTCAGTTTTTATCCAGGAAAAGGAGAGGTATAACACCCACAACTGTATTGTTAGTAACACGCCACAGGATGTATCCTTGTGGCTAACAGAAGGCAGGGTTAAGAAAAGACTAGAAAAGCTTAACACAAATAAATCACCAGGACCGGCTGGCTTACACACAAGAGTCCTCAAAGAACTCATTCAGGTTAGAGCCAGACCGTTATTCCTAATTTTTATAAACCGCATTCTGACAGGAATGGTACCAGCTGATTGGTGAAGGGCCAACGTGGTATCAATATTCAAAAAAGGCCCGAAACATATCCCTAGGAACTACAGACCAGTAAGTCTAACAGCAATAGTATGTAAACTATTGGAGGTGATGATAAGGGACTATATCCAGGAATTTTCTGATGAAAACACTATCATTAGTAGTAATCAGCATAAGTTTACGAATGGTTGTTCATGCCAAACCAATCAGTTAACATTCTACGAGGAAGTGAGCTACTGTCTAGATAAGGGAAGATCTGTGGATGTGGTGTATCTGGATTTTGCAAAAGCATTTGATACAGTCCCCCACAAGTGCTTAATTCACAAACTGAAGTCTGTAAGCATGGACCATAGGGTTTGTACATGGATAGAAAACTTGTTACAGTGGCGTGTCCAGAGGGTGTGGATAAATAGTCAATACTCAGATTGGTCTGGAGTGGTAGGAGGGGTACCTCAAGGCTCTGTCCTGACACCAATTCCTTTTATTTTTTTTCATAAACAATATTTGATATACAAGTATACAAGGTTGGTATACATAGCTTAATCTCAGTGTTTGATAATGAGTGACACAAAGCTAAGTAAGGAAATAACTTCACAGCAAGATTTAGAAACTTTACAAGAGGACCTCAATAAAATAATGGAGTGGGCAACTACATGGCAAATGAGGTTTAATGTTGAGAACTGTAAAGTAATGCTCTTGGGGGCTAAAATGCTAATGCAAGTTACTCGCTAGGGGGAGAACCAGTGGGGGAATCCAGGATGGAGAAAGATCTGGGGGTCCTAGTAGATTACAGACTCAGCAATGGCATGCAACTCCAAGCTACAGCAAGCAAAGCCAGCAGAATATTAGCATGCTTAAAGGGAATTTACTCCAGAGACAAAACAATAATTCTGCCACTTTATAAAACTCTGGTTTGGCCACATCTGGAGTATTCCATCCAATTCTGGTCACCAATCCTCAGGAGGGAGGTGCGGGAACTGGAGAGAGTTCAGAGAAGGGCAACAAAGTTAGTAAAGGGACTGGAGGACCTCAGTTACGAGGAAGGACTACAAGCACTATAGTTTTTCCCTCTGGAGAAGAGACGATCGAGAGGGGATATGATAGCGATATAAAAATACCTCAATGGTGATTCTGGCATAGGGAATAAACTATTTAGTCTCAGGGAGTGTAAGAAGACATGGGGCCACTTGGTGAAACTGGAGGAGAAGCGGTTTAACCTTAAACTGCGTAGGGGTTTTTTCACTGTGAGGGCGGTAAGGATGTGGAATTCACTTCACAATCGGTGGTGTCAGCAGGACGTATTGATAGCTTTAAATAACTCTTGGACGTGTATCTTAGCAAGCACAGTACACAGGGATATGGGGACGCACACCTACCAGGTTGAACTGGATGGACTGGTGTCTTTATTCAACCTTACCAACTATATAACTATGCAAGTAAAAATAAAGTTCACAGTCTTCACTTAAATGTCTTTTAGAGCACCTCCTAGTATCAACTTTTAAGTTGAACTGCAGCCATTTTTTATTTGTGGTGAAGTGTTGGATGAAGTGGGCAAGGCTTGGAAAATCTGACAGGCGAACAAAACAAATTATTCTAAATTACGTATGCCGGGGCTATTATGGATCTTACCTTGTACATCAGGATAGTGAGCCAAGAAGACCAGGCAGAATTTCAGGGTGTTAGCGGTGGTCTCAGAACCTGCTGCTAACAGACCCACCACCATTGCCAACAGGCTGTCATCACAGAAATCTGGGTCCTTCTCATGCTCCACCTGAGAAGACAGAGGGAGGAATAACATCAGTAGAAATGAGCAACAAGCATTAACCAAATACTACAGCAGGCTGCCAAGGCCTTAAAGTATATATTTAAATATTTGTTTTTTAGAATCCTGCAAAAATGATGATTATTATTTACTTGTTCATTGGGTGGTGAGTTTTTCTTTTTGTTGAAAAGATATGGCCTGCATTGAGTCATGTGCCTGGTCCCTTATTGCATGCTGTGGTTCCTGCAGCGAAAGTCTGGGCAACCAAAAACCCAGACGTGTGCCAGAAGCTGAGAATTTTTGGTCAGTGGCTGTAGTTCATTAACTGGGTAAAGAAAGGACTCATTGCCCACCAGACAGTTAAGTATTGATCTTTATTTTTATTTTACTTTTTGCAAAGTGTTTTAAAAAATGGCTACAAAGTTGGGGAGAGAAGAAAAGAAAGGCAATTTGTTGACACAAGGATAGTGGATAAATAGAAAGGAAATGAAAGAGAAAATGATTAGATGAAAGGGAAGAATAAAAAGTAAGGGGAACATGAGGAGTGGAGAGTAAGGGAATTGGAGAAAGAGGGAAAAGAAGAGGAGAAGTAAGGAATGGAGAGGCAGATAGAGTAGTAATGGAAAAGGAGGAGAAAGGAGAAGAAAGAAATTGAGATAAAAGAAATAGAAAGGAGGTAAGAGCACGGGCGGCCATGAATAGATTCGTGCTATGCATGAATCTATCCATGACATAGAGGGGTGACAGGAGAGAGGGGGCGGCGCCCGTGCGCCCCGATGGACACGCCGCCACCGGGTAAGAGTGTATAGGAAAGAGGATTAGAGAGGAAAAAAATGGGGAGGAGGGGAAAAGAAGGTATTGAAAGGGGAAGGGAGGGTGCTGGCAGCACAGCAACTGAATGATGTTAGGTAGAATGTATTTGCTTGACTGATAAGTGAGTTAGCAGCCCTTAGTGGCCAATAGCCAGACCACGTCACTAGGCCCTACACCAGAAGGATGACATCTTCTCACCCACCAGTGACACCTGTCCCGGCACTGGCTACAGAGTAATTCTGAAGGAAATAGTGCTGAAAACCGATTATTCCCCACCAGTCCTCACACACAATACACTTCACTTGTTTCTGCCCAAAGGCATTGAAGGAAGCCACTGTATACTTTACAAGGCCTCCAACATTTATGGTCCAGACCCAATCCCTGGAAAGCTCCATTCCGCAGTCTGCCCAGAGACAGGGTCCCTAATGCTGAGAAGGGCAGAGGAAACAGGCATCAATCCACCCCTTTGACAGAGCTGTCACCAACAACCACTGCTCCCCCTCCTGAACTGGCTGCTCTTCCTTCCTTGCATAGATGTTACTCTCCTGCTTACTTGACCATCGCCATACTATTACAGTTCATTCACTGTTAGCAGTCCCTACAGGGCAGGATCACACACTCAATCTCTTCTCGTCAAGTGAGCAGACCAGATATTGTTGAATAAACAAAACTTGCTTTACTGAAATACAGTCCAGCAACACAGTCATTTTCACATAATGATGGTTATTAAGAAGTATTATTATTATTATTATATAGAATGTATATAGTGTCAACGGGTTATGCAGTGCTTTACAATATAAAGGGGGACATTACAATTTAATACAGAAGGAATAGGGGGTCCTGCTCATAGAGCTTACAATCTAAAGGGGGTGGTATGAAAGGTAATAGCTGCAGGGAATGATCTGATGGAGGTGACTCAAGTACAGTTCTTAGGTGGAGGTTGGGTAAGCTTCCCTTTTTCTCTTCAAGAACCGGGGAGAGAGGGTTAGGGCCAGGACACCCTTTGGATAGGTGCAACAGCACTTAGCAGACTCCAAGACTCTCTGAATACGATTCTTGATGTAGTGATAAAGTCCCACAGGCCTTACAACTGACTTTGCCTGACTAGAACTGTTTCCTTGTACATTGAACTTTTACTTTGGACTTCAACACAGATTGATGCACATACCAACTTGGTATCCCCGTTGTGTATATCTGGCATCCATATCATATCCTCCCTCTGTAGCTTCACAAGTTTACACTCACAGTCTCCCAACAAGACTTAGACTCCCACTGCCACTGGGTCCCTTGTGCTTCACACAGCCAACTGCTGCATATCCCAAGTGTCCTCACGCTATCCTGCTGGGTTCCTATCTTGACTTCTGCTGAGACTTTCCCAACTTTTCCACTGTCCCCCAGCTAGTGAAAAGGGCTGCTCTGGTACTCCATCAGACTTCAACTCTGGCCTCTGATAACAGGAGCGTTATCCCTCCTAGGCGATAGTTTCCCTGACCCTGGCTCACACTTTGCCTCTGGCGACAGGAACGATTGTCTTCCGTGAAAACTCTGTCCCTAAACCTCCAATATAGAGGGGTTCTCCTACTGGCAGAACTTGTGCAACTCGGTTAGGCTTCCGACATCAAGCTCCAAACCTCTGATGCTGCTTCTTCTCCTGGGTAGGCCTCAGACTGTCTAGCAACCAGGAACTCCCAGATAGGCCACAGGCTTCTGGCCTAGCAGCCGGGAGCTTTAACACACATCCACCCAGACAGCTGTCCAGGTGGCACGGAACAATGATCACCTGACTCCTCCCAAATATATAGGCTCTCCCAGCAGGCCATGGGGCCCAAGAAAACCCCCGCCCATTGGTTGGAGTAGCCCATCATTCGTATTCCGAGTTTATGTACACCTGATCATTCCAATGCCATCAGCAGAAGTGTCACCCAATGGCAGAGGAGAGAGATGCAGCAAACCCAGAGTTAGGAAAAAATCAGGAAAACCCCTAACAATTGGAAAAGGACCCCCAATGAGGGTTTTATGGCAAATGTTAATAAAAGTAAATATTTGAAAATTGGATTAGCAATACAGCTCGAAAATGCATCTGAATCGCGACGCATTTCGACCTTCAAGAAAGGTGTATAGGTCTTCCTCAGGGGGAAGAATTCTCTTCTGCGGAAGTAGCAAGGAGAATACAAATTTAACCATAATATTCAAATTATGCAGTCAATACATTTGTAAACATCATAAAACTTACATTTGCCAAGGAGCATTGATACAAAGAACCAGTCCTAATCACAAAAAGGGATACAGAGAAAGGCATGTGAAAGAGAGTGAAATTGTGCTGGCCTAGGAAAAGAAATGTGCTGGCTATGAGAGGTGAAAAAATGGGAAGTGAGGAAAAAGTGTGGGACATACAGGGTGCCAAAGTCAGAAGAAAGAGAAAAAAAAAGGGGACAGGAAAGGGGAGCAATGGCAAGTTGGGGGGGATGTGGGAAAGAGAGGAGGAAAGAGAGAGAGTGGGGGGATGGGAAAATAAAAAGAAGTGAATGGAAAAAGGTTGATTGGCAGAGAGTACAGCAGGGAAAGAGGGTGCCTAGGTAGGAGAGATGGGAGGGAAAAAGGGGAAAGGGAGGAGGAGGGGAGGGGAAAGGGAAACAAAGAGGGAAAGGAAAGTTGGAAAGGAGGGAGGAAAAGAAAGAGAAAGGGGAGGGAAAGAAGAGGGGAAGGGGGGGGAGGAGGCTGGAAAAGGGAACGGGGCAGGAAAATGGGGAAGTGAGGAGATGAAGACAAAGGGGAAGTCCCCAACAACTCATACAATCGATTACCAGCAGACACAAGTGCAAACAAGGTGTGATAGTTAAATGATCCCTGTTAAGGGAACAAAGGAGTGCGAACGACAGATCATTAATTACCTGAATGTTTAAGGTGTAAGCTGATTGGCAGTGTAAGCCATCCCCAGGGATGGGGGAAAAAAGACAGAGCGGATGAGAATGACTGTGAATAAAGTGTAAAAATGTTGTAAAAAAGAGTTAGTATCCACACCATAACCCCATCGGTGTATAAGAATGCTGCAGGTTAGCAGGATGTAGCAGTGTATACTTACAAAGGGACAATTATCGAGTTTTTACATAAGGTATTCCCAAAGCAGGAGAAAAAATCTTTGTTGCTATAAATAAGATGGGAAAGTTTAAATTAGTATGGTGGACTGCAAATGCTAGCAAGGCAGCGCTTGTTGTGCATAGTCATCTAGTGAAACAGTGTAGGGTCCATTACCTGCTGTCTGTGTACGAAACCACATCACCAAGGATTGCTGACAGGGACAGGGGAGCCCATGCGTCTTACCGGTCTGTTGAACGTGTATATATATACACCTTTAGTTGTATGGGGGAAGGAGCTGCACAGTGGCAATCATGCTGATTTCCATCAGCTGGCCCCTGATGCGGCCCTCGTGTGGTCACCTTGGCATTCTGGTGGTTGCCCCGGCTGCCGCTGTCATCTCCATAGCGGATGGCGTCATTACCCCTCACCGCTCCCGACCAAAGGCCGCGCACAAGACAAGCAATGCAGCCCCACGGAGGTGATTCCAGGATGCCGCCGGTCTGGTTTGTGTGCCCCTTGCGGTTGCAACAAAAATAGCGGCCTCAATGGGCTAACACATAAGGAGGTATAAAGGATCTCCCTCCTTACCAGGCCGGGAAGCTACTCCGCCATAGAAGCGAGCGCCAGCAGAGGGTGCAACAGAGCTCATGAACTTGGCCAACTGCATGTGAATGGTAATACAATCCATATAAATAACATTGATTCTGCCGAGGGCAGGTGTATGCAAAGCCATATACCGTACAACTGAAAGTTAGTAATATAATCTATTTACGAACAGCATAATAATTATCCCAAGGGAGAGAAGTTGTACCTAATAAATATCTTCTCCCCTTTGGTGAGTCACTAAAGTTGTGGGACAGTAGTATTCTTATGTAAGGAAAGTTGTTGACTTTGTGTCTATCCCGTCGTCTGGTTAAGCAACTGGGCAGACCAGTCAGTGGGTAGCATCAAATCTTGGAAGTCTTTTTTTTCTATTGGGTTTTGCCAGATACAAAACCTTTAAGAAATGGAGCATAAGAAAGGGAAAGTGGTTGCTTGTAGTCTAAAGATCCATCTTTGTTCTCGCTGAAGTAAAGTTTTATTCCAGTCCCCGCCTCGATCTGGGGGATGAACCCGATCAGGGAGGGTGAACTGTACCAGAGGTACCCGGTATGTATGCTGTATTACCACATGTCGTCCAATAGGAAGATATAGATTACGATCTCCATACTGTACACATGTTTGGCAATACGTCTCCAAAACGCCTGCTTTGTTTTGCCTATATAATAGGCCCCGCATTCGCATGTCATTAGGTACACTACCCCACGTGTTTGGCAGTTTGCAAAATGTTTTGCATGGAAGGTGTCTCACTGCAACCTCCTCTCTCAATGAGAGGGACAGAGTGTGGTCCCTTGCAAGCTCCCGACCTGAAGTGAGATGTCCATGACGAGGGGGGGGGGGGGGGGCAGACTTAGCCTTGAACGAACGTTGCTGCATGTTGGGTTTATGCCGACTCTGGCTGATTAAGACTGGTGCTTTGTATCAATGCTTCTTGGCAAATGTAAGTTTTATGATGTTTACAAATGTATTGACTGCATTATTTGAATATTATGGTTAAATTTGTATTCTCCTTGCTACTTCTGCAGAAGAGAATACTTCCCCCTGAGGAAGACCTATACACCTTTCTTGAAGGTCGAAACGCGTCCGGGATCAGACGCAGCTTCGAGCTGTATTGTATATCTCACATGGTTTGCTAAAGCGTCAAATATTATACAATGTACATTTCCCATGTCCGCATAACCAGAGTTCTTGTTTTTATGTATGAATACTTGTACAGCTAAAGCCAATACACTTTGGAAACCTATAACTGTTAATCCAGTTTTCAAATATTTACTTTTATTAACATTTGCCACTATTCTATACGTATTTGCCGCCATAAAACCCTCATTGGGGGACCCTTTCCACCATATTTGTTAAACCAAGGGGAAGGCAGCACATTTTCTCTCATTACGAGTATCTACTTGCCTGTGTTAACCTGTAACAATTTGGCCAGGCTATTTACCACCGAGCAAACTAAATTTAACAGCACCCCACTAAAAACTAGGGTGCTACAGTATGATGCATGCATATTTAGAGAATCATGCCACCTGAAATTGGTGATTTACTTAGAGTCTAAGGCTTGTACACTGTTATTTAGTAGCAGAGGCCTAATCCTGACTGGTGTAGAGATGCTGAGAGCAGTCATACGTACTATTTATTTTTCTCTGTTTATATGTAGCCAAATGCTGACTAAACTTACTTGTGTTATGGTGGACATTAGTTAACAACGGCTGCAGTGAGCTTATTTCCCTCTAGTGCTCAGTCTGAGCATTGTGTCATCATTTCCTGAGGGTAGCTGCAAACAGAGACCTCACATGAGAACAGAAGCTCTTGGGACCTGTAGTCAATGGAGCCAGGATTTAGAATACAAGTTCCAGCTGGCTGGGAGGAAGAACAGAATGCTGGGAGAGATGTTATATAGCCTGCCTGAAGGAGGAGGCAGTTTCTTGGGATCAAGGCCTTCAGCTGTAAGCAAAGCCCCGGTCAGTTGGAGGAGTACAAGCCGGCGCTGCGGCCTAGGGAGAGCATCTGGTGTGTGCATGTGTATGGGTGGATGCATCCATCCCTGCCAGCTTCCTGACGGTGCGGTGATATTTGGGGGTCACCCTCATTGCCCTACTGCATCACAGCACAGCAAGGCCTGAGTCTCCATCTGAGCACAGATTCTGCATGAGCCTGCTCCAGGATCTGTCCCTTCTTATTCCCGTGAGCCTGGTGTCAATTGGATTGGTGAGCGGGCAGAAGCCCACCCCCCCCTATACACCCTAAAGACACTGCATGCAGACACCTTTACCCGATTGGACTTGGTGCATAATATCTGCACCCATTAAAGGGGAACACTTACCAAATATACCAGTGTTACTTTTCTGTTTGGTTCTATGTTTGTGTCTGGAGTTTATTGGGCCTGAGGCCTCCGGGGGTTGAAAGGCAGTAGTTTGATATATAAAAAGGTCACTCTCCTTTTCACACATGTAGTTGCAGCCTCGCTTCTATGTTTAACTGATTACATCTTTCAACCCTAACTGAAAATGTTCAAATTGGGCCCAAAGTGTCAATATGTTGTATGGCCACCATTATTTTCCAGCACTGCCTTAGCCCTCTTGGGCATGGAGTTTACCGGAGCTTCAAAGGTTGCCACTTGAGTCCTCTTCCACTCCTCCATGACGACATCACAGAGCTGGTGGATGTTAGAGACCTTGAGCTCCTTCACCTTCCATTTGAGGATGCCCCACAGATGCTCAATAGGGTTTAGGTCTGGAGACATGCTTGGTCAGTCCATCACCTTTACCCTCAGCTTTTTTAGCAAGGCAGTGGTCATCTTGGAGGTGTGTTTGGGGTCATTATCATGTTGGAATACTGCCCTGCCCAGTCTCTGAAGGGAGGGGATCATGCTCTGCTTCAGCATGTCACAATACATGTTGGCATTCATGGTTCCCTCAATGAACTGTAGCTCCCCAGTGCCAGCAGCACTCATGGAGCCCCAGACCATGACACTCCCACCACCATGCTTGACTGTAGGCAAGTTGCACTTGTCTTTGTACTCCTCCCGCCACACAAGCTTGACACCATCTGAACCAAATACGTTTTATCTTGGTCTCATCAGACCACAGGACATGTTCCAGTATTTCATGTCCTTAGTCTGCTTGTCTTCGGCAAACAGTTTGTGGTGGGCTTTCTTGTGCATCATCTTTAGAAGAGGCTTCCTAGTGGGATAACAGCCATGCAGGCCAAATTGATGCAGTGTGCGGCGCATGGTCTGAGCACTGACAGGCTGACCCTTCACCCCTTCAACCTCTGCAGCAATGCTGGTAGCACTCATACGTCTATTTCCGAAAGACAACCTCTGAATATGATGCTGAGTATGTGCACTCAACTTCTTTGGTTGACCATGGCGAGGCCTGTTCTGAGCGGAACCTCTCCTGCCAAACCACTGTATGGTCTTGGCCACCATGCTACAACTCAGTTTTAGGGTCTTGGCAATCTTCTTATAGCCTAGGTCATCCTTATGTATAGCAACAATTCTTTTTTTTTTCGGATCCTCAGAGAGTTCTTTGCCTTGAGGTACATGCTGAACTTCCAGTGACCAGTATGAGAGAGTGAGAGCGAAAACAACAAATTTAACACACCTACTCCCCATTCACACCTGAGACCTTGTAACACTAATGAGTTACATGACACCAGGAGAGAAAATGGCTAATTGGGCCCAATTTGGACATTTTCACTTAGGGGTGTACTCACTTTTATTGCCAGAGGTTTAGACACTAATGGCTGTGTGTTGAGTTATTTTGAGGGGACAGCAAATTTACACTGTTATACAAGCTGTACACTCACTACTTTACATTGTAGCAAAGTGTCATTTCTTCAGGGTTGTCACATGAAAAGATAGAAAAAAATATTTACAAAAATGTGAGGGGTGTACTCACTTTTGTGAGATACTGTACATGTGGTTACTTTATTTCCAGTTTGGTCTGTGTGATTGCAATACGAACATGTCCAAACCCAAGGTGTCAGAGGTGTTGGGAGGCTTGGAGGGCCAGGGCAATCTTTAGGGTCAGTCACCTCCCAGTGGCCCTCACGGGGGTGGCACTACATACTGTATATAACATTGGTATATCTGGCAGGGTGGACTTATATATAGCACCATACAGAACCATTCACAGCTTTCCCTGAGATCTCATCCTCTCCACTATAACCAATTATCATCACTAGGCCATTCTCCAGAGCAGCGTTGTTTGTGATTGGCTGGATTATGGCAAAAGGGGCAATACTTATCAAGGACACTTCAAAAGATGAGGGTCAGTGTATTTACCTCTTTTATCTTCAGCAGGAAATAATCTATCAAATCCCGGGGGGCCTCGGGCTTCAGGGTGCGTTTGTGGTCATTGATGTAATCTATCACAAAGTTATGCAGGTAGGAGTTTTCCTTAAATGCAAACTTTGGTAATAATGGCAGCTTGAGGAGGAACGGCGCGACATTGCAGAGCTATTGTCAGAAACACAAGGAGAAAACAATTAAAGAGTTACAATTTATGTTAGTGAAAAATAAAATTACATACATACAATACATGCACATTTCCATGTTTTATAATAGATTTTGGGTTTACATTAATTAACCACTTGCCGACCATGAACCTCAGGTTGATGGCGACAAAGTGGCTCGATATCGCAAAACGCCGTCATACGACGGCGGCTGCGAGATCGTGCACTGTGAACGCGCACCGCCGGAGGCGCGCCTGCGCGCTCACTGTGTTCGGGGGGGGCAGGGAGCGGGTGCGGCGGACTCGATCGCCGCTGGCTACCCGCGATGCCCTCCCGCACTGAAAGAACGGAGGTCCGTGTAAGTAAACACGGACCTCCGTTCTGCGAGAGGGGGAAGGTCTGTGATCACTTCCCTTCCCCTGCTAGGGCAGCCCACACACAGTTAGAACACGCCCAGGGAACACTGTTAACCCTAAGAGCGCCCCCTGCAGGTTAACCCCTTCACTGCCAATGGCATTTAGACAGTAATCAGTGCATTTTTATAGCACTGATCGCTGTATAAATGCCAATGGTCCCAAAAAAGTGTCAAAATGGTCCGACATGTCTGCCCTAATATTGCAGTACCGCTAAAAATCGCAGATCGCCGCCATTACCAGTAAAAAATTTTAAAAAAATAAAAACCCCAGAAATGAATTCTCACCATCCGTAAACGCGGCCACTTTTGCGCAAACCAATCAATAAACGCCAATTGCGATTTTTTTTTATCACAAATATGAGGAAGAATATAAATCGGCCAAACCGATGAAAAAAATGTTTTTTTGTATTTTTTTTTGGATTTGCATTTTAGCAAAAAGTAAGAAATTTGTTTTTTTTTTTTGCAAAATTGTCGCTCTTCTTTTGTTTATAGTGGCAATCAGAAATGACACAGCGATGATCAAATACCACCAAAAGAAAGCTCTATTTGTGGGGAAAAAAAGGACGCAAATTTCGTTTGGGTACAACGTCGCACGACCGCGCAATTGTCAGTTAAAGCGACACAGTGCCGAATCGCAAAAAAGTGCTCTGGTCCTAAAGTGTGAAATCCTTCCGGGGCTGAAGTGGTTAATTTACATTAAGCTTAGTCTAAACTCTAAACATGGTCATTAAATCTAAAATACCATATATATCTAAAACTGGCACATAATTGAATTTCTTAACAACAATGATAAAATACAATACAGTAAGAAAACTTTGCCAAAAACAACTCTGACATTTTCAGCCAGATTTAAGTAATTCAAGAAAACATGTAGTGCCCCCATAGTAGGTTTTTTCTAGCAGGGTTTGGCTAGGAGAGGTAAATTTAGTCAGGTCTGACTGTAATGTGCAGGCCTGAATGTTTTGATGTGGGCTGGGAGGAGAAGCTCAGGGAGGATCGGGTGGATTTAACAGATGAGGTCACCAGAACCTCCCACTTCTTTCTAGAAACGTGGAGAAGGTTTTCTGGTCAGAGAGCTGGGAGATGGCTGGAGCCATCTGGAGTGTTCTGGGGAGCCCTGACCAATCCCCAAGCAAGGTTGGCAGGGGGCAGGCCTCCTTAAATACTCAGTCAGCCCAATCTGGGAGGAGTAGTGTCGGGTGGAAGTCTGGAGATGTAGCAGAGGAACTGTAGTGCAGGCCCCTACCTGTCTGGGGAGGGTGAACTTGGGGCCTGGGAGTTCCGGTGCAACCAGGAAGGAGAGTGATTACTGGAGCGGTACAGGAGGAACAGGAGAACAGCAGAGGTGCTACAGGAGGAGTGAGAGACTTTAAAGTGTCCACCAGTGCGTTGAGTGACGAAGGTCCCTGGGACTAGAAGAGAAAGTGCTGGAGCACACTGGTAGAGGAATGGTGGCCAGTCTGTGGGAGCCTTGGGGTCCAATCAAGGGAAAGGAGACTCGCTATTGAGCAGGGGCCCGGGGGCCCTGAAATGCCGGCTGCGTCTCTACCTGCAAGCACCTCTGTTAGGTTGGAGCCAGTTGTTGAAGAAGGGGTGTCCCCTGAGAAGCCGGAGGAGTATGCAGAGCAGAGGGCCAAAGACTGGGGGTCACCCAGACTGATCGCAGAATTTGGGTCCCTTAAACACTCAGCTGAGTGGTCGTCTCATAGTAAGGAATCAGCTGGGGAACTGGAGACAGGAGATTCGTCAGCCCTTTATTTCTCCAATGAGGGTGAGAAGGAGTCCCCCTTCGGGTGCCAATTCAGAAACAGGACCCCCCCAGTCACCCCCCCCCAGTCTTATTTACCAAACTTTCCTAAACCTGCCTTCCGCTACCCAGACCAGAGCACCTGCATACCGGCAAATGGTGGTGAGATCCCCTGCTACTCAAGTCAAGCCTGGGAAAGGGAACAGACTCAAGTTGCCTAGGCTTTCCCGGTATCAGTGGGAGGTCCAACGCCTGGTTGTTTTGGAGTGGGGCCTGGACTACCCTTACATCCCGCCTCATGTCATGGAGATCTTCGAGAGCTAAAGGGAAGAGTGGGAGGACAAGATGACATGGGACTATTTTCATGTACCTAAGCCCCTGTGGGATCCTGAATGCAGCTCCTGGGAAAGATTCAGAGAGTAGAAGAGGGAATGGAACCTCGGGCAGACAATCAAAAAGGATTGCGTTATGATTGTGAAGCCGAATCAACCTGCAAGGAGCTACTCTATTTCAGTTTGGGGAGAAGGGGACCAGCGGTTGAGATTGCCGGATCCTCATTATTATGTGTAGGACTGTGGTGTAGCACAGACTATACAGCATATCCCAAGACTGTTGTGAGGAGTATTGGGGTGTGCACTTTTCCCCTGAACTGCAGGACAAACTAGCCTGCCACCCTGTGCCCAGTGGAAGAGACTGTTCACTGCAAGGACACTGGGGTGAAGTTTGCCCTCTTTGTTTTTTTTCTTTTTGAAGCCTACTACCTTGGAGGGACTCCTCCCATCAAAGACTTTAAGGAACTGTTAATAGTTTTTTTTCTTCTGCTTTGTTGTGAGCATATAACCCCTCACTGGCAGAGCAGGCAGGTCAAGAATTGTGTGAAAGTTATGTTCTATTCTAGTTGTGCTTCCCTTCTCTTAGGATTCCTGATGGAACGGCTGTTCATCTTCCGTCGAGAGTCAAGCCAAACAACAACTGTTGCTAACTAGGCGAGTGGAGGGCTTTCCTTTAGGGGGGGTGCTCTGGCCCAGAATGTGTACAGTATGCTACAGGTAGATACAGGGATTGTAGATAGGAAATGTGATAAATTGTATATTGTAAGTATTGTAAAAATGGAGATTATATATTATTGATACTTATTTATTCATGTACAGTTTTGTATGTCCCCTTCCAAATTTGTTCCCTTTTCCCCTCCATTTTCTGACTTTGGGATGCCCGGCTTCTGTTCAAGGGAGCTATTTTTTCAGTTTCAGCTGGGGACCAGCTGATGTTTAGGGGGTGGGCGAGTGTAGTGCCCCCATAGTATAGGTGCATTTTTTTCTAGCAGGGCTTGACTAGGAGAGGTAAATTTAGTGAGGTCTCACTGTAATGTGCAGGCCTGAATGTTTTGATCTGGACTGGGAGGAGAAGCTCAGGGAGGATTGGGTGGACTTAACAGATGAGGTCACCAGAACCTCCCACTTCTTTCTAGAAACCTGGAGAAGGTTTTCTGGTCAGAGATCTGGGAGGTGGGTGGAGCCATCTGGAGTGTTCTGGGTAGCCCTGATCAATCCCCAAGCAGGGTTGGCAGGGGGCAGGCCTCCTTAATTACTCAGCCCAATCTGGGAGGAGTATTATCGGGTGGAAGTCTGGAGATGTAGCAGAGGCGCTGTGGTGCAGGCCCCTCCCCGGGAGGTTGCCCCCATTCTGGGGAGGGTGACCTAGGGGCCTGGGAGTTCGGGTACAGCCAGGAAGGAGAGTGATTCCTGGAGCGGCACAGGAGGAACAGGAGAACAGCGGAGGTGCTACAGGAGGAGTAAGAGACTTTAAAGTATCCACCAGTGTGGTGAGTGACACGGTCCCTGGGACTGGAAGAGAAAGTGCTGGAGCTGACTGGGAGAATAATGGTGGACAGTCTGTGGGAGCCTTGGGAGCCAATCAAGGGAAAGGAAAGTCACTACCAGAGAACAGGTTGATGGGTCCTGGAAGAGGGTGGGCTGGGAGTTGTAGTCCGTCAAAGGCCCGGTTAGCACTGAAGTACTTTGCTGCACATTCAGGGGCCCATGATCCCTGGCCTGTAATGGGTGTTCCCGAGGTCCTGCTGCAACAGGGTAGGCCTCATCATGTGCTAATCGTGGTGAAGAGAAAGGTATAGAGAAGCCTGATAAATTTCCCTTCAGGCTGGATACTAAGTAGTGAGCTGGAGAGAAGCAAAGAAGTGTAAAGCTGTGAGTTCTGTGTAGTGAGAGAACTGTAAGAGAAACAGTCAGCAAGTGAAGTGCTAGAGAGTTGAAAGGAGCAATAGTCGGCAGAGGGAGAGTCTGCAGTGAAGTGTGCACATACAGGCTGGGAACCTTGTACCATAATTCTTTGGGCATCCCACAGTTACCCCTTATCCCCATCCAAGTTATTTACCCCAAATAAAACAACAAAAACAAGAACCGGCCTGGTCAGTGTCTCTGGATGCGTGATATATGGTACGATTGAGGTCAGCTATCAGGTGAACCACTACTACAAGCCACTCTCAAGGGAGCACATGGCTACACTTAGAAACAGGCACTACTGGTTTCCTCCAGTGACATGTAACTGGAGGTGCTAGTGGAAGGAAGGAAGACAAATCCTCCAATGATAATAACCTACCATGTGCAATGGGGATGTAAAATTCTTAATGTGACGGGAGGTATGAGACATCAGATCATGTAACTTTGGGTCTTTGTAGTCAAAATGTTCTCCAAACAACACCGTACTGATAATATTCCCGACAGCGCTTGCCAGGATCAGTAGTGGATTGAACGGTTTTCCTGAAAAAAGGAGAAAAATTAGGTGACTTTTACAGCTAAAATTTTTCTTCTACAATTTCTGCTTTTCAGATTGAAAAAAATAGTGCCATAAAACTTGTCTGAAAGGGACAACTGTGCCACTGGGCCCATGGGCATAGACAAAGCCATCGGGCCTATAGTTGTGAGGCACTGCAACGCTTTTAAATGAGAAACCTCTAGAGCTAAGCACACTTAGACTTGACTACTGCAATCTTTTTTTGTGGAAGATAGATTGTGTTTAACTAGGTATTTAGTCTACCTCTGAGGTAGACCAGATCTTGATGATGACCTGAGGGTGACTATCAAGCCAAAGTCAGTCAGGGTCCAAATGGTTACTTTTCTGGACGGGATTAGATTTCTTTTGATATGAGCCAAATGTAACAGATCATCGAGGTAATGGTGGATTTCCATGTTTCATTTTAATTTCCATAAATGCCTCTAGGAAATAGTTGGGAGTACCCACAGTTCAAAAATGTTCTCCATCCAGGCCTGCCTGAAACCTTCAAGTCTTGTCTGACCTTGCAGGCCTGGATGGCCATCCCTTCAACTGAGCTTGGTGGATTCAGGCCCAGCAGAGTAGGTAGCCTTAGAAATGTTTTCACTGGATGCCTTTCCAGGTTTATAGGATTTTCCAGCTTATTCTGGGACTTGTCTTGTAGCCTGGAGTTCTGTTGCTGGAAGGTAGTCTTTGGTCCTGCAGTATTATTGAAGACTTTCCCCAGTAGCCTTAATGATAGTCTCCAACTTGTCATTGACCAAAGAGTAGCCCTGAAAGGCAATTTCACATCACCATTGTATTGAGGATGAGTCCACCATTCACAGCTTGAGCACCCATTTGGCTGTCATGGACCAGAGCATTGTTCTGTCACGCAAACGTACAATGTTGATGGTTGGCTCTCCAGCAAAGTGAGACACAAGTTTGATGTCTTGCAGAGCCACCACTGTAATCCTCTTTAGGAGAGTCTGTCAAAACTGCCACCTCAACATGATTGGTCCAAACCTCCTTTGGCCACTAATGTAAGATCAGCCACTGGATGGCAAGATCCACCTGTGAATTAAATCTATATGGCATTTGAGAATATTCTTGAATGTAACATATCTGGCAAAGCAGTAAACCAAGCATAGTAAAATTAAAATCCTAGAGTGCTCTTCTTTCAGCAGCAAACAGCACGTGCCCCCCCAACACAGCAGAATGCTGATAACTCTTCCTTACCATTGTCTTAAAGGAGAAGTACAGCTAAAGCTTGTTTGTACTTCTCCTGTGGATCACAGGAGTGCAGTTTGTTATACACTCCTGTGATTCGTATATTCATCTGACAGCGGGTTGAAACCCACTGTCGGCTAGACTTGTGCATGGCTAAAAAATTCGTTTTTTTTTCGTTTTTCGGAAATTCGGAAATTAAAAAAATTCGTAATTCGGAAATTAAAAATTTGGAAATCCGAAATTCGGAAATTCGCAGTAATTCGGCAATTGCGGTAATTCGGAAATTCTCAGTAATTCGGCAATTGCGGTAATTCGGAAATTCTCAGTAATTCGGCAATTGCGGTAATTCGGAAATTTGCGGTAATTCGGCAATTGCGGTAATTCGGAAATTTGCGGTAATTAGGCAATTACGGTCATTCGGAAATTCGGCAATTGGAACAGACAAAAATCTGAAAATCCGAAATTCGGAAAGTCGGAAATCCGAAAATTGGAAAAAACTAAGAATATTTGAAATAATAACTAACTAATAACTATTAAATTATAGGTATTGGAATTTCCTTGAAAGTTTGGCTGTTAATGAACTGAAATATGAAATTTAGCACTAATAGTCATACTTTCAAGAACATTTTTCAATACCTATATTTATTTAATAGTTATTTATTATTATTTCAAATATTCTTTTTTATTTCCGAAATTCGGAAGAAGGAAGAACATTTGAAATAATAAGTTATTAATTTATAATTTTTACTTATTATAAATTATAATAAGCTATTATCATTTCAAATGTTTTTCCTTATTTCCGACTTTTGCAGTGTGTGACTGTATATATGCATACTGTATGCATGTGTGTGTGTGTGTGCATACTGGATGTGTATATACTGTGTGTATATTGTATGTATACTGTGTGTTTACATACAATATAAGCACAGTATGTACACACCCAGTATGCACACACACATACATACAGTATGCATATATACAGTCACACACTGCAAAGGTCAGAAATAAGGAAGAACATTTGAAAAAATAATAGCTTATTATAATTCATAATAAGTAGAGTTGAGTGAACCCGGACTGTAAAGTTCGGGTCCGTACCGAACTTTTGGGTGTCCGGGACCCGGACCCGAACCCGGACTTTTCAAAAAAAGTCCAGGTTTGGGTCCGGGGTTCTGGTAATTTTACTAAGAGTTCTGAAAAGTGCTGTAAAAAAGTCCTGGAAAGTCCTAGAGGTCTGCAAAAGGAAGGAAAATGGGGATAAGGGTCGGACAAGTGCCCTACAAAGAAATGGGGATAGGGAAATAACTTAGAATAATTAAAAAAAAAATAACAAAAAAAATCAAAAATGGAGGTGGATGTGGACTATCTTAAAACTGTGTGAGAAAAGTATCAATTAGCGGGGAGAAGCCATATCACTGTTCTAAGAACAGTGATATGGCTTCTCCCAGCTAATTTATACTTTTATCACACAGTTTTAAGATGATTGTACATTCTACAATCATCTTAAAACTCTGTGTGAAAAGTATACATTAGCCGGGAGAAGCCATATCCCTGTTCTTAGAACATCTGCAAACTGTGTGTGAAAGCTATCAATTAGTGGGGAGAAGCCATATCACTGTTCTAAGAACAGTGATATGGCTTCTCCCCTCTAATTGATCATTTTCACACACAGTTAGAAGATAATTGTAGAACAGTGATATCATATCAATTAGCGGGGAGAAGCCA
>BLSH010165160.1:67169-101264 GCA_018402905.1 Glandirana rugosa
TTAGAAAGGGCTCGTACCAGACCGAAACACTACAATCGGCTGTCATCCGAACACGTTAAACAAAGCAAGGCTTAAAGCAAAAATGGCTTAAAACGTTTTAAGCCGTTAAGCCTGCTTAAGGCTTATGGCTTAAAAGTTAAAGGCTTAAAAAGGCTTAAAAGCAAAAAGGCTTAACGCCATTAAGCCTTTAAACCTTTAAGCGCCATTAAGCCTTTAAACCTTTAAGCGCCATTAAGCCGTTAAAACAATTAAGCGACATTAAGCCGTTAAAACCATTAAGCCTTTAAGCGCCATTAAGCCGTTAACGCCATTAAGCCTTTAAGCCGTTAACCTTGTCTGCTTTTAGGTTTTCCAATTTTCGGATTTCCGAATTTCCGAATTTCGGATTTTCGTCTGTTCCAATTGCCGAATTTCCGAATTACCGCAATTGCCGAATTACCGCGAATTTCCGAATTACCAAAATTGCCGAATTACAGCGAATTAACAAAATTGCCGAATTACCGCGAATTTCCAAATTTCCGAATTACCGCGAATTTCCAAATTTCCGAATTACCGCAATTCGGAAAAACGAAAATTCGGAAAAATTCGGAAATTGAAAATTCGGTATTCGGAATTCGTCCGAATTGCCGAATTTTGCAAAATTCGGTAAAAACGAAATTCGGAACGAAACAAATTGCACAAGCCTACTGTCGGCTAACATCACAAAGCCAGACCATGCTCGGGAAAGATTGCGACCATATGGTCCTGGATCCACCCAAGAGCCTGGACCGGCACCTGGCTTAGCGTGAGAGCCTGAGCCAGCCACTCCCACCCCTTCCAGAGCCCAGCACTCCAGTGAGTGCAGGGAGGGGGCAGAGCATCCACCTAGGTAAGTATGATTAAAAAAAAGTTCACTGTCTTCCTGTGTTACGCTCAGTATTTGTCCAATCAGCTCTCAAGTTTCTGATCAATCACAGTAATATGGTCTTCTACACAACTTACAATCTTCACCAGAATTGACTTATTTAAATATAAGATAAAATCTTTATTGGTAACCTCCAAAATACACAGCTTATCTCTGTGCAGTCATGTATGGTCATCCGTAAAACATGAGAACCTCCCACATGTGTCTGAAATAAGCTCACTGAGATGGGACAGCTGACTTCAGATTAATGGCTGCAATTATTCTTATAACAAGATTGATTATATTTAGGGAGAACTTACTTTTCACAACACTGCATCTAAAAACAAGACAATAGGCAGCCTCGTACCACTTGAGGTGGATTTCTCAATACTTTTCAAGGCCGTAGGAATACATTTCTATGTCACAGTATACAGTACAGCAGGCATCACTAAATGGTGGACTGCGGTCCGGATCTAGACCGAGTCGCTGTCCCAAACGAGCTGCCATGGTCCCACCATTTAGGAGCCAGTTCTTTCTCCTTGCCTCCACTATTGTCACTATTACAGCAAATAGTTTGAGGCAGAACAGTTCCACACACAGAGCGGGAGGCACAGCAGCACTAGATGAAGGGCAATGAAATTAACTTTTCATTTTAACAAACTGGTGATTAGTTGCTAGGATGCCGGGTGGTCCTAGCAACCAAGCACCAGCTTGTTAAAACAAAAAGAAAAATCCAGCAGCTCACCCTCTATATAGTGCTGTTGTGTCTCCCGCTCTGTGTGCCCGAGTACAGGTAGGAAGAACTGCAGGGGGCTGTGATGTGAAGGGGGTGAGAACTGCAGAGAGCTGTGATGTGAAGGGGGTCCAGAGCTGCAGGGTGCTGTGATGTGAAGGGGGCCAGAACTGCAGGGGGCTATGATGTAAAGGGGGCAAGAACTGCAGAGGGCTGTGATGTAAAGGAGGCAAGAACTGCAGAGGGCTGTGATGTGAAGGGGGTCCAGAGCTGCAGGGGACTGTGATGTAAAGGGGGCCAGAACTGCAGGGGGCTGTGATGTGAAGGGGGCCAGAACTGCAGGGGGCTGTGATGTGAAGAAGGTCCAGAGCTGCAGGGGACTTTGAGGTGAAGGGGTCCAGAGCGGCAGGGAACTATGGAACTGTGATGTGAAGGGGGTCCAAAGCTGCAGGGGACTGTGATGTAAAGGGGGCCAGAATTGCAGAGGGTTGGGGGATGAAGTGGGCCAGAACTGCAGAGGGTTGTGAGATGAAGTGGGCCAGAGTGGCAGGGGGCTGTGATTTAAAGGGGGGCAGAACTGCAGGGGGGTCTGTGATTTGAAGTAGGGGCAGAGTTGTGGGGGCTTTGATGTGAAGGGAGAGCAGAGGACATCACTGCAGGTGGTTGCTGTGAAGAGGGGTTCAGAACATTGCTGTGAAGGTGAAACTGTGATGTGAGGGATTGTGGAGGTCCAGCAGGCAATTGGAGTTCTTTAGTCTGGTAAGACTACCAGGAGGGTCGTGTCTATCCTTGGCTCACAGGCATTTCACGGCCAAGAAGGAGGATTCGCACACGCCCACCAGGCACTTCACAGCGACACGGTCATCCCTCGACCTCAGAAAGCGACCGTCCTACCGAGAATCCATCAACAGACAGCGAAGCCGAACCAACAACAGGAATTGCTTGCTCAGGGGGCACCACCAACAAGAACCTTTTTCCATCTGCCAGCGGAAACGCAGATCCAGGAGGGGCAGCAAAAGACCACGTTGCCCTACCACCACGCAGCAGCAGTCGACGGGGAACCAAACGTGCCCGATAATCAAGCTCTCACCAATGGTGAGTCCAGACTTCTGTCTAAAGGTCTCTCATTTTGTCCCATGAACAGATTCAACCTATTTGACTTTGAGGTAGAAATGTTCAGATTCGAAAGAACATTGAAAATTAAACAATTTTTTCACTCGCAACACAATACACAGACCGCAATAATGCCAGTTCTCTTCAAGCTCAAAAGCAAATTTATGCCTCCAGGGCAATTCCACTCCATTGACAGTTACACCCGAACCATCAAGCATGATGTAGCTAGTAACATCTCCAAGAGCGCACACACTAATTTGAGCCCTGATGAGTTTGCAGCATTAAAGTCCCTTAAGGAAGACAAGAACATTATTATCAAACCTGCCGACAAGGGCAGAGGTATTGTAATCATGAATTACAGTGACTACAGGGATTGCATGCTATCCATGTTGGCAGACTCCATGAACTACATGACACCGAAGTGGGACCCCTCCCAGGGCACCAAAAACGCCCTGACGAATCTCATCAGCATAGGACTTTCAAATGGTTGGGTGACTGATGAAGTTGCCAATTTTTTGCATAATGACCATCCTTGCATGCCAGTTATTTATGGATTACTGAAGATCCATAAATGCACCACACCACTTAAGTTCAGACCTATAGTCTCTAGTACAGGAGCCATTACCCAACCTTTGGCCCAGTTCATTGACTACCACTTACAACCTATCATCAGGGACCTACCTGCCTACATCAGAGACATGAGTGACTTCCTTAAAAAATTGGAGCCCTTCTCTTCATTTCGTGAAGATTGGAGCCTTGCCACGATGGACATAGCATCGCTGTATACTTGCATACCCAATAATGCTGGCCTACAAGCCCTTGAACATTTTCTTTTCAAACAAGACTTTTCTGAGTTACCAGAAGGCTACATTCTTGAATGTCTTGAGCTTATTCTGACCAATAACCATTTCATGTTTGAAGGGAAGACATACACACAAATTCGAGGCACTGCAATGGGGAGCTCAGCGGCCCCCTCATTCGCAAATCTATTTGTGGGCTATCTTGAAGAGCGCTTTGTCTACACATCCCCTCTATTTACCAAACATGTCATTAAATGGATGAGGTATATCGATGACATTTTTCTTATCTGGTCAGGGGATGGGGAACAGTTTATTGCGTTTGTTGATTTTTTGAACAGCATTTTTTCAGGTATAGTGTTTAACCCGGAAATCTCAAAAAATCGCATTTCATTCCTTGATGTGTTAATCACTAACACCTATGGGACCCTTACTACGTCTCTTTACACTAAACCCACTGACAGAAACACTTTGCTGCACTTCCAGAGTGCACATCCGGCACATCTGCGTAAGAACCTCCCCATTTCACAGTTTGTGAGGGTTCTACGCATCTGTTCAGATGAAAATGACAGGAAGAGACAACTTGAGATTATGTACCACAGGTTTGTTGAACGGTGGTACACTACTTGGGTTCTTGATAAGGCTCTTGCCAAGGCCTTATCTAATAGACCTAAAACTCCTGGCCCTGTAGAGCGACCACTATTTATCCACACGTACACTCATGAATCAAGTACAATCAGACAGGCAGTGGAATGCAATTTGGATATCCTACAATCTGACAAGTCCTTGGGACCGACCGTCAGGACCAAACTATTGATAGCGTATAAGCGTGGTAGGAATCTAGGTGACCATTTGGTACAGGCTGACCCCAGACAAAAATACGCCAAGGTTTCACCCAAAATATCACACAAAACAGGGTGCTACAAATGTTGCAACTGTAATGTGTGTAATTCACTCATATGCGACAAGTACTTCACACACCCACACAGGGACATTCAATACCAGGTACGAGAGTACCTTAACTGTAACACAGATTTTTGCATATATATCCTAAAATGCCCATGCTCATTGACCTATGTGGGAAAGACGATTGGCCCATTTAAGAAATGTTTTCAGAAGCACAGAAGTGACATTAGGGTGGCTTTGACCAAGACCGAACAGGGGGAACAGGCTGACCCCAACAAACCTGTAGCAGTACACTTTGTAAAATCAAACCACCAAACTCATGACTTGCGGGGGATGGTGATTGAACAGGTTAAACAACCGAGTAGGGGAGGCAATCGTGACCGATCACTTCTCCGACATGAAGCATACTGGATACACACACTGGGCACGGTACAGCCCGGGGTCTCAACACCAATATATCTCTGACTTGTTTCCTTCTCCAATAATCTTATGTTTTTTAATTTTCTTCCGGTTTTTGGATTCCTCCCTTGGCCATTGGGTCTTGAATGTACAATCACGTGTGACCCATAACACTCATTAGCATTTAGTATCTGAAGTACTCGGATCGGACACAATTTGCTCTGTAACATAATTCTTGTTCTTTTTTCCCTTTTTTCTTTTTCCCCTTTTTGTTTTTTCTTTTTCGGTCCACATATTTTATGCTGAGGCCTTGGTACAATATAAACTCTTGGATAAACAGGGGTATCTGGTACTTTTGCGGCCTCTGACACTACAGGTTGCTGTTCCCCCCCCTTTTTTCCCCACACGCGCTTTTTACTATAGCCCTTCAATATAATATCCTAATGACCTTATCAGCACGGTGGGCCTTACTTAGGAGCCTGTTTTTCTCATCTTTCCCCCCCCCCCCCTTTTTTTCCCCTTCTTTTTCTCCTTTTTCTTTCCCCACTCCCCCCCCCCCCCTCTTTATTTGGTTTCTTTAGGTTTTCTACTTCCCCTTTATTACCACACCCCGTTCTTTTTCTTTCTTTTCTCTTAGAATTATTCTTATTCTTTAGTTATTTATTTCTTTATTTTTATTTTTATTATTATTTTTTTTATTTTGATTTTGTTTGTTTTTTACTTTATTTTTATTTTTATTTTTTAATTTTATATTTATTTTTATTTTTTTCCAGTTATATATTTTTTTCCTTTTTTCCTCTTTTTTCTATCATCTTCATTTTTAGTTTCAAACTGTTTTTTTCATTTATTCAAAATTGATCTTTGCAACTCCTCTGCTTTCAACCTATTTCCCCCTACATTTTACTTTTCTCCTTCCTTCTTGTTTCTATACCTTTTTCTCCTTATCCTTTCTCTTCTTTCACTTTCCACTTGGTTGCCTGCTTCTTTCCTGTCCCGTATCGCTCTTTTTTTCTCTCGCCTTTCCCAGGCTCCAGCACCGGCACCCTCACGCGTTCCCTTCATTACGCAACCAATGCGGGACGGGTCTGACGTCATGGGTTTCCATGGCGACAGCCAACCCGCTCTTAGGCGTCCTCCCGTTACCATGCACGTTGTGCGCATGGGCGGCATACGTGGCAGGCTGGGATTGGTAGCCTGCCTCTCCTGGCCGACGCAGCTCCCCTGGGTCCTATGGGCGGCTTGTTGTGATTGGGGCATCTCGCTGATGCTCCCGATCTGTTGCAGGCACGCACACGCTACCCAGACGGGATGCACACCCCGCTATTGTACTGTACATTTACTACCTTATAACAGTAACAAGCGGCATATAAGCACTTTTAATTATTTTTGGCGGGTTTTTGACATCATATGATGTAAGAGGGAGGGGGTGGGAACGTTTTCTACACATTTTTTCACTTTCTTGATGTTCTGATTGGTGGCTTATGTAAATATATTCTGCTGTTGCACTGTACACTTTATCATATGCCTGACGAAGGGGCCCTGCGCAGCTCCAAAACGTTGCGCTTTTCTGTCATGTGATCTTTTCAATAAAGAAAACTTTGGACGAGGGTCCACAGTGTGCTGACAAATATGTACACTTTAGTCTGGTAAGACACTGGGTCCAGACGGCTACCTGGTGGAGTTCTATAAAACGTATTTAGACCAACTGGCAACCCGTTTGCATTGTCTTTTTACTACTCTGAAGGACAAGGAGGAACTACCCCATCTATGTTGTAGGCAGTGATCGTAGTGATTTTTAAGGCCTGGAAAGGATCCGACACAGTGTTCCTCATACCATCTGATCTTGATCTTGCTAAGGTTCTTGCTGGGAGACTGGGCACAGTTATGTCCACGTTGGTGCACAATGATCAGCTGGGCTTCATGCCGGGTAAAGGCACAGATATTAATATTCACAGGCTGTTCACACACATCTCCGTTGCCACTAAAAGAGATAGCCCAGTCGTCATGTTTTCCCTCAATGCATAAAAAGCCTTTGATTCAGTTGAATGGGACTACTTGTGGTAAACTGATGTTTGGCTTTGGCCCTAATTTCATCTGCTGGTTTAGATGTTTTTTTTGTATAAGCCACCCTATGCGAGAGTACGCACTAATAATGCTCTGTCCCCCTTGTTTGCTCTCCACAGGGGCACTCGTCAGGGCTGCCCTCTCTTGCCAGGCCCTTTTGCCCTGGCAATTGAAACCCTGGCCTGTCTGATTCGTTCCTCCGAGAGAGTGTGGGGGCTGCCCATGGGTGGTTGGGAAAAACACATCTCCCTTTACCCTGCTATATCTGGAGGATTGCGATGTATCTCGTCGAGCGGCACTTGATATTATTAATCAATTTGAGCTTTATTCTAGGAAGCATAAATTGGGAGAAATCACTGCTCTTTCCTCTTGCACCGGGTGCCCTTCCTGTTGTCCCCTTTGCCCCTGTCTCTAAATGTAAATGTCTGGGGGTGGAGGTGCAGCGTAACCTTAACATGTATGTTTCAGACAACCTTCTTCCCCTTTTGCAACACATGCAGATCAAGTGTACCTCTTTGCCCCTTAGCACTATTGGCCACATGAATCAAATTAAATTGATTTTGCTACCTAAATTTCTCTACTTTTTTCCAAAAGACCCCTATTCATATTCTGCGATCTTTCTTTTGTCAGATAGACGGTATTATCTCAACGTTTCTCTGGGCTGGGGAGACGTCTAGACTCTCGCAATCAACCTTGTATTTACCGATTGATCGCAGAGGTCTGGTTTTACCTAATTTCTTACTGTACTACTGGGTGGCAGTTTTAATTACAGTACGTTGGTGGTTCTGCCAGCCTAGGGATAAAGTGGTGGTGATCCTGGCAGTGGCTTTACTGGGCTCCTATGCTAAAAACTCAGTAACCTTGTATACAGGGGGGCAACATCCAACCCAGCTATTACACCCCCTGTGAAAACGACCCTGAGTGTTTGGAAACAAGCCAGGGTCCAGTATGATACAAATTCCACGTATTCTCCCTATACTCCACTAGGGGGCAACCCTGCACACCCTCACCTGCCCACTGTGCCGGGCTAGATATGGTATAAAAATACTGCAAAACATAATACTACGGGGGGGGGGTCTCTTACCCTTTGATAAACTTATACATACCTACAACCAGTGGTGGCTGGTGCTGTATATTTTGGGGGGGGGGGTGGCAAAACCGCACGCCACCAGCCCCCAATCCCCTCTCCTCCACGGTTGGTAGGTTGATCGGTCGGAAGGTTTTCTATTGGGTTGAGGTCAGGACTCTGTGCAGGCCAGTCAAGTTCCTGCACCCCAAACTCGCTCATCCATGTCTTTATGGACCTTGTTTTGTGCACTGGTGCGCAGTCATGTTGGAACAGGAAGGGGCCATTCCCAAACTGTTCCCACAAAGTTGGGAGCATGAAATTGTCCAAAATATCTTGGTATGCCGATGCCTTAAGAGTTCTCTTCACTGGAACTAAGAGGCCAAGCCTGACCCCTGAAAAACAATCCCAAACCATAATCCCCCCTCCGCCAAATGATTTGGACCAGTGCACAAAGCAAGGTTCATAAAGACATGGATGAGTGAGTTTGGGGTGGAGGAACTTGACTGGCCTGCACCTCAACCCGAACACCTTTTGGGAATTAGAGCGGAGACTGCAAGACAGGCCTTCTCATCCAACATCAGTGGCTGACCTCACAAATGCTCTTCGGGAAGAATGGTCAAACATTCCCATAGACACTCCTAAACCTCGTGGACAGCCTTCCCAGAAGAGTTGAAGCTGTTATAGCTGCAAAGGGTGAACCAACTCAATATTGAAGCCTATGGACTAAGACTGGGATGCCATTAAAGTTCATGTGCGTCTAAAGGCAATACTTTTGACAATATAGTGTATATGAATCCAGTCTTATTCTTCCACCATCAATCTCCCCAATAGGATGGAGCCTGCTCACTATTGTGGGAAACGATTGCCAATACAGATTTTTATGTGCAATAGACTCATGCACAAGCTAGTCCTCTGTTTCTGGAGTAAAGCAGCCAGTGGGCCTCAATTTCTAGAAAATATGGCCCCCCTTTACATTTTCTGAACATGCGAGCTTCTACATTTTCACCAATTTTTTAATAAAAATAAATGCAAAATATTTTCACTCACCTTGTGTCTCGGCTGCTTCCTGTGTTAGATAAGCCGTCTCCTCCTGCACGCGGGACTCCATGGTCTTCTTCCCCATCCCAAAGTTCCTCAGAGAGGAGATGGCGAAGCGTCGCAATGGACGCCATCGGGGGCCACTAATACCTAAAAATGAAACTAAATTGTCAGTGATAAATTACAAAACCACAGGAGCAACTATAATAAGGCAAACCAAGCTACATTCTACAGGGGAGCCTTTATGATGATTCGAAAATTACATTTCTATTACAAAATATGACAAACTTGTTTACAACTGAAATAAAGATTGTTTTTTCTAATTTTACACTTTTTTTTTTTTAAATGTGTCAATTTAAGGAAACCAAACAAATGAAAAAAAAAAAACGTTTAACCGCTTGCCTACCGGGCACTTTTACCCCCTTCCCGCCCAGGCCAATTTTCAGCTTTCAGCGCTGCCACACATTAAATGACAATTGCGCGGTCATGCTACACTGTACTCATATGACGTTTTTATCATTTTTTGAGACAAATAGAGCTTTCTTTTGGTGGTATTTAATCACTGCTGTTTTGTTTTATTTTTTGCTAAAAAAGAAAAAAAAAAGGAAAAAAGACCAAAAATTTTGAAAAAAAATTTTCTTTAAATTTTGTAAATAAGTAATTTTACTTCTTCACTGATGTGCGCTGATGAGGCTGCACTCATGGGCATTTATGAGGCAGCACTGATCTAGCAGCACTGAAGGGCACTGATTAGGTGGCAGTGATGAGGAGGCACTGATGGGCACTGATAGGTGGCACTGATGGGGAGGCACTAAAATGCCACACTGATGGGCACTGATTGGTGGCACTGATATGCGGCATTGAAGAGCACTGATAGGCGGCACTGATGGGCAACACTGGTGAGCATTCACTGATGGGCACTGAAAAGGCAGCACTGACTGGTATCACTAATGGGCACTGATTGGTGTCACTGATGGGCACTGATTGGTGTTTACATGTGACCGGCTGTGATTGGACACAGTCAATCACCTGGTTAAAGAGTATCGGCTCTTTACCAAGATTGGGGTCGTGCTGTGTCCTAGGAACACGGCATGGCCATGATTGCCACGCTGAGCTGCAGTTCTGGGGTGCTGTCATATGATACCAGCCCAGAACAAGAGTGCCACCCACCGCTGTCATTTTACTATACAGCGGGCGGGGAGTGGTTAAACATGGCATAAAAAATAGGATGTACAAAAAATCAACAAAAGTAATAGCAGAGGAGGGGAAGGAAGGAAGGAGTTAAAGTGTTACTAAACCCACAACAGTAAAATATGTCTGTATATGCAGAATAGCATGCTTGTTATACTCACTGTGGAACCTAAGGGGTTAATCCTCTGCATTGTGTAAAAAGTCTGTTTGATCCTCCCCTTCTTACACAGTCCCCAATCTATCTCCCGATAGAACAGAACCTTGGGGGCACTGTGCACATGCTCAGTTTGGTGTGTATTGCTAGAGAGTTTTTTTTGTGGGGGGGGTGCGTGTGATCAGCACAGGGCCAATCAGCACTGTCCAGACAGAAAGTCAGGGATCATACAGCCTCATAGGACAGTCAGAGGAGAATGAAAACTCTTCCTACAAGCTTTAGCCAGACACGGATCGAAGTCACAAGACTGATATATGCTGCTGATGAGAAAAAGTATTTAGCAGTTTATATTTACTAAAATAATTGCATTTCCATGTTCTGTGTATTGTGGGGCACCACATATAGTGAATGCAGGCTCCTGGGTTTAGTAACACTTTAATTGGGGCTTATTACCATTGACTAAAAGTTCATTAGGAACACAGTTTACACTGATTTATTTTTCCTTTTAATTATTTGCAAGGCTGTTTTAATTTGCTTTGAATGAACCAGAGGTAATTGCAACATAACAACAATAATGTTGCTGCAAAGTAAATCTTATTGACACTGCAGACACCGTTCAATGCTCTGAGTGGCAATTTACATAGGAGAAATAGGGGCAGGCTGTATGGTGTATACCCTTAGCAATTGGATGCATTACAGCTGGTTACAGTGGAGTCTTTATAACACAATGCCCCTGATGACGTCAGTTGTGACGAAACACGTAGGGCGGAGCCAATGTACATGACATTAACTACTCTGCTGTGTACACAAGTCGATTTTATCTGCATGCTGTCTGCTGCTTTGGATTATGATATGCTTGTTTTTTTCATTGGAAGTGTGAGTGCCCGTAATACCCCTTTCTTTTAATAAAATACATTTTAAAACGGATTTACACTATGTGGACACTCCTTTTTATTGCATATCCATGATGCCATACATCTATAACGGGGAGTCCTGGTTTATCTATGAAATTGCCGTTTTAACTCTGCATGTCCGTGACCTTATGATTGGATGATATCTTCCATTACTCCATATATATATATATTGGGCGTATAGGACTCCGTGATAGAGTCCTATTAGCCTGGTAAGAGTCCAGCCCCTATCTGGTGGTGGATCACGTGGTGAAATCGTATTACTTACCTGGATTACACGATTTATATGGACACTATTTTTCCACATATGAATTTTTCACGTATGAACTGAATATGTTCTTGTATTTTGATTTATTTAGCAATTCTTTTTGCGCTGCATTTATTATTATTTACTTTATAATACAATGCACACATAATCATAGAAGAGCTACTGGGAGTGTACTTCCTGAAACATCTAAATGCTTTTTTATGTCATACTTTCTTTTAGACAATGTCAGGACGAAAAAATGTGTTTCCTTTCGATTTGTTATTTAACCACTTCAGCCCCGGAAGGATTTCCCAGTTTAGGACCAGAGCACTTTTTGCGATTCGGCACCGCGTCGCTTTAACTGACAATTGCGCGGTCGTGCGATGTTGTGCCCAAACAAAATTTGCGTCCTTTTTTTCCCACAAATAGAGCTTTCTTTTGGTGGTATTTGATCACCGCTGCAACATTTCTGATCACCGCTATAAACAAAAGAAGAGCGACAATTTTGAAAAAAAAAAAACAATATTTCTTACTTTTTGCTAACATACAAATCCAAAAAAAAATAAAAAAAACTAATGTTTCCATCGGTTTTGGCCGATATATATACTTCCTCATATTTTTGGTAAAAAAAAAAAATCGCAATCGGCGTATATTGTGTGGTTTGCGCAAAAGTTGCCGCGTTTACAAACGATGAGAATTCATTTATGGGGTTTTTATTTATTTTTTAATCTTTTACTAGTAATGACGACGATCTGAGATTTTTAGCGGTACTGCGATATTGCAGCGGACATGTCGAACACTTTTGACACTTTTTTGGGACCATTGCCGTTTATACAGCGATTAGTGCTATGAAAATGCACTGATTACTGTATAAATGTCACTGGTAGTGGGTTAACTGTGTTCCCTGTGTGTGTTACTAACTGTATGGGGGCTGGGCTGAGTAGGGGAGGAGAGTGATCGCTGCTCCCATATACAAGAAGCCTGCGATCACACTCCTCTCCCCTGTCAGAACGGAGATCCATGTGTTTACATACACAGATCCCGTTCTTTCACTGCGGGGGAGTGATCGCGGGTAGCTGGCGGACATCGAGTCCACCCTACCTGCTCCCTGACTCCCCCGATACGCAGTGAGCGCGCAAGCGCGCCTCCGGTGGCGCGCGCTCACATTCCGGGCTCTTGCAGCCACCGTCGGGTGATGGCAATATGCGATATTGAGCCAAGTCATTTGACGGCGAGCAGTTGGCAGCTGGTTAAAATTAGTTTTGTTAAATTTGTTAGACTCGTTTCGTTCATTTTGGGAATTTGTTACATTTGTTTCATATTCAAATTAGAAAAATCTGACCGCATTCTACATGTTTTTTTACATTTAAATGCAGCTGTTGCCTTAGGCTATTGATAATGACTGTCTGACAATTGGAAAATTAGAACAAAATAGAATAAAATAGAAAAAATACATAACCATCTTCCGAAATTTGAATAGAATGAATTTGAATAGAAAAGATTAGAATAGAAATAAGAGAATAGAATAGAAAATCAATAGAATAAAATAAAATACAAAGAATATTACGGTTATATTCATTCTATTTTATTCTATTCTATATGAATTGTTTTTAAATTATTTTCTATTCTATTCTCCTTTTTCTGTTCTATTATTTTCTATTCTAATCTTTTCTATTCAAATTCATTCTATGCAAAATGTTAATTTCTGAAGATGGTTATATTCTTTATATTTTATTCCATTCTATTGTTTTTCTATTCTATTATCTTATTTTCTATTATATTATTTCCTATTATTTCAGATTCCATTGTTTTAAATTCTATTCTAATCTATTCTATTCAATTTCAAATTTATTCTAATCGAATATAGGAAGATGGTCATATTCTATTTTATTTTATTCTATTCTATTAAACTCTCTTCTATTCTTTACTATTTTTTTTTTCATTTTATTCTGTTGCTTTATATATGTATATTCTATTTGATTGTATTCTTTTTTAGAAAATCGATTTCTAATATATTTGAATTTGATTTAGATTTGAGTTTGTAATCTAATTCAAATTTTGGCTGGTTATTTTGGATTTGTTTAAATTCGTTACTATTGTAATACATCTGAATTTCCGAATAACTAAAAATTGGTTTGAATTTCGATTCGGAACTAAACAAACCACACATGTCTACTTTCTGTTTGAGAAACAACAAGGATCCTGCAAGGGTTGTGTCTAGGAACTCTTCTCCTGCCTCTCAAGCCAGAGTTCAAAGATTACTGACAAACAATGGGAAAAGTGCTACAAGCCCAAAATCCCATGAGAATAAACAGAATGAGTAAATGACATCTGTGCCCAGATTCATGTAGTGTTAAGCCTCGTACACACGGTGCAACGGTCGTATGACTGAACGGCCCAAATCGTATGTTGGCTGTTGTATCTCATGTACTGACATGCACTAAGCGATCGTATGACCAAGCCGAACGTAGTGACGTGTTACAAGCGTATAATGAGGAAGTTCAGGTGAATGTGATTTGTGAATAAGGAATGCAGGTTTACACAAACAGACACTTCCGGGCGTTCCTGACTTCTGAGCATGCGTGTTTTGCACAGTACAACTTGTTGGACCAACTTCTCTGTGCACGCGGTACAACGGCCGTACGACCACTTGTTGTCCAAACCAAGTTTTCTAGTCTGCTCATCCAACTTCAGTTGTACGACCGTCACACATCGGCTGTTCTAATCTAGTGTACAGGCCTTAAGACATCCTTAGATACAATAGAAAAGAAAAGGACATCTTGGCATAAAAACTGTTACTTTATTTCATCCATCGAAACGTAAAACCAAATTAATTCCTGTAAAGATTAACGTGTTTCAGCCTCTTACATGGGCCTTAGTCATAATAAAATAACTATATGTGAACAGCTCTTATATATTGTGAAACACGAGTGTGCAGAGGAAGGTAGGCCAGAGCAATCAACAGAAAGGCAAGGGTGTGACTGAATTATTAATTGCAGATTGCACTTGCCCCCTCTTGATACCAATAACAATTTATAACAAATGTAAAGAAAAGAGAAAATAAAAATAAAAAACAAATGCAAATAAAACAAATAAATAAACACATTCATCACCACTGGAGGGGGGGATCAAATAGGGAGAACAATGACTAGGTCAAATGTAGGTCCAGGTCCCACCTGCAGTTAAGACCATGTGGGTCTGTAAACCTCCCTAGCCGAAAGCAGTGGCGGGCCGTCCATAAAAGGTTCAGGGGCGCTGTCCCCCTAATCTACATGCAGGGTGCCAGACGCATGGATTCCAACAGGGGTTTTTTTTTAGCATGATTATAGCCCACCCAGTTGTGTGACAATAGTGAATTAATAGTCTCCCTTATTCTTCACTATGGAGCAATCAGGAAGCAGGTCCTTAGACCCAGTTCCAGGACTCCCGGCTAATCGGGCCTCAGGACCCACTTCCTGTTCGGCCGGGAGGAGAAGGAACGGCCCCAGAGCAAGGAGTAACAGCGGAGAGTAGCAGCCCTACTCCAGATCCTTGTCATCTGCCTTCCCATCCATCTCCCACAGGCCAAAAGCCTCCCATGGTGGTACCCTCCCCCCAGGGCTGGTACAAGGATTTTTGACACCCTAGGCGAAACTTCATTTTGCCGCCCCCTTGGCTCCACCCCCTTTTCCCTGCCCAGCCTGATCAGTGCCAATGAATTGCAGCCTGATCAGCGCCAATCAATACAGCCTCACCTGTGCCCATGAAATACAGCTTCACCAGTGCCAATCAATACAGCCTCACCTGTGCCCATCAAATACAGCTTCACCAGCGTCAATCAATACAGCCTCACCCGTGCCCATCAAATACAGCTTCATCAGCGCCAATCAATACAGCCTCACCCGTGCCCATCAAATACAGCTTCATCAGCGCCAATCAATACAGCCTCACCCGTGCCCATCAAATACAGCTTCATCAGCACCAATCAATACAGCCTCACCCGTGTCCATCAAATACAACTTCACCAGCACCAATCAATACAGCCTCACCTGTGCCCATCAAATACAACTTCACCAGCGTCAATCAATACAGCCTCACCTGTGCCCATCAAATACAGCTTCACCAGCGCCAAACAATACAGTCTCACCTGTGCCCATCATATACAGCTTCACCAGCGCCAATCAATACAGCCTCACCTGTGCCCATCAAATACAGCTTCACCTGTGCCCATCAAATACAGCTTCACCTGTGCCCATCAAATACAGCCTCATGGGGGGCGGGGGCGGAGGGGGGTATATGGCAGATCAGTAACTATTTCTATATACATTTGCAAATGGCATGTGATAATACAATCTCATTATCTCAGTCAGACAGTGTCAGTTTTTACATGAATCAATGCAGAGCAGCCAGTGACAGATCAACAGTGACCAGGCGCCCCTAGGCGGCAGGGTGCCCTAGGCGGCCGCCTACTCCGCCGTAGAGCCGGCCCTGCCTCCCCCCATCACAGTATGAGGAATACACTCTATTCCTCTACACACTTGTGCTTCACAATATACAGTATATGAGCTGTTCATGTATAGTTATTTATTTATGATTAAGGCCCATGTAATAGGCTGAAACACGTTAATCTTTACAGGAATTGATTCCATTTTCAGTTTCGATGGATGAAATAAAGTAACAGTTTTTATGCCAAGATGTCCCGGAGTGGGGTGAATGTTTTATATTATGTACAAAAATGGCAATTGTGTTCGGTACATAGTATTATAGCAAACTAAATGCCATTCAGTTAGGGTTCACAGATTTTTCATTTCATTTGCTCCTTCATTAATTAAAACTGTAAATGTTTTTTCTTATTCTGTATATAGAAAACGGCTTTGCATTGTTTGTGATGCCCCCAACCTCACTTGCTCTGGAATGGTCACATTTTTGCTCATTTCTATAATGTACAGTAGGAATGAGGTTCGTGTTTGGGCTGATGTAAGATTAGGTCCCAACTTTGAGTGTTCGGCATTTGGCAAAAGAAATGAGGTGCCCACCTGTCCACTAAGCCAAACCTCCAGCTGCAGCAAGAAATTATACATTTAGCAGCATTATTACCACCGCTGCTAAATATGACATCTTCCCTCTCAAGGTTCCTTGTTGCTAGGAAGCTAGCAGCCACCAGCGTTCTGGCTACCATTGACACATCCCTGATCCCAGTTATCTGCCGGAAGATTCCAGGCCAACAGCTGTATGTAAAAACATGGGGTGGGGTTGCTGGCTGACAGCACTTACCAGTCACTTTATTAGGTACACCTATTCAATTAAAATAAAATCAAAAAAAGTTGCGCTAAACACCCATATAAAAACATTAAATCCTAAAAAATTATTAGTGTATTCAAGGTACTAATACCTCTAATTCAAGTGATAAATCAGGTAAACATATAGTGAAGTGCAAAAAAATCCAGTACAGTAAATAAGCATATGTCAAAAACTTGTAGATAGCTCAGCAGCCACAGTACAATCCAACAACAGTCTCTTGAGCAGAGAAAGGGTAACAGTTCCAGAGGCCACTAAAGGTTAAGTTAGAGATCATAGACCAGTGATAATTCACACAGGGGAAGTGCAAATGGAGACACCCGAATTCCAAGGATTTTCACTTTAAGCTCCGCCACCACTAAATGTAAACACCTCCAGTGACAAGGGGGGTAAGGATGGACTCTTACCAGAGAATGTGACCCACTATCGCTAGTAAGGGTCAGGCACACTAGCAGATACAACCCTCTGCGGGGTATAAACAGCAGTAGGAGGACCAGATAGGTGAGGCGGCTCTCCTTGGATCGGCTGGGTTCCGTACCAAATAGGGATCAGCTAGTAGACTCCCAAAAGTGGGTCATATAAAAACAATAGAGGCCACATAGTGTAACACCGTAGGATGATTTATTAAAAAAAACTAAAAACAAGGTACTCACAATAGTCATGTGCAAATTCGCGTAGTAAGGTATACAAAAAGCCGGCAGATAGGAGAAAAACGAAGCCCGTCCGTACGGGGATAACATGAGGCGTGGTGACGTTACATAGTTACATAGTTAGTCAGGTTGAAAAAAGACACAAGTCCATCCACTTCAACCAAAAAAAAAAAAAAAAACACATTTATATATATATATATATATATATATATATATATATACACATACATACACATACACAACCAAATAATCCCATATACAATCCTTCACCCACAGTTGATCCAGAGGAAGGCAAAAAACCCCAGCAAAGCATGGATCCAATTTGCTATAACGGGGGAAAAAATTCTTTCCTGATTCCCCGAGAGGCAATCGGATTCACCCTGGATCAACCCTACATGTTTCGTCAGATATGACGTCTTCCTGGGGCACCTGTTCTATTGTTTGGTAACACAAATTGCTAATCAGCCAATCACGTGGCAGCAACTCAATGCATTTAGGCATCTAGATGTGGTAAAGGCAACTTGCTGAAATTCAAACAGAGCATCAGAATGGGGAAGAAAGGGGATTTAAGTGACCTTGAACGTGGCATGGTTGTTGGTGCCAAACGGGCCAGTCTGAGTTATTAAAAAACTGACGATCTACTAGGATTTTCACGCACAACCATCTCTCGGGTTTACAGAGAATGGTGGGAAAAAGAGAAAATATCCAGGGAGCGGAGGCTGTGTGGAGGAAAATTCCTCGTTTATGTCAGAGGTCAGAGGAAAATGGGCAGACTGGTTTGAGATGATAGAAAGGGAACAGTAACTCAAATACCCACTTGTTACAACCAAGGTATGCAGAATACCTTCTCTGAATGAACAACACATTGAAGCAGATGGGCTACCTTTGGGATGTGGTGGAAAATTAAATCTGCAGCAACTATCACTATGGAGTAAAATCTCTGAGGAACGTTTCCAACACCATGTTGAATTTATGCCACGAAGAATGAAGGAAAAAGGGGGTCCAACCCGCTACTAGCGAGGTGTATCTAATAAAGTGACCGGTGAGTGTATAACCGTGGCCAGACTCGGTCAATGTCATTTGTGGTGAGTCTCCATTGGATGCAGATCATGTTGATGGGTTAGCATTTTTGTTGTGACTGGTCAGCAGGCGTCATAGTTCTAGATTGACAATGGATTTACATTGTGGGATGTTTTGTTCTTTAATAAATGACTTGTGAAATGCAGCAGTATGTTTATTGACTTTACTACCAGATTCCAAGAACCTACCCACTAGGGTTGCCACATCATCCCTTTAATCCAGGACACATATTAATTACACAGGTTCTGTGGCTGATTAAGGTGATAATTAAACTCACTTGGTGCCTCATCTGCATTAAATTAGCCTCAGAACCTGTGCAATTCATATGTGTCCTGGATTAAAGGGATCATGTGGCAACCCTACTACCCACAAATGTGGGGAAGAGGCCTTCGTCCTCATCAACATGGTAGTCACCCCAGTAAGCTACCCTTCCCAATATTGATGGCATGTGGCCTGGTATGGTTCAGCACAGGGATGCCATACACTTACTGCTCCTCCTTTCCTGACCAGCCTGACCACATGATGGGATAAGAGTCTGGTGTGGATTTTGGGTGGACTACACACATTTTTCCTAGTTTTTTTGTGTGGGTTCTCCCTTAACATTCATAACAGACTCTCGTCTAGGATAAGGTATATGCCCCCAGGAGCCAGCCCTTGTTGGATTTGGGGGTCCATATACTGTCCAATAGGGAAAAATCATTTAGTCTCAAAGGTTATTTGTTTAATATGTAAATGTCACAGGGGATATAGTAATCTGTGCAGCGCTAAGAACTCCCACTATAGACAAATTGTAAACAAATACAATCAATATAAAGTGCAATGACAGTAAAGGTGTGTAATGGGCAATAAACTCCCACTATGAAAAATGCAATCCATATAAAGTGCAATAATAATACAAATGTGCAATGAACAATAATATATTAAGGTGCAAAAAAAATGTTCATAAGTTCCCCTGAGGGAAATTTCATATAAAGTCCATTGATATCCCACGAAGTATCACCAAGTGCAAGGAAAAAGGACAAACCATCACCTATTACAGAGGCTTACCGCATAGAAGAGTGGACACAGACGTACGTCCGCTGGGTCAGAGTAGGCAAAGGATATAATATCCAATATTAATCAGTGTGATGCACAACCGGACAAATTGGACTCTTACCGGCTCACATGGGCACAGACTGGGATATGCCAGCTGGGTCTATACACACAGAGAGTGTAACACACCAATTGATCTTTCAGCCTCAGGGGATCCGGTTAGATGTTTATATTGAATGAACTTCCAACACTCGGGTACAACCCAAAAAGGAAGGAAATACGCTCCACATAGTGTAAAAACGTACCACATATTTTATTATTCGTAAAAGATAGCAACTCACATTTCCAGTAGTAAAAAGCGCTTCTGAATACAGCATGTAGTAGCAATGACATCAGAACGGCACAAACCAACGCGTTTCGACCTCTCGGTCATCACCCCGGATGATGACTGAGGTCGAAATGCGTCAGTTCGTGCCGCAGGCATCCGCTGTGTCCTTGTGTTCTCCGCGGACAGCTGAATGTAGAAACAAAAAAAATGCTGGCAATAAAAATTAAGAAAAAAAAAACGGCATAGGGCCCCCCCCCAATCTATGCCAGACCCTTCGGGCAGTCAGTACATCAGGACTGAACAATTTTCAGATATATAATGTATACACCATAGTTTGTGGACTCTATAACTTTCCTACAGACTAAATAATAAACACTGATTTGGGTTATTTCCACCATAAAAATGGACCAAAATACATTTTCATCTAAATTTATAAATAAAGATTATTTGTTTGCAAAATTTAAGTAGTTAAGAAAAATGTGCTTCTTTTTCAAAATGTTGTCTGTTTTCATTTATTTGGAAAAAAAATAAAGACCCCAGTGGTGAATAAATACCACCAAAAGAAAGCTCTATTTGTGTGAAATAAATTATAAAAATGTCCTATGGGTACAGTGTTGCATCACCGCGCAATTGTCATTCAAAGTGCAACAGCACTGAAAGTTGAAAATTGGCTTGGGCAGGAAGGGGGTGAAAGTGCCCAGTAGGCAAGTGGTTAATGTTTCACTTTAAGCCCTACTAAACGAGCTCCTCTCCAAGAAACTGTGTTTTTTAAAGACTTTGGTACATGATCCCCTGGCAGTGCTCAGCTCCCTATGCCCTTTGTGTGAAAATTCCCTGCCCAAATTGATTCTAAAGATTTTTCTCCAGTTGGCGTTGATGGGGTTCAGAATAACGCTCGTTCTTTGGTTCATTTAGCAAACCTCCCATGAACTGAACCCAGTGTTCAACTCATACCGTATGTACAGCAGAGCGGGCTGAGTTCAGAGAAGTGTCCTGACAAACTTACTGTATCCTTTGGTGGGCATGTGTAGAGTTGGTATAAATGGGCGGGCACTGAACTCCTCGGCGTGGTTCAGCAGGGCATCCCTCACCATCTCATAACCGCAGATGACCACCACCGGCTCCGTCAGTTTCCATATGGTGAATACTGAGCCGTACTTTTGGCTGAGCTGAAATTAAGAGAGAAAAAGGTCAATAATTTCAGGAATTCTCTCTCTGCGAGATCAGAGATTTACAGAACACCCACAGCTCAGGCCTTGTTGCCAAATAACAAGCAGCAGCTCAACCCATTATTTAATATAAATGTAGCTGAATCTCCCTGTTCCCTGGCTTTCTCTGGCTTTTAGACTTGCCTGAGAGTTCCTGAGAAGCATGCAGCAAAGGAGGGAGCGCAGCACACAGCCTGTGATTGACAACCTCGGCTCTGTTCCTGTGTGCTTTGTGAAGGAAGGTGCGTCTCTTCCCTCCAATTAGCTCTCAGAGCTCTTCTCTCTGCAGAGTGTAACTTTGGTTCCCCTCCCCTGCTTTCTGAAAGCTCAGACAAGCTGTATAAGTTCTGGCTGTAGGAAAGAAATGGCTGCAAATAAGCTGGTACAACATATGTAGGATGATTTGTTTCATCTCTGTTATCACCTGAGGCCAGTCACTTCACTGCATATTTGTAACGGTTTAAAACCACTTTATTGTATATGTTCCTGAGGGGAACCTACATGTTCCCTGGCAGGCATCTCCTGAGTTGCATGCATGACTTGGTGTTGGCCCAGAGAATACATTGAAGGCAGAGGATCAGAATGACAATGGGGGTAAAAAGACACTTTTAACCAACTTCCACCCACGCTATAGCCAAAACCGGGCTTCCAGTGTCACGTCCTCCCGTGATTGCGCTATTCGCGTGCTGTTCACGGGCGGCATGCTCTGTGATCATCGAGTCCTCGAGTCCTGGACACAGCTGATCACAGATCAGGGTAAAGGGCCAATCACAGAGGCCCTTTATCACATGATCACCTATCAGCTAATGATAGCTGATCACAACAGTAAACACAAGCCAGTTATCAGATTTTCTTTCTCCTCGTGTTGATAGTGTGAGGAGAAAAGAAGAAAGCCGATAACCAGCTTCTGTTACTGGGACATTGGTCCCAACAGTGCCCACCAGTGCTGCTAAGCAGTGCCCACCTGTGCCACCTATCAGTGTTGCCAATTAGTGCCTCATCATCAGTGTCACCTATCAGTGCTGCTTACCAGTGCCTATCAGTACCACCCATCAGTGCCACCTATAAGTGCTGCCTATCTGTCACCTATCGGAGCCCATCAGTGCCACCTATCGGTGCCCATCAGTGCCGCCTTATCAGTGCAGCCTATCAGTGCCGTTCATCAGTGCCCTTTAGTGACGTCTATCAGTGCCACCCATCAGTGCCACCTATCAGTGAAGCCTTATCAGTTCCCACCAATGCCACCTCATCAGTGCTAACTATCAGTGCTGCCTCATCAGAGGCACCTATCAGTGCCGCCCATCAGTGAAGGAGAAAAATTACCTGTTTGAAAAATTTTATGACAATCTATCAAAAATATTTGTTTTTTTTTTCTAAATTGTTGGTCTTTTTTGTTTCTTTAGCAAAAAAAAAACAAAAAAAAACCAATGGTGATTAAATACCACCTAAAAGAAAGCTCTATTTGAGTGAAAAAAAATTATAAAAAAATTGTTTAGGTACAGTGTTGCATGACTGCGCAATTGTCATTCAAAGTGCAACAGCGCTGGCAGCTGAAAATTGGCCTGGGCAGGAAAGGGGCAAGTGCCCGGTAGGCAAGTGGTTAAACAGATAGGTCGCTGAAGGCAAAGTGTTTTTATGTAATAACAGACCTCCCTTAAGCAGATAAGTTGTCTGGGTGGAGGAACTGAACTGCTGAGTCATTGCTGGGAGGGGAAGATGAGCTGCTTAGCCTCTGCTGGGAATAAAAGGGTGAGCTGAGCTGCTGAATCACTGCTGGTGAAGAGGTGGGGGGGGGGTGGAGTTGGAGGATTTCAGTGCTTCTGCTTTGAACAATGGAATGCTCCACAATACCCGTAGCCACATAGGTCAGTGAAGGCCTTTTTTTAAAGTTCATTTAGTGCTTGTAAAGTAATCTGACCAGATTTTTAAAATGAAATCCGGGGACATATTTTTTTTTACTCGTAATTGTGGCAATCAGGGACTTATAGTGGGACTGCAATATTGCGGAGGACAAATCAGACACCAAGTGACACTTTTAACACTTTGTGGGAACCAGTGACACCAATACAGAGATCAGTTTGAAAATTATGCACTGTCACTGTACTAATGACACTGGATGGGAAGGGGTTATCATCAGGGGTGATGAAAGGGTTAAATGTGTTCCTAACCAGTGTTTTCTCACTGTGGGGGAGGAGCTTTTACTAAGGGAAGACACAGATCCCTGTCCCTGCTTTGCAGGAACTCAGGATCAATGTCTTCCATACTGACAAAATGGTGATCTGCTTTGTTTACACAGGCAGACCGCTGTTCTGCTTGTGTACAGAACGATCGGGCGGGTACCGACAGACATCGAGTCCGCCAGACCCACTGATCGGCTCTAATACCCAGAAATGCAGGATCACGTATTATATACACATGATCCTGTACAGTGCTACCGTCCTGTAGCAGTAACTTTGCTATGGGGCGGTCAGCAACTGGTTAAGATCATCAGCATTATAAGACACAGGCAGCAGGCACCCTATCATGGCCCTGGCTGGCAGTGCACTGTCACAGTGTCACATGACATGGCCGCTGGGTGCTGATACTTATGAACAATAAGGTAACAAAATCAGCACCCAGCAGCCATGTTTTGTGACACTGTGACAGAGCACTGCCAGCCAGAGCCATGATAGGGTGCCTGCTGCCTGTGAGCTATGATACCATCCATTATGCCAGACAGACAGACACAGTGCAAAGTAGTCTATTCACAGACACCCCCAAAGCACACCAGTGTTGAAGCCTTGAGGGCGTGGGCAGTCCCACGATCGGATCTGCTTCCCCTCTGTTCCTGGTGTTGGACACTGTCAGCTGAGCTCAGTGGCCCCTGTTCAAATCCAATCCAGGGACAAATCTGGGGACAGACTTGGTCCGGGGACAGTCCCCTGAAACCGGGCACATCTGGTCACCCTATTGTAAAGAATATATAGAAACTTAAATGTTCTTATCCTGACCACTGCCCAATCCAGGTTAAAGTAATAAAAGTAAGCTACGACCAGCAGACATGACATTACAATCAGTGTGTGTAGACAGCTGCCTAAATGTTATGGTATTCAGCACAAATGGGTTAATGTTTGGTAACTCGGGGGTTAATAATGTGCCTTCCCCTGTATGTGTCACTTCCCGTTGAGAGGGGATAAATGTAGGAGGAGGTTGGGCCCCTGGTCTCAATTGGGAGTTGGCAGGAGACCACACAAGTGAGATGTAATCATTGAACCAACAGTGAGGTCAGTGGCGGCTGGTGCTCCATTTTTTTGGGGGGCGGCAAATAAACCACCCTCCACCCCCCCCTGTTCAGTCGGTCGTTAGTCAGCCAACCCCCTGCCCACACTTACGCCATATAGGTCGCGGGCAGCTTCCCCTGCATCTTCTCCTCCTCAGCGGCTTCCTCCTCACCGGCCAATGCGGTCGCTTCTCCTCTCGGCCAATCGGTTCTTAAGACCCACTTGCCAATTGGCTGAGAGGCGAAGCAAGAAGACAGTAGCTAATATTAATTTGCTATTGTCACACAACTGAGTGGGCTCAGGGCATAGTGCTCTGCGCCCCAAGCCCACCCTTTTTGAAGCCAATTAGAGCCTCACGTTTGAAAAATTGCTGCGCAAATACCGCGTGACATAAAAAGTTGCAATGACCGCCATTTTATTCCCTAAGATCTCTGCTAAAAAATTTATATAATGTGTGGGAGACATTTTCTAGCGAAAAAATGATGATTTTTACATGTAAGAGAGAAGTGTCAGAATTGGCCTGGTGGCGAAGTGGCTAAAGTGATACTGCGCACACACTGTGTAATTTACATTGTCCCTTCTATTTCTGTATGTGGATGAGGGCACTGCAATTATTTTAGTAAAAAACAAGTACCTTTTTGCTAAGTGATATACAACTGTCACATGATCCAGCTCTCTCCCAGCCTGTCTGCAGGCCATAAAGACATGGATGAGCGCGTTTGGGGTGGAGGAACTTGACTGGCCTGCACAGAGTCCTGACCTCAACCTGATAGAACACCTTTGGGATGAATTAGAGCAGAGACTGTGAGTCAGGCCTTCTTGTCCACATCAGTGCCTGACCTCACAAATGCGTTTCTGGAAGAATGATCAAACATTCCCATAGACACTCCTAAACCTTGTGGACAGCCTTCCCAGAAGAGTTGAAGCTGTTATAACTACAAAGGGTGGGCCAACTCAATATTGAATCCTGCAGACTGACTGGGATGCCATTAACGTTCATATGTATGCAAAGGCATGTGTCCCAATACTTTTGGTAACATAGTGTATTTGAAATCAAATATTTATTATTTTCTTGGCAATAACTGGGACATGTTCTGCCAATCACAGGCTGTGTCACGCCCCTCCAGCCTGTGTCTTAGAATAACAGAAAGATGAAGCCTCCATCAATCTACATGTAATATCCCACCCTCATTGTGTTTAGCTGGTTAGTGGGCATGGAGGAGGGAGGGAGAGGGCTGTCATTTACCACTGTGTATACCTCCATATGTGTCACTCTATAGTCACATGGGCTGCTCAGATGTCATAGGGAGGAAATGCTCAGAGTAGAAATACTGCTCCGCAAAATCCCTAGGTGCAGTGGGGACCTGGACAGAAGGGGGAGATAGAGAACAGTAGGATCAACCAGGTTTTTTTGCAGAATACAGAAAAATTCCATAGTGACTGAGTATGAACAACGTGTAATACACCATTTTTTGAGTTTTTTATGATGTGGGTTTAGTGACACTTTAAGTAACAAGAACAGGTATGATTTTCTCAGAGATGAGAGATCATTTGTGTTCCTACAGTGAATATGAGTTGGGAACAGTTTGTTCTTCACTCCTGTGACCCCTTTTCAGCAGACAGCAGGCTGAAGCCCACTGTCAGCTGACGTTACAGAGGCGGTCCAGGCTGAGAAAAGATTGCCACCACATGGTCAGAATCCACCAAGGAGCCTGAACCAACACCTGGCTCAGCCTCTTAGGGAGGCCTTGAGAGCCTGAGCTGGCTGCTCCCGCCCCCTCCACAGCCCAGCGCTCCAGTGAGCCACGGGGAGGACAGGGCAGACAGCAATAACTGACAGTCACCAGCTCTCTGCTCACAGAGCACTGAGAATCGAGCGATCAGCTGTGTTTGATCTATCGGTTCTCACCATTAGAGCTGGAGGTGGAAGAGCGGTGGGGACTCCTGTAAGCAGTCAGGCAGCTGAAAGTGCGGGTTTGCATCATTTCATGCCGGTGTGGGGCTGAGTGTTGTGCTATAGCCTCTGGCCGTGAGGGGCTCTAACCCATACATTATAGCAGTTTCTACTGCTTAATGCCTGGGAATAAATACAGAAGTCACACTGCTCTACTAACATTCAACTTTTTGTAGATATACATAACAACTGTTGCATAGCAGTGGCAGCCGCTCATAAGGGGCCCAGGGGCTCTGCCCCCCTAATCCATGCGCCTGGCCCCTAATCTCAATGCAGGGTGCCAGATGCATGGATTTCAATGTATTTTTGTTTTGAAGCACATGATTAGAGCCTGAGGCTCTAATGGGCTTCAAAAAGGGTGGGCGTGGGCCCATCCCTCCAACTTGTGTGACATTAGTAAATTAATATTCGCTAATGTCTTCCTGCTTCTCCTCCCAGCCAATCAGGAAGCAGGTCCTGAGACCTGATTGGACAGGAGTCCTAAAACTCGATTGGCCGGGAGGAGAAACGTCCGCCGGGACTCAGGAGGAGATGCAGGGGGGAAGCCGCGACCTGGATGGTCTAAGTGCGGGGCTGGCGGACGGCTTGGTGGGTGAGGAGGCGAGCCAATCGGCAATTGAGTGGGCGATGGGGGGTAGTGGGGGGATGTGAGGGTACCAAGTTTGTTTTGGCGCCCCCCCAAAAAAAAATTGATCACCAGCCGCCACTGTTGCATAGAAACTGCTAACTGAAAGGCAGACTGATATGCGTCTACATTTGTTGCAAATTTGCTTGATACATAGAACTTCTGTTTGTAAAGAACACCCAGGTATGAAGTCCTCAGTCACAGGACGATGGGTTCAATGTTCAGAGCTGGTGGATGTGCAATTCTCCTTTCACCCAGATTACACAGCACAAAAAACATGTAACATGGCAGCTGGATACAAAGTCTACAGCTAGATTTTTATAATAGTAGTAATAACCTTTGTTATGGAGCCTCCAAATTGAGCTATTTAGCTTTTTAGCGGGACTGCCCTTTTTTATGGGAAAATTGCTAGAACTCCGTGCAAAATGTAAAAAGTTACATACAGTATATGATACGGTCTGCCAGCAACACATTGTCACGGCAACGCACGTCCGTGGCCCCTAGCTAACCGGAGCGTGGGACTTAGGGTAGAGGGGAATGAGGGGGAATTGGTCAAAAGTTTAGAGAATGGCACAAATATTAATTTTCACAAAGTCTGCTGCTGCAGTGTTTTAGATTTTTTGTCAGGTGTCACTCTGGTATACTGAAGTATAATTACATGCATTTCATAAGTGTCAAAAGTTTTTATTGACAATTCCAAGTTTATGCAAAGAGTCAATATTTGCAAGACCTCTGCAATTCCCCCTGGCATGCGGTCCATCCACTTCTGGGCCACATCCTGACTGATGGCAGCCCATTCTTCCATAATCAATGCTTGGAGTGTCAGAATTTGTTGGGTTTTTGCTCATCTGCCTCTTGAGGATTGACTACAAGTTCTCAATGGAATTGAGGTTTGGGGAGTTTCCTGGCCATGGACCCAAAATTTTGATGTTTTGTTCCCCAAGCCACTTAGTTATTACCTTTGCCTTATGGCAAGGTGATCCATCATGCTGGAAAAGGCATTGGTCATCACCAAACTGTTCATGGATGGTTGGGAGAAGTTGCTCTCGGAGGATGGGTTTTGTTGTTGGGTTCTTAGGCAAACTTGTGAGTGAGCTGACTCCCTTGGCTGAAAAGCAACCCCACACATGAATGGTCTCAGGGTGCTTTACTGTTGGCATGACATAGGACTGATGGTAGCGCTCACCTTTTCTTCTCTGGACAAAGTTTTTTTCGGATGCCCCAAACAATCAGAAAGGGGAATCATCAGAGAAAATTACTTTACCCCCAGTCCTCAGCAGTCCAATTCCTGTACCTTCTGCAGAATATCAGTCTGTCCCTGATGTTTTTCCTGGAGAGCAAGGGCGGCCCGTCCATTGTGGGTGCACGGGCGCCATGCCGCTGCCCACCCTTTCCATGAACCCGGCCCCTTTCAGGACGCTCTAATAGGCTTCAAAATAAGGTAGACTGGGGTCGCAGAGCATTACATCCGGAGCCCACCCAGGTGTGTTGCAACAGCGAATGAATATTCACTGTTGCAACAATGATCCTCCTCCTGGACAATCCAGAAGCGGGTCTGATACCCATCACCCGAATGGCTGAAAGGAAAGGCGATCCTATTGGACGCCTAGGAGAAGAAGGGAGGAGCCGCATAGAAGACACAGGAGCCTGCCCGCCCACCGTCCATAGCAGCCTGCTGCCGCCGAGGCCTGCAACCCTCTGAAGCTTGCAACCCGCCACTGCCACCGGAGCCTGCAACCCGCCGATGCCTGCCGCTGGGGCAAGTGTGGGGGGTTGCTGCCCCCCCAAAAAAAAAAGCCGGTTGCCACTGCTGGAGAGAAGTGGCTTCTTTGCTGCCCTTCTTGACACCAGGCCATCCTCCAAAAGTTTTTACCCACTGTGCATACCGATGCCCTCACACCTGCCTGCTGCCATTCCTCAGCAAGCTTTGCAGTGGTGGTGCCCCAATCCCGCAGCTGCATCAACTGTAGGAGAGGGTCCTGGCGCTTGCTGGATTTTCTTGGGAGCCCTGAAGCCTTCTTCACAAATGAAGTGGAAATGTTTTTTATGGGATTACGTTAATTTTCATGGCAAAGAGGGACTATGCATCTGATCACTCTTCATAACATTCTGGAGAATATGCCGATTGCCATCATAAAAACTGAGGAAGCAGACTTTCTGAAAATTAATATTTGTGTAATATATCAAAACTTTTGGCCACTGCTGTATACTGAGCAAGTAAGACTGGCTGTAATAGACTTTCACAGCCTGCACTACCTCTGCCCACCACTGGAGGGAGATTCCACTCCAATCCAACTGTCTGACCACATACAGGCAGATACAAATCTTACATACAATCTGTTGAATAGTTTTCAAATCTAATTTGAATTCAAATTTCAGAAGAGAATAAAATAGAATAGAACAGAAAAGAATATAATGGAATAGAAAATAATATAATTGAAAATAAAAGAATATAATATAATAGAGTTAAAAAAGAACAACATAGAATAGAAAATAAAAGATCAGAACAAAATAGAATAGAAATAAAGGAATAGAATAGAACAAAAATTAGAATAGAATAAAATAGAAAGAATAGAACCAGCTTCTGAAATTCAAATTTCAAATAGAATAAATTTGAATTCAGATAGAATAGAAAAGAATAGAATGTATAAAAATAATAGAATAAAATACAAATAATATAACCTTCTTCTTGCCTAGCAGCAAAAGGACCACTGGTTGAAATCCCAACCACGACAACACCTGCCTGGATAAGAGTGGTGATATTGCGCAATCTGACCGACCTTCCTATATCATATATAAATCCTATAGGATCCACAACATTAAATAGACATATGTGCCTTATTTCAAACTGAAATGTTCCTGTGCAACAAAGCATGCAGTAAACATAAATCTCGATATAAAAAATCTCAATATAAAAAAATTCTGCTATAACACAGAAATATTATGCAATCCAGTGAGAAGTGTGATATAAACATAATCCTCCAGTGCAAAGATATAAAAGTTCATCCAAAAGTCCTTTTAGAGTATTCAATCACTCTCTGCACCCGTGATATCCATCATAAAACAAGGTCTATAGCCTGATATGGTGAATTCATAATACAAAGTGACTTAGTGCAATACAGCGCTCAAAAGGCATCAAGGTCCTTCAATGGTGCAGAAGAAGCCAGTCTGGGGGGTCTTCACTATACGCCGCCAAACAGGCTACTGTGAAAGTGCTGCTCTCCCCGTGCTCACAGAACTCTCACCTCAAAGATGACTGAAAAACGCTCATAATAGTCATCCAACACTCTTTTGGGGTCTCTTTCTCCTTTAAGGCGGTCACCTAAGCTTCTCCACTCTCCACAGTCTGATAGCGGCTGGGCTCCACTACTAGCTGGCAGACCAGTTTGACTCTCACTGTGTTTCCGGTAGTCCTGGGTCAGGGTCTGATGAAGTCATGTGATGTGACGTAACGCGTAGGACATGGCCGGATCACACAGGACTACCAGAAACACAGTGAGAGGCGGAATTACGCCACTGTGGTTTTATTTTCATGCGCTGTTTGATGTTATTTTATGTAAGCAGGCATTTGTGATTTTAATAAATGTACTTTATTTGAAATGTATTACACTATGGGGGCATCCCTGCTTTATCCATATGTATGAGAGTCAAACTGGTCTGCCAGCTAGTAGTGGAGCCCAGCCGCTATCAGACTGTGGAGAGTGGAGAAGCTTAGGTGAGGGCCTAAAGAGTGTTGGATGACTATTATGAGCTGTTTTCAATCATCTTTGAGGTGAGAGTTCTGTGAGCACGGGGAGAGCAGCACTTTCACAGTAGCCTGTTTGGCGGCGTATAGTGAAGACGCCCCAGACTGGCTTCTTCCACACCATTGAAGCCCCTTGGTGCCTTTTGAGTAGAGTTGAGCGGGCACCTGGATGTTCGGGTTCGGCCGAACTTTGCGAAAAAGTTCGAGTTTGGCCCCGAACTTGACCCTGAATCCCATTGAAGTCAATGGTGACCCGAACTTTTGGGCACTAAAATGGCTATAAAAAAGTCCTGGAAGGGGCTAGAGGGCTGCAAATAAATTAAAATTACATAAAAAAAAAAAAAATGGAGGAGGAGGTGGATGTGGAGTAGGGGGTTGAGGAGGCGGTGACCGTGGCGGTGGAAGTGGAAGTGGCGGTGGAGGAGGAGGTAGCCAACACTGTTTTTTATTTGTTTGTTTTTTTTTCTAATTGGGGTAGCCCCCAAAATATTGAGATATATTAAAAAAAAAAAAGATCACTATCTGCAGACAAACCCAGAGATGTTCTAGCACAGGTTCACTTTTTCCATATAAAATGTACCATGGTTTATTTTTCATGTTTCTCCTGTTACAAATTCCAATAAAGACTTATGTTCTATAAAGAAAAAAAAAAGAATAAGTTCACTTAAGTATACCAATGGCTGCGTGAGGCCGGTATAAATGTCTATTCTGCACAAGGTACAGACAAGTCTTGTGTGATCCATGCCTGGTTCATTCTAACAATGCTGCGCTGGTGTTTCCATGTCCTCATCCTGGAACAGAAGTGGTTGGGCATCGGTGCACTCAATGGCTTCCACTTCTGGGGCAGCGCTATGTGGATGGCCCACGGAAAGCACACCAGGAGAGTCATCAAAAAGCAGAAGAGACTGCTGCAGGACTTGGGGCTCAGACTGCTTGGCTAATTTACAAGGGGCTGAGGTGAAAGAAAGATGGCCATGGGGTTCAGATGCCAACTCTGAGCTTTCATCAAGGGACCGGGAGGGAGACAATGTGAAGGAACTGGAGACATTGTCAGCCACCCAATCTACTATCACCTGTACTTGTTCTGGTCTCACCATTCATTGAGCGTCATTCGGGCCGACCATATAACCTTGAAGGTTCTGTTGGCTACCTGAGGAAGGTGTTTCCCTTGTGCGTATAGCTGGCACAGATCGACCACGTCCTCTCCTTCCAACAGGAGGTTCACCAACACCACCAACACCAGCAGCACCACCACGACCACCACCACGTCCCTTATTTGACGCTCTCCTCATTCTGGATGCAAATGTACTATTTAGCACAAATTTAGATTATTTTTTAAACTGGCAACGTAGACAAACGTTTTAATTTTGTGCAAGAAATGCACAGCAAGGTGCAAATGTAGTATTTAGAATATATATTTTTTTTTTTAAACCAGCAATGTAGACACACTTTTTATTTTTGTGCAAGAAATGCCCTGCTGGCCGCAAATGTGATGTTTTGCACAAAAAAAAAAAAAAAAAAAAATGTTTTTTAATTTGTTTAACTGCAATGTAAAAGCAGTATTTAAATATGCCAAAATGTTGCCAACTGAACTAACTGAACACAATTAAAGTAGTGTCTCTGACACACAAGCAGTTGCAAGTGCACTGCACTTGCAAAAATGGCTGCAAACGCCCACCTAACAAACAGAAAAATTGCTTAGGTTTTATATGAGGCACTTTGCTTAGCAAACAAAATGTACTCTAGCACCCACCCACCAATAAATCGCTGTTTTTAACAGATTTTCTAAAGCTAATTTGTCCCTCACAGCAGCAGCAGCATCCTCTCCCTACACTAGTATGAGATGATGTGACATGCAGCATTACGTGACTCCAGCTTATATAGAGGCTGGGTCACTTGATGCACTGGCCAATCACAGCCATGCCATTAGTAGGCATGGCTCTGATGGCTTCTAAGGGCAAACAAGTGAAACGCTTGTTGATTGGCTGCTCTGCAGCTATTCAACAGGCGCAAAAAAATACCCGAACCCGGACTTTTTCTCAAATGTCCGGGTTCGGGACACGGACACCCTAAAGCCCGGTAAGAAACCAAACTGCTCAACTCTACTTTTGAGCACTGTATTGCACTAAGTCACTTTGTATTATAAATTCACCATATCAGGCTATAGACCTTGTTTTATGATGGATATCACGGGTGCGGAGAGTGATTGAATACTCTAAAAGGACTTTTGGATGAACTTTTATAGCTTTGAACTGGAGGATTATGTTTATATCACACTTCTCACTGGATTGCATAATATTTCTGTGTTATAGCAGCATTTTTTTATATTGAGAATTTTTATATCGAGAGCAACATTTCAGTTTCAAATAAGGCACATATGTCTATTTAATGTTGTGGATCATATAGGATTTACAGTCAGGTCCATAAATATTGGGACATCAACACAATTCTAATCTTTTTGGCTCTACGCACCACCACAATGGATTTGAAATGAAATGCACAAGATGTGCTTTAACTGCAGACTTTCAGCTTTAATTTGAGGGTTTTTACACCCAAATCAGGTGAACGGTGTAGGAATTACAACAGTTTGTATATGTGCCTCCCACTTTTTAAGGAACCAAAAGTAATGGGACAGATTAACAATCATAAATCAAACTTTCACTTTTTAATACTTGGTTGCAAATCCTTTGCAGTTAATTACAGCCTGAAGTCTGGAACGCATAGACATCACCAGACGCTGGGTGTCATCCCTGGTGATGCTCTGCCAGGCCTCTACTGCAACTGTCTTTAGTCCCTGCTTGTTCTTGGGGCATTTTCCCTTCAGTTTTGTCTTCAGCAAGTGAAATGTATGCTCAATCGGATTCAGGTCAGGTGATTGACTTGGCCATCGCATAACATTCCACTTCTTTCCCTTAAAAAACTCTTTGGTTGCTTTCGCAGTATGCTTTGGGTCATTGTCCATCTGCACTGTGAAGCGTTGTCCAATGAGTTCTGAAGCATTTGGCTGAATATGAGCAGATAATATTGCCCCAAACACTTCAGAATTCATCCTGCTGCTTTTGTCAGCAGTCACATCATCAATAAATACAAGAGAACCAGTTCCATTGGCAGCCATACATGCCCACGCCATGACACTACCACCGCCATGCTTCACTGATGAGGTGGTATGCTTTGGATCATGAGCAGTTCCTTTCCTTCTCCATACTCTTCTCTTCCCATCACTCTGGTACAAGTTGATCTTGGTCTCATCTGTCCATAGGATGCTGTTCCAGAACTGTGAAGGCTTTTTTAGATGTTGTTTGGCAAACTCTAATCTGGCCTCCCTGTATTCACTCTGGTGAAGTCTTCTCTTGATTGTTGACTTTGACACACATACACCTACCTCCTGGAGAGTGTTCTGGATCCGGCCAACTGTTGTGAAGGGTGTTTTC
>BLSH010165160.1:106123-120776 GCA_018402905.1 Glandirana rugosa
TTCCAAAGGACAAATCTTATTATTCGACAGTCCAATCATTTGGTTGCTATAGTCTTGGCTAAGTTAGTATGTCAAACATCACATGTATCTAAACGTTTTGTTACCCTATTTCCTTATAAGGACTTGAAACTAAATAAAGTACCAATGACACTGTAACACACTCAAGTACTTACGTCACGTAAAATAAAGTCGAACCTAAGTAACTTATTCAAATAGTTTTTACATTTATAATGTCTTATATGTCGGAGTACGATGTATTGATTCGAGGTAAAGTACGACTTATTTGAGTAAATAATTGGTCAAGGGATGGCTGCATATCATTTTACTGCAGCCGTCCGCAGTAGCGGCGAGAAGCGGAGGACGTCATATGACGTCCTCCCGGATCGACGGCCAGTCCCTGCCGACGTCATTTTACTATACGTCGGTAGGGAACTGGTTAATAAATGAGTTTATTCAGCATGAAATGGAGCTTAGTTATGTAGCATGAGGCTGTATATTCTGTAATATTTACATTTTTGATAAACTTATTCAATGAATCCAAGCTGAAATAAAATGCACTGCATTCATGAACTCACACAATGTCACAGTAACCATGAAATAAATCAAAGTTCAGGAATATTCCTTTATCCCATTGTTTTGCAAATCTATGTACACTACAAACTGTATGATTGAATCGGTTCTGATATCGTTGGTTTACTAACCTGACAGCTTATTATTCTAAACAGGAAACCTTCATTTTGTTTGCAAATATTAAATAGATTCTAACTACCAGCAAGAATAAATCCTTACATTTAAAGAGCACCTGTCATTTCAGATCCACTCACCTGATTCCGCCACGTCCCTCATCTTGCTGTGTCACTGCCGCATCACCAGCCGTCCCATTAAAGTGAATGGGACTGTCGGTGAGTCACCAGCGGGTCAGAGGAGGAGCCGCTGTGGGACAAAGATGACCGTTGCTCTTTAAAAATTATGATTTACAGTATCTCACAAAAGGGAGTACGCCCCTCACATTTTTGTAAATACTGTGTTTTTATTTAGATGTAGTATTTGCTAATCTGTAGTCAGCTTTAGCTGGATAGTAGAGCTTTCCTGAGCTCCAGTTATTGTTTTCTTCTGCCAGCTGCCAGTAGGTGTCACCGGTGAGTCTGTATCTCCCTGTCCGGCTGCTAGGAGGATTATAAAAGGATTGTAGGAGGATTATAGGCAGTGGTGCCAGATGGGATAGGGTATAAATATTTAGGAAGGTAGTTCTGCCCTGGGTCTCCTGCCCAGGAGTAGAGTTGTAGTTGGTTGTTAGATCCTCTCTGGCCTGCTGACTGAGGACTAGAGATAGGCCGAACAGCCCCATGTTCGGTTCTCATCAACTCCCAAACAGAGAAAAAGTTCTGACCCGAACGGCGAACCCTATTAAAGTCTATGAGACCCGAACTTGAAAAATCAAAAGTCCCAGTTTTAATGGCTTATATGCAAATCATTGGCCGTAAAAAGGGTACGAGGGCCCAGGTACTGGGTATCAATTAAAATAAAAAAATCTTTAAAAGATAGTTTTTACAGGAGCAGTGATTTTAATAATGCTTAAAGTGCAACAATAAAAATGAAAAATTCCTTTAAATATAGTGCCTGGGGGGTCCCCTTAGTCTGACTGTAAAGTGGCGCATCTGTAGCATTTATAGAACCTGCTGCAGCAAAACTGTTATTTGGAAAGAAAAAAAAATCAATGAAATGACATTTAAATTTCAGGCAATACAATACCATTTCCGGCAACAGAAAAATGTTAAGGGGGCTTTCAGATTCTGATAAGCAAGTGCGTTTTTTGCACACGTTTAAAAAATCTTTTTTCAGCCTAAAGATTAATCAAAATCTCCAAACATTATATATTTTATGTAAGTGGACATTTCAATTTTTTATCTCACGAGTTATTACAGCAAAGGTCTGGGGAACACAAAATTTCAGTAAAAAAACACACTAAAGTGGATTTTAGGGCAAACAAACGCAATAAACTACCCACATTTTGGGTAAAATATAAAAGATGAAGTTGCACCGAGTAAATAGATAACCAACATGCCAAACCTTAAATTTGTGCACGGCTGTGAAATGGCGACAAACTTCAGTGACCTGTATTTTCTGTAGGCGACGCTTCAAAAGCCCCCGTATCAGTTTAGAGTTATGGAGGAGGTCTTGTGTTAGCATTATTGCTCTCACTCTGGTGTGCGCGGCGATATGTAACATGTATCACAATCAACATTTCGATTTCGATTTAGATCGACGTATGCATTTAGAATTGTATATGCGTATATGTGGGGGTGGTGGGGTCTCTAAAAGACCCTGCAGGTTTACTTTGGGCTCCACTGAATGTTTTGCAATGCAGATCGCATTTCAAGACATCCTTTCCTGGCTAAGAGGTTGGGCCGGAAGCGACGTCACCAGTAGCAGAACTACCAGGGTCGCAGAAGTCGCTGTTGCACTATGATTTGCGCCATCCAGTTTGGACACGCTGTGCTAATTCCTGGAGACCAGTGCCAGGGAGCAAGCTCCGGCACTGAGCTCCAGTTCTTTGTCTAACATGGCGCGCCAGCGTGGGCACTCGGACATCTGCCCCACATCTCTTGCGGGGTGCCCGATGTCCCACATGTGGTGATCGCCCCCTCTGTGGCAACCGGCATGTCTCCTCACCGATTGGCTGCACCTCACAGAAGCCGGCTCCTCCTTCTCGGCTCTGATGTTCTGCTCCTGTACACAGACAGGAGGAGTTGGGGAGGAGAAGTATAGAACTGGAAGAGCCACACTGCTGAGGTCTGTGTGTTTTGCCGTGTTCAGAGAAGGGGGGCAAAAAGGGGGGGATATTGCGAAAATACATCTGGAGGACTGATAAGTGGGTGGTAAGAGGATATGTGCTGTGGGTGCTTTGGGAGAGGAGGGGACAAGGTGCTGGTGGGGGGAGTCGGATTTGACACCACACCTTGTAAGTCATGTCCCTTCCCAAAGAGATGCCCCCTGCCTCAGGGGGCAATTGCAGCATCTGACACCCCTGGCACCCTGTACGCGGGGCAAGTGCCCTGGGTGCCCACTCTCAAACATTGGGGGGGATTTGTGCCACGCTAGAGGGGTGTTGCACTGGGAAGGGGGATCTGTGGGGTCAAGAATTTGTGTTGCAGAGGATTAGGGGAGTGGAGAGGATTTGTTCCAGGATGGAAAGGACAGGGGCGTATGCACAGGGGTTGCAATTGCAGCATACAGAGGAGGAGCAGTGGGGGTGGCATATAAAGCAACCAGTTCCCTTCATTTTCCTCCTGCAGCCTTTCAGCGGCTGCAGGAGAAAAATGGAGGTGATCAGTTTCTCTACATGCCACCCCCACCACCCCTCCTATCCAGCTCCTGCTGCCACCAGGTCCCTGTGAACTCCCCTGGCTCCCTCATCCCCCACAGCGCTGCCAGTTTCCCCCCTCTCCTGCTGCGGGGGATGTGTCAGGATGGATTGCGGGGAAGGGACTGGTAAATGTGTAATTTACCGGCCCTTTCCTTGTCTTAATGATTAGAGTCAGTGATCCATACTGATCACTGACTCTGTTCATTCATAACTGAGGCATAATAACTGTGTTTATTATGCTTCAAATGAACAGGAAGGCTCTGTAAAGAGCTGCTGTATTCCTGTCCATTCATTCTGTGCAGCTGAGACTGCAGATATGGAGATTGAAGGCTGTGTCCTCAGTCTCCTTTCTATATCTCAAAGTTGAAACAATAGAGGTCTGTTTAGACCCCTGATATCACACCAAAGCCCCCCACCAGTGCTCCTAAAATATTGTAAAAAATAAAATAAAATGGTTGAAAACAAATAAACAAATAAAATAACAAAAATAAAACTACTGACACCAGTGGTGGAACTACCAGGGTCACAAAGGTCGCATTTGCGATCAGGCCCTGGTGTTTCACCATCGTGGGGGGGGGGGGGCCTTTATGATTTCTTGCACTGGGGCCCTGAAGGTTCTTGTTATGCCTCTGTCACAGATGTCACTTTCCAGTTCACAGCAAGAAGGAGACATGTGTCTGCTCTTCTCCTTGCCCTCCACCCGCTGACCCCCGCCATCTTGCTCCTGGGCCAGCAGATGGGCAAGCGGAGCCTGTAAAACATGGCGGGACATGGCGGCACAGGGGGGGTGCCGGTACCGGGGGTTGTGCATGAGCAATCGGGTGGCATCGCCGCCCGAATGCTTTCACCTCACAGGTAGGAGTCTACAGCCACCGGGATTGTGTGTGAAACCCCCCGCTATCAGGACTTGGCAGCAAAAGGGTTAATAGTAATAAATCTACACTGCATGCACAGCTAAACAAATTATCCTTACCGCAAAGCCTGCCAAGGGGGACTGGTGACAACGATTCTGAAGTTTCCTCCTGTACTCTTGACATCAGCTTTTCTTGATGGGAAATTCTACTGTATGCATAAAATGCCTCCGCAATCCCTCTATTGGGGCCCCTTCCACCCCAGGCCCCATAGCAGCCATCAGGGCTGCTATGGCTATTGTTACACCACTGATTCCGATTATTACAAGCATATGTTTATAATTGATCCTTTTTAAGTTCAATTATTATATAATATTAACTTTTACTCCTATTTAGCGCAGTTTTAATACTTCCTGGCTAATGTTAGCATTTTACTGTTAATGTTTTCTTTTTGGCGCCTGGAGTTGATGACTCAACTTTCTGAAAATAGCTGCAAAAGGCAAAATCTTGACTCTTTAAAAAAAATAGATCAGCTACTATTTTATCTTATCAGCCTATGATATTAGAAGCCTTCTGTACAGCTCTTATCTTATCACTTCTTTAGGTCGGACACTCAAAGTGCCAAAGGTTAGATTCCATTTGTGATTGAGGGCGGGTTCACATATGTGCAGGCGCTGGGTTGAACAAAGAAAACTGTTAGCATGTAGCAAGCTCAGACTCGGTTCACATTAGTGCGATGTAGGAAACCCTGCGATTCCACTGTGGGTTCCCGCATCGCACCGGACTCGCAGGCAGTTCACACTGCCCTATGCGACCCGATGGGAGGGTCAAAACAAAGGTAATAACACCCCTAGATCGGTTCGCATATCGCAGTGCGAACTGTCAATTCAGAAAGGAATCGGATCGCATGGGTGTGAACACCCGATGCGATCCGATTCTGGTGCGTACCAAAAAAAGGGTCCTGCGCGAGTTTGGTCCAAATGTGATGCAAATTTTGAGTTTGCATCACACAGACATCGCATGTGATTTGCACATCAGTATAATGCGAATGACATGCAATGTCTGACTTCCCACCAGTGTGAACCCAGCCTTAAAGGCTCCTTTCACACCGAGGCGCTTTACAGGCGCTATTTAGCTAAAAATAGCGTCTGCAAAGCGCCTCAAAAATCCCCCCCAATCCACCCCAATGTGAAAGCCCTGAGTGCTTTCACATTGGGGCGGTACGCTTACAGGACGTTACAAAAAGTCCTGCAAGCAGCATCTTTGGGGCGGTGAGGGGAGGGGTGTATATACCTCTACCTCTACCACCCCTGCCATTGAAATGAATGGAAAGCCCTTCCAAAGCGGCTACACCCTGGTAAAACTCAGCTAAAACTAGCAGAGTTTTACCGCGACCGGGGCTAAGCTGCAGTGTGAAAGTAGCCTAAGACCCGTTTCACACTGAGGCGCTTTTGTGCTAAAAATAGCGCCTGAAAAGTGCCTGAAAACTGCCCCCCATTCATTTGAATGGGTGTTTTCACACTGGGGTGGTGCACTTGTGGGGCGGTAGAAAAAGTCTTGCAAGTGGCATCTTTGAGGCATATTTGGAGCACTTTAAAAAGCACCTCAAAAATGCCCCAGCCCATTGAAATGAATGGACAGTGCTTCCAAAGTGTCTTAAAAGCGTTTCCAAAGCGCCACAAAATGGACTTTTTTGGGTTTTTTTAAGGTCACGTCACGTGACCTTAAGAAAAGCGTTCCTAAACGACCAGTGTTTTTGCAGCGCTTCAGTGTGAAAGGGGTCTAAGACTGGATAATGGGAGGTAGTAAATGGAAATAAGTTGGATTGGATAGTGGAAGAAAGTAGGTGGAGGCAGTGAAGATTGATAATGGAAGGAAGAAGGGAGTGAGGCTGGATAATGGAAGAGAGTAAAATGTAGGCAGCTAGGATGGAGAGTAGAAGAAATGGAAGAGAGTAGAATAAAGGCAGTTGTGTTGGGTAATGGAAGAGAGTAAAGAAAAGGCAATTGGGTTGGAAAATGTAAGGTAATGGAGAGAGGACAGTGGATTGGGTAATGGAAAGAGAGTAGGGGGAAGGTCGTTGGTTTGGATTGTGAAAGGGAGTGGGGCTGGATAAAGGAAAGAAGTTGTGAGAAGGCTGGATAACGGATAGGACTAGAGAGAAACCAGTATTATTGGATAATAGAGGGGAGTAGAGGGAAGGGAGTGAGGCTTGATAATGGAAGAGAGTAGAAGGTGGTTGGGCTGGATAATGAAAGAGAATAAAGAGAAGGGTATTTGATTGGATAATGTAAGGGAGTAGGGGGAAGGCAGCGGGGTTACATAGTTACAGTACATAGTTGGTAAGGCTGAAAAAAATACACCAATCCATCCAGTTCCATCTGTACAGGTTGTGTGTGAATGTGTTTATTTCAATAGTATATTGTACATCCCTGTATATTGTGATCATTAAGATGCCCATTTATTAGTTTTTTTGAAACTATCGATGTTCCCTGCTGATAACACTGCTTGTGGAAGAGAATTCCACATCCTTACCATTCTGACAGTAAAGAACCCTTTACAGTGATTATGGTTAAACCGCTTCTCTTCCAATTTCAGTGAATGGCCGCGTGTCTTTTTAAACTTCCTTTCACTGAAAAGTTTTTTTCCTATACTAGGGTTACCAGTAAGACATTTGTGGATAGCTATCATATCCACTCTCAAGCGTCTCCTCTCCAGAGTAAATACATTCAATGCTTTTAGTCTCTCCTCATAGCTGAGGTCCTCCAGTCCCTTTATTCGTTTTGTTGCCCTTCTCTGAACTCTTTCCAGTTCCAGCACATCCTTCTTGAGGACTGGTGCCCAGAACTGGACGACCTACTCAAGATGCGGCCGGAGTCTTGGAGAGTTGGGAGAATTATCGTTTTATCCCTTGAGTAAATCCCTTTTTTTGATGCATGCTAGTATTCTATTGCTTGCAGCCGATTGGCATTGCATGCTATTGCTGAGCCTGTCATCTACTAGGACCCCCAGATCTTTCTCCATTCTGGATTCCCCCAGAGGTTCTCCCCCTAGGGAGAAACTTCTGTTCGTATTTTTGGCACCTAAATGCATCACCTTACATTTTTCAACATTAAACCTCATTTGCCATGTAGCTGCCCACCCCATTATTTTAACTAGGTCTCCCTGTAAGGTTTCCACATCCAGCGCAGAAGTTATTGCCCTGCTTAGCTTTGTATCGTCTGCAAATACTGAGATTGGGCTGTTTATCCCATCCTTTATATCATTAATGAATACATTAAACTCAATTGGCCCCAGGATAGATCCCTGGGGGAGCCCCCTTACCACATCGGACCATTCCGAGCACTCGCCATTTATCACCACCCTTTGGACACGCCCCTGTAACCAGTTTCTATCCATGTACATACCCTTTTTGGGTTGAATAATGGATAGGAGTAAGGGGAAGGCAGTTGGATAATGGAAGGGAGTACAAGAAAGGCAATAGGGTTGGATGGTGGAAGGAAGTAGAGCAAAGGCAGTAGTGTTGGATGATGAAAGGGAGTAGAAGGAAGGAAGTGGGGTTCGAGAATGGAAAGGAGTAGAGAGAAAGAAGGGAGGCTGGACGATGGAATGGGGAGTAGAAGGAAAGCAGTGGGATTGAAAAATGGAAGGGATTTGAGAGAAGGCTGTGAAACTAAATAATGGAATGGAGATAAGGGAGGCAGTTGAGTTGAATGATAGAAAGTAGTACAGAGAAGGAAGTTGGATTGGATAATGGAAGAAAGCAGAGCGAAGGCGGATGTGTTGGATGATGGAAGGGAGTTAAGGGAAGGTAGTGGGGTTGAATGAAGGAAAGTGTGCAAAAACAAGGCAATGGGACTGGATAATGGAAGAGAGTAGAGCAAAGGCAGTGGGGTTGGATAATGGAAGGCAGTAGGGAGAAGGGAGTTAGGCTGGATGATGGAAGGGAGTATAGAGAAGGAAGTTTGGTGAACTAATGGAAAGGAGTAGAGGGAAAGCAACGGGTTTATATAATGCAAGGGAGTAAGGGGAAGGCAGTGAGGCTGGATAATGGAAGGGAGTAGGTGGAAGTCAGTTGGGTTGGATAATGGGAGTAGAGGGAGGGCATCGGAGGTTGTATAATGGAAGGGAGTAAAGAGAAGGTAGTCGGGTTGGATATTGGAAGGAAGTAGACAGAAGGCAATGGGGCTGGATAGTGAAATGGAGTAAAGGGAAGGCATTGAACCTGGGTAATTGAAGTTAGTAGAGGGAGGGCAGTAAATCTAAATAGTGGACTTGGGTAGAGAATAGGCAGCATCTGTGTCAACAAAATCACAGTTCTATTCTATAATTTGTTTTTTTTTAGCATTATTTTTTTCAAAAGTATTGTGACACCAATAGGTCAAGCGCTGATGTTGGGTGAGAAGGCCTGGCTCACAGTCTCCACTCTAATTAATCCCAAAAGTGTTCTATCGGGTTGAGGTCAGGACACTGTGCAGGCCAGTCACGTTCCTCCACCCCTAACTCGCTCATCTATGTCTTTATGCTTTGTGCAGTGGTGGGCAGTGATGTTGGAACAGGAAGGGGCCATCCCCAAACTATTCCCACAAAGGTGGGAGCATGAAATTGTCCAAAATGTCTTTATATGCTGACGCCTTAAGAGTTCCCTTCACTGGAACTAAGGGGCCAAGCCCAACCCCTGAAAAACAACCCCACACCATAATCCCCCCTCCACCAAATGATTTGAACCAGTACACACAGCAAAGTCCATAGAGTCCTATATTCATTCCACACTTGGGTTGTGGTTTACTTCCACTTATTTTTCCCACATGTTCTCCATTTCTTTTCATCCTATCAAGTCATAAGTTTTGTTATTTTAGGACACAGCACCACTTACTAAATTCATTCACAATTCAATATTCTTTACAGAAATTCAATAGAGATGTCACCTGCATTTATAATTACTGGGATTTGCACGTGTGTACATTGGTTTTCCACAGGCCACTGCCACAGCTCCCAGGACAGACACATCCCTGGTAGGGATGAGCCGAACACCCCCCTGTTCGGTTCGCACCAGAACAAGCGAACAGACTAAAAGTTCAGGGCGAACATCCGAACACCATTAAAGTCTATGGAACATGACAAATCAAAAGTGCTCATTTTAGAGGCTTATATGCAATGTTATTGCCCTAAAAAGTGTATAGAGACCAGGGTCCTGCCCTAGGGGACATGTATCAATACAAAAAAAAACTTTTTTAAATTGATTGTTTTTTCAGGAGCAGTGATTTTAATAATGTTTAAAGTGAAAAAAAAATTAAAAATTCATTTAAATATTGTGCCTGGGGGGTGTCCTTGGTCTGTGTGTAAAAGAGTGCATCTCTGTGAGGTGTAGAACACAGCCAGAGCAAAATGACATTTCCATAGGAAAAATTGTCATTTAAAATTGCGGCTGTGATGTATTGCCGGTTCCCGGCAATATACAAAAAAAAAAAAACGCTGGAAAAAAGTGCATGCGCTCCCCCCCCCCCCCCCCAGTCCAAACCAGGCTATTCGGGTCTGGTTTGGATATTAAGGGGAACCCCGCTCCAAATTTTAAAAAAAACTGCCGTGGGGGTCCCACTAAAATCCAAACTGAACCGTACCAGGCTACATGCCCTCAACATGGGGAGTATGGGTGCTTTGGGGGAGGGGAGCTCTGCCCCCCCACCTTAATGCACCTTGTCTCCATGTCATTGGGGACAAGAGCCTCTTCCCCACAAGCCTGGCCGGTGCTTGTGGGGGTCTGCGGGCGGGGGGGGGGTTTATCGGAATCAGGAAGCCCCCTTTAATAAAGGTGCCCCCAGATCCCAACCCCCCCTATGTGAACAGATAGGAATGTAGTGTAAAAAAAAAAAACATTTGGCAGTTTTTGACAAATCCTTTATTTTATATTATAGCTCTTTTCTTCTTTCTTCCTCCTTCTTCTCCTTCTTCTGATCTTCTTCTTTTAGTCTTCTTGCTTCCTCTCTTCATCTTCATCTTCTTTCCCCGCCACCACGCTCTCCGCTACTGCAGTCCAGGCCCCTGCAGCGTCTCCCCGAATGGGCGGTCTTCACGATGACAGTTCTTTTATAAGAAGGGGCAGGGCCATCCATGATGTAAATGTGTGACCCGCCCCCTCTGACATCACATGATGTCAGAAGGGGGCGGGTTCACTCAGTTACATCACTGGGTGGCCCCACCCCTTCTTATAAAAGCACTGTCATTGTGAAGACCGCCCATTCGGCAAGACGCGCAGGGGCCAGACTGCTGCAGTGGAAAGATCGGCGGTGGGGAAAGAAGAAAGAAGATCAAGATGAAGATGAAGATTGCAGATTGAAGACGAAGAGAGGAAGCAAGAAGATTAAAAGAAGAAGAAGAAGACCAGAAGAAGGAGCGGGCCAGGGGAAAATGGAGGAAGAAAGAACAAAGAGCTATAATACAAACTAAAGGACTTGTCAAAAACTGCCTATTGTTTTTTTTTTACACTACACTCCTTTTTTGGTGAATGGGTAGGGGTACAAAGTACCTCAAACCTATTCACATGGGGGGGGGGGGTTGGGATCTGGGGGCACCCTTATTAAAGGGGGCTTCCAGATTCTGATAAGCCCCCTGCCTGCAGACCCCCACAACCACCGGCCAGGGTTGTGGGAATGAGGTCCTTCTCCCCATCAACATGGGAACAAGGTGTCTTGGGGGGGACCATGTGGTCTGGTAAGGTTTGGAGGGGGGGGGTGCTCGCTTGTCCCCACCCCCTCCTACCATGCCAGGGCTGCATGCTGAGATAAGGGTCTGGTTTGGATTTTGGGGGGGTCTCCACGCCATTTTTTTTTTAATTTGGCATGGGGTTCCCCTTAAAATCCATACCAGACCTGAAGGGCCTGGCTTGGACTTTGGGGGGGACCCTACATCATTTTCTCTTTTTTTTGGTGCGGGGTTCCCCTTAAATTCCATACCAGACCTGAAGGGCCTTGTTTGGATTTTGGGGGGAACTGCACGTCATTTGTTTTTCACATTTTGGCACAGGGTTCCCCTTAAATACCAGACCTAAAGGGCCTGGTTTGGATTTTGGGGGGAACTGCACGTCATTTGTTTTTTAAATTTTGGCACGGGGTTCCCCTTAAATACCAGACCTGAAGGGCCTGGTTTGGATTTTGGGGGGACACGCACGTCATTTTTTTTCAAAAATTTGCGCACACCATGCTGTTGTAAATTACTTAAAAAATTGTGATAAAATACCCCAGTCAAACAGGTGGCCAAAAATTGGGCCTTGGGTACTGGAGGTTCCAGAACACTGTAACCCTTTGCAGTTACTCTTGTTGGACAGAGGAACTGGACCTGATGTTGTCAATTAGTTTTTAAATTGTGATGAAAGCCCCCAGTCAAACAGGTGGCCAAAAATTGGGCCTTGTGTGTTGGCGGTGCCAGAACACTGTAACCCCTTGCAGTTACTCTTGTTGGACGGAGAAACTGGGCCTGAAGTTGTCAATTAGTTTACAAATTGTGACTAAAGCCACCAGTCAAACAGATGGCCAAAAATTGGGCCTTGTGTGTTGGCGGTGCCAGAGCACTGTAACCCCTTGCAGTTTCACTTGTTGGACGGAGGAACTGGGCCTGAAGTTGTAAATTAGTTTAACCACTTCCCGCCCGGCGTATAGACAAATGACGTCCGGGCAGGTGGTTCATTATCCTGACTGGACATCTATTGACGTCCTCAGGATAATCCGCGATCGTGCGCCCCTGGGGGCGTGCATCGCGGCGATCGGTGGTGCCGGTCAGTCTGACCCACCGCATTACCGACCAAGGTAAAAGGCTTCCATCCGAAGCCTTTTACCATGTGATCAGCTGTGACCAATCACGGTTGAGAACTGTGTAAATAGGAAGAGCCATTTAGCGGCTTTTCCTCTGCTCAGGTCTGCAGACCTGAGCAGCGGAGAGCCGATCGGCTGCCCTCCTGACGGGGGAGGGGGCTGCGCTGAATGTTTATCAGTGCAGCCACCCTCAGGATCACCCCACTGGACCGCCAGGGAGCCTGCCCAGGACCACCAGGGAGCCCCCCCCCCGGACATTGCAAGGAGGCCGCCCAGGACCACCAGGGAAGGAACACAGAGGCCGCCCATGTCCACCAGAGAGCCCCCACTAGACCACCAGGTAAGGGCAATATAGTGCACTGTAGGGATGGCACTGTGCCCATGTATGATGCCTGCCAGTGCCATCCCTAACAGTGCTTGTTGCACCAGTGCCCACCACTGCCACCTATCAGTGCCCACCTGTGCCACCTATCAGTGCCCACCTGTGCCACTTAAAAGTGCCCAGCTGTGCCACCTAAAAGTGCCACCTATCAGTGCCCAGTGCCACTTATCAGTGCCGCCTATGAGTGTCCATTAGTGGCGCATATCAGTGCCACGTATCAGTGCCCGTCAGTGTTGCTTTTCAGTGCTGCCCATCAGTGCTGCATATGTGCCCCATCATCAGTGCAACCTTATCAGTGCCACCTCATCAGTGCCAATCTGTACTGCCTCCTCAGTGCCCGTCAGTCTAGCCTCATCAGTGCCCATCAGTGTAGCCACATCAGTGCCCATCAATGAAGGATAAAATGTACTTTATACAAAGTTTTGTGACAGAAACAAAGAAAAATGTTTTTTTTTTCAAAATTTTCTGTCTTTTTTTTTCTATAGCGCAAAAAATAAAAAACGCAGGGGTGATCAAATACCACCAAAAGAAAGCTCTATTTGTGGGAATAAAATGATAAAAAGTTTGTTTGGGTACGTCGTCGCACGACTGCACAATTCTCATTCAAATCGCAACAGCACTGAAAGCTGAAAATTGGTCTGGGCGGGAAGTGTTCTGCGTGCCTGGCATTGAAGAGGTTAAAAATTGTTATGGCATGCCCCTGTAAATCAGGTGCAGAAAAATTGGGCCTTGGGTGTTGGTGCTTCCCTAAATACAACATATAGTTCTAGATTATGGACAGGAGGAATAGGAGCAGTGGCAGTCTTCAAGGGATCTGAGATCCCTAGCAAATTTAAACAGTTGCATCAGCATCAGGGGCTTGATAGCTGCTGATCCAGGACTGATTCATTTTTATAAATGTGAGCCTATCAACGGAGTCTGTGGACAGGCAAATTCTTTGATTGGTTACGAACCCTCCAGCAGCACTGAATGTCCGTTCATAAAGCACGCTGGATGCAGGACAGGCCAGTAGCTCAATTGCATATTGAGCATGTTCCGGCCAGTGGTCCATCCTCAAGACCCAGTAACTAAGTGGATGCTCAGCTGGAAAGGTCTCCAAGTCTGCTCTTGCCCCTAGATATTCCTGCACCATATAATGCAGATACTGACGATGGTTGCTTGAAACTATCAGGCCTGGGTGATGAGGACTGAAAATTTTTTTAAAGGCATCGCTCAGCCGGCCACCTTCTCTACCACTCTGCCTCTGAACGACCGAAGCTTCAGAAACACGTTGTCCAGGGCCAGCAGCAGGACATGGTAACCTCCCAGGGTCTGGAAAGGCGTTGCACAAACTTTTCTTCAAGGTATCCTAAAGATGGTTTATCCTCTGCACCCTCTGCGCAGGCAAGATGAGTTCTACAACTTTACCCTTGCAACGTGGATCAAGAAGGGTTGCCAGCCAGTTATCAGGGCCGGCCCTACCATGGGACCGAGTGGGACCATGGGTCCTAGGCGGCACTTTAAGAGGCGCGGCACGTTGCCGCCCCTTTGCACATGGAACTCAGTGGCGGAACTCCCGGCTGCTCCTCTCTTCTCCTTATTTTACTGTGGGGAGGGGTTGCCGCTTATGTATGGCGACGGCTGCTGTTATGTATGGCACTGCAGAGCTTTCGATGCCATGCCCGCCCGCCCATCCACTCCGCAGCTCCTCCACATTGCTGCTGACAAGCGTCACGGTCAGGACAGTAGAAATTCAGCTGACCATCTGGTGCCAACAGCGTGATGGGAGAGGAGCTGTCTGCTGCACGGAGAAACCATGCTGAAACATGGATCGCTGGAGGCATTGACACTCAGAGCAAGTAAGTGTCAGCACCACTGATCCCATCTCCCCGTCTGTATCTACCTCCCCCCCACTACCCCCTGCCTGCTACCTCCCCCCACTACCCCCTGCCTGCTACCTCCCCCCACTACCCCCTGCCTGTTTCTACCTCCCCCCACCATCCCCTCTCTGTATCTACCTCCCCCCACTACCCCCTGCCTGTTTCTACCTCCCCCCCACTACCCCCTGCCTGAATCTACCTCCCCCACAACCCCCTGCCTGTATCTACCTCCCTCCACTACATCCTGTCTGTATCTACCTCCCCCCACTATCCCCTGCCTGTATATACCTCCCCGCACTATCCCCTGCCTGTATATACCTCCCCCCACTATCCCCTGCCTGTATATACCTCCCCCCTCTATTCCCTGCCTGTATCTACCTCCCCCC
>BLSH010165160.1:135017-145117 GCA_018402905.1 Glandirana rugosa
CTATACTCGTATTGGGGTACACAGTATTCTTCTCGACACAGACAGTCACTTGCATTCTCATTTCTTCTTGACAACGAGATGTATTTCTACCGGATCCGATATTTCATCTAACGGTTCTAGGACTGTGACTCGACGTCGTGCCACCGGTTCTGGTATGTCGTCAAATTGGTGAAGTCGGGGCCTTCCTAAAGGTCGAAATCCTGGCCTCGGGAAAAACGCTAAGCCGTGACGCAGCGAAATTGACTTTTGACGCGCCAGCACGCTGTAACATGGGTTTGCTTTAAACGCAGGAAAAAAAGGGTGTTTGTCTCGAAGGTACAATGTCGCACGACCGCGCAGTTTTCAGTTAAAGCGACGCAGTGCCGAATCGCAAAAAGGGCTCCGGTCCTAAAGCTGGAAATCCTTCCGGGGCTGAAGTGGTTAAACTGCTGTATGGTCTTGGCCACCGTGCTGCAGCTCAGTGTCAGGATCTTGGCAATCTACTTTATAGCCTAGGCCATCTTTATGTAGAGCAACAGTTCTTCTTTACTCTTACGTTCACTGACAGACACAGCTCTTCTTATGACACATGGGGTTATGCTCATATCACTAGGAGTAGACTAGGCAAAAATAAAACAAAAGCCTAGGTCGGCCCCTCCCAGGGGGCCGTCCTCACCTTAGCATATAATCCCCCTGCTCTGCATAGCACATCAGTTTTTATTGCCTAGTGCAAGGAGTAGACCTGGTTCCCTATGGGATCTACGGTCTCCTGAAGGTTTTTCTGATGAAGACTGCTATCAAGAAGCCGACTGGCGGTATAGAGGATATCTAGAATCCAAAAACTTTCCCCAGTCTGGCCAACGTCTATGCGAGCTACCCTTAGCGGGGGCAAGCCACATAGCGCCTGTTCCGTGCGGGCGGCCAGTGGCTAATCCCACTAGAGCCCAGTGACTGGTTCTGTTCCTGTCCAGGGGCCTGGCCAGCAGCATGCCTCTCCGTGGGGAGGTAAGTCTGCACTGGGTGGCTACCCGCTGCGCCCGTCGGATCGGTGAGTAGACCCCTCTTCCGTCTTAGGGCGTGGAGAGTGGGCACCTGGGCAGCTTTTAAGGTAGTCGGCCGGTGGGGGCCTATTAGTGGGGACGCATCTGGGGTGGTCATCTCCCCGTCATGGTGTCGGCGTTCGAAGCGATACCTTACGCCCAGAGTCACACTTGGCTCCTGCAGAAGGCGATCTTGTCGCAATGGGACAAATCTCCCCTATCCCTAGACAGACTGATCAGGTTGGATCATCAGTCCCGAGGATCCTTGATTTGGTGGATTCGGGCTCCAGCCCTAAAATTGGGAAAAGGTTTTCTCCCCTTCAATTGGTCGATAGTATCGACGGATGCCAGCCTGTCTGGCTGGGGAGGGGTCCTGGGACAGTTCTCTGCCCAGGGTCGTTGGTCAGTTCAGGACGCTTTCCTTCCAATAAATGTACTGGAACTGAGAGCTATCAGGCTTTGTCTGTCCCGTTGGTCGACGAGGCTGTGAGGCCATCCTTTGTGGCACTAATAGGCAGTGTCAGGTACTCTCTTGGGTCTAAAACACCCCTTGAAAGTATTTAAACCGCCAAGATCAGCATTTTTGAATACTGTGGATTTTTTAAAGCTGGCGCCATTGCCTGTCGAGAAAACCAGAAGTGACATTGCTTCTGGGTTGCTACAGAGACCCAATCAAAGCCGAATCCGGCTTTGTTCGAGTCTCAAGCCACCCGGCGGACGTGCTGGCTGGTGGCACGGGTCTTCCGGTGGGACAGGAGAGCCAAAGCGAGCCGCGGAAGGCAGTGGGAGGCCGGCCGGCCGGCGGACATCCCCTCCCATTGCTTGTAATAACAGTCAAGCGACTGCTTAGCCACATCGGTTGCGATTACAAGAAAGCCACCCGTTGGCTCTAAAAAATGATATCGGGGCAGCTGCAGACATTAGCCCGGTATAAACACTTGAGCAAATTGACATACAGGTACCTGATTTTGCGTCAAGTAGTTAAGACCCCATGCACACTGGGCATTTAGCTCCATGCATAGGGTTTTGCCATTAATCCCCACTGCTAGTAACCTTTACAATTCTGAGAGGCTGGCAGCTGCATGCAGCTAGATGTTGCACTCAGCAGTTCTTCAGTTTAGGGCAGTATGCGACCAGGTACAAATGCTCAGAATGCAGATTCTCTTTAACTTGTTGGAACTAGGGCTGAGGTTCAAGTTCACCCCCACCATTGGCTGAAGGTGAACCCTGTGTGTTTAAGATTTATGGTCCTGGCAAATTAAGGGGTGATTTTTGCTGAGCTGATATCTTTGCTATGATGTAGCTTGGAGAGGGCCACAGGGACAATGGCCCCTAGGCACAAAATTCTTAGAGGCACAACATTTCTAAAGAAAGTAGTAATAGTAATTAAAAAATAGTTCATCCTCCCCCTCACATAGACATGTGTAGCATGGTGTGGGCTGTCAGGGCTTGGGGCAAGGCAAGTATTGCCATGGACCGTTAGCACTCACTGAGTCCCTTCCACCAGTCCACCGATGTGTAGGGGAGGTGGAGTGAGGCTATCTAGGACCCTGTTGCAACTATGAAATTATGAAGGTTTATCATTATGATTTTTATATGCAATTATGCACCCATAATGCACTGCATGGCACTATATGTGTACTCCCTCACCCATTCCCAGTTCAGAAGCAGTTTTAGGGTGGCGGAGTCGTTTCTCTTAAATTCTACATTCATATTTTTTTATTTTCTGCTAGATAAAAAAAAAAAATGGTGGTTTTAGTTTTTCGGAGGGGCTTTTTTATTTTAGGGTGTTGCTGACATAGGTACAGTCGTCTGTTGTTTGCAGCACTTGTGTGATAAAGTATTGTGCACCAAAGCAACACATATTTAACCTTCCTTTTTCCATGGGATGTAGGTAATCCCCTTTATTTAAAATTTCAGGTAGGCCTAAAGTGAGAGAATCTGAACGTGAAGGTAGTAGGTAAGGTGAAGGTAGTAGGGAGTAGCAGGTTCTGCCCAACAAAGCGGTGATCAGGCCCCCCACCTAGAGGCAGTGAACTCCTGCCTTTTCCATCGCACAAGCTATACAGCCACAGCCCATGACCAAGCACAGTATGCACTGAAGCTTTCACTTGCGCATAGTATGCACTCAAGGGGCCTTCAGCACTGCCACCTCTCCTGAAATATTCCAGTGTTCTGGCACTGTAAAGGTGCCACACAATATTTCCATAGCTGGACCTCAGCTGTCAAATTTCTAATGTTTGCTGTGTTGCATCCATAGGTGTGCGCACAGGGTGTGCCGGGGTCCCTGGGCACACCCTAATCTCCCCATGTGTTACAGATTCCCACTGGTTCCTGGTGACCCCTGTCTCCGCCCCTGCAGTGCTGCCAGCTTCCCTCCTCTCCCCCCGGCTGCTGCTGGGGTAGTTTCATGATTGAGTGCAGGTGAAGGGGCTGGTAAGTATTTTCGCCCCTTCCATTTCTGAATGAACACAGTGAGTGATCTGTACCAATCAATCTTGTGTTCATTCTTAACTGAAACGTAGTAAACTATGCTACTCAGCACAGAGCACTTCCCATTCATTCACTGTCCAGTGCAGCTGAGGCTGCAGAGAAAGTGATTGGGGAATCTCTGTCCACAGTTCCTTTCTCTGTCTCAAAAGTGAGACATCAGGGGTCTGATTAGACCTTTGATAATGCACCAAAGCCCCCCAATGGGGCTCCTAAAAAATGTAAACAAATAATAAAAAAATAATATTGTTAAAAATAACAAACATTAAAAAAAACTACTGACACCGTCCACTGCCCTACTGACACCAATCTCTGCTCATATACACACCCTAATGCAATAGGCTGCGCACACCTATGGTTGTATCTAAATGTTTGCAACCTATTTAAGTGCTCCATCACACAGAAATATTTTTGGCTATTGTTCCTCAAATAATACACACTAATGTTTATTTCTAAATAAAGCCTGCCTTATCTCCCAATCTTGCATTACAGCCTTAACAAGTTGCTTACACATTGCCTTCCCCCTATTGTTTGCTGTTTGGGCAAAGAGCATGGCCAAAGAGACTCTAGCTTCATCCTAACAGATATTTACACAGTGGCGGCTGGTGCCCAATATTTTTGGGGGCGGGGGTTGGCCAACAACACCCTGACCCAACAGTCCCACCCCCCCCCCCCACCCACGCGTGCATGCTCGGGAGATGGATTGGAAGGCAGCGATCCCCCCCCCCCCCCAGCAGGAGACGGACGGTGAAGGCGGCGATTAGAGGCCTCCTTCCCTTAGGAAGCAGATGAGGAGGATCCGGGGTAGGGCTGCTGCTCCTCGCTCCGGGGGCCATTGCGTCTCCACCCAGCTGAACAGGAAGTGGGTCCTGAGACCCGATTGGCCGCGAATCCTAATACTCTCTTAATATTAATTCGCTATTGTCACACAACTGGGTGGCCACCACTGTATTTAAACACACTAAAATCTAGAACGTTTGTAGCCTTATGCTACTGTATGAATGGCTTGAAGAACATGGTCCACCACATCTCCAGGATGAGCCTTTTCTTTGTCCACATGTGTAGGATTATTTGGCTCAAATGCTGGCCAGCTGAGCTCCTGTGCAAGAAAGCCTGAAGCATCTGCTGTTAGAAGGAGAATGCTCTTTGGTCCCTTCTTGTATAAGTACATCAAAGAGATTGAAGGGGGCAAGAGTACCTACCTGCCCCAGAAAAAGAATCTGAATGCCCATCCTTCTGTGGGTAGACCTTTTACTCCTGAAGTTAGGAAAATTTCCTTTCATTCCTCTCAGGCCCCAAGATCTAAAATTAAATCTGAAACAAACTGCAACTGAGAACGATGGGGTCCCCTCCCCTGCCAGACAGGGCTATGCTGTGTGATGGTGCTGTGTAAATCTCAGGACTGGATGGACAGATATACAAATTCTTTGGCAAGTAAAACAGCTCCCATTAAAGTGTTAATTTATTTTATCTGTGTGTTAAGCTGTTTGCCTGGAGCTCAGCTCTAACTCTGTTGGTATCAGTAGATATTAAAATAAGCCCGATTGTTGCTGTCGGTTGGTGTAAGAATAAACCAGTTGGTGTCAGTAGGAGCAATAGTAAACCCCATTGTGGGTATCAGTGTGAGAAACAACTTTACTGGTGTCCGTGGGAGCAACAACATGCAATAACTGGTGTCAGTGGTTTCAATTAGGGATGGGCAGAACAACCTCCTGTACGGTTCACAGCAGAACTCCCGAACAGGAGTAATCCGAACGGTGAACCCCATTGAAATCTATGGGAGTCCAACAGAAAAAATCAAGTGCCCATTTTGCAGGCTTATATCCAGGCCTGTACTGGCCATCGGGACTACCGGGAGTTTCCCGCTGGGTCGATGGCTCAGTGGGCCGGCCTCATCCTCACAGGGGTCCCCGCGATCTACCTGTCAATCACCGCCAGTCAGCTGACGCATGACGGGTACATCGGGGATTCAACTGCAGAGAAGCGCAGGGAGCGGCTGTGTATAAAGTTTTTATTCACGTGTCACGCTGCTCCCTGGCGGCCCCGCCCCCTCCTCTCTCCTCGTCCATTCAAATTGGCTTGTGACATCACCTGGGATAGACGGATTTCTGCAAGAAAAACAAAAGACGGGTAACACTTAACTGATGTACCCCCATGTACCCCCATGTGCCCTGATGTGCCCCCATGTGCCCTGATGTGCCCCCATGTGCCCTGATGTGCCCCCATGTGCCCTGATGTGGCCCCATGTGCCCTGATGTACCCTGACGTGCCCCCATGTGCCCTGATGTGCCCCCATGTGCTGATGTGCCCTGATGTACCCTCATGTACCCTGATGTGCCCCCCATGTGCCCTGATGTACCCTGATGTACCCTGATGTGCCCTGATGTACGATGTGCCCCCCATGTGCCCTGATGTGCCCCCATGTGCCCTGATGTGCCCTAATGTGCCTTGAGGTGTCCCATGTGCCCTGATGTACCCCATGTGCCCCCATGTACCCCCATGTGCCCTGATGTGCCCTGGTGTACTCCATGTGCCCTGATGTGCCCTAATGTGCCATGATGTGCCATGATGTGCCCTGATGTGCCCTAATGTGCTCGATGTGCCATGATGTGCCATGATGTGCCCTAATGTGCCTGATGTGCCCTAATGTGCCCTGATGGGCCCTAATGTGCTCCATGTGCCCTGATGGGCCCTAATGTGCTCCATGTGCCCTGATGGGCCCTAATGTGCTCCATGTGCCCTGATGGGCCCTAATGTGCTCCATGTGCCCTGATGTACTGTGCCCTGATGTGCTGTGCCCTGTAATCTGATGTGCTGTACCCTGATGTGATGTGTGCTGTGCCCTGATGTGTGCTGTACCCCGATGTGCGCTGTGCTCTGTACCCTGATGTGTCCTGTGCCCTTTGCCCTGATGTGCACTGTACCCTGATGTGCCCTGGGCCGGTCTGGATGAAGTCCAGGGCCAAATTTTTGTCCCAGTCCAGCCCTGCTTATATCCAAGTAATTGGGCATTGTATAACTTTTCAGAGTTGCGTTTATTACTAAACAATAAATGTCCGCAAGTGATGTAATAGTAATTCCTGGTCAGTATCACCGCCATCCACCACCTTAAAATGTGAATCTGTGCATCAACAACACCACCAGAGGCTGAAAGACTTGCTTACCAGCTCACATGGACCTCTCACCACAAGAGGTCAATGGTGCTTGTGGTTCTATCCCCTTGAACCATATCAGGCCACATGCCCTGAACATGGGGCTGTAGTTGTCTGGGTCTGCGGTCAGGGGGCTTATCTGAATCTGGAAGCCCCCTTAACAAGGGGGCCCCTGGATCCCGCCCCCCCATATGAATCTACCCATTCACCAATAAAGTGTACAGTAAAAAAACAGTGTCCCGCGATATAAATCCATCGTCAATCACACAGCCCACCGCACCAAAAACAAATGCTCCGCCTTCTAGGATGGCCACCCACCGAATGCCTCCTCAACACTTTAACAGTTCTTATAAACTGTAGATAAGGGCGGGGCCATCTGGCAACGTCATCTAGTGGCTTTGTCCCCTTGTGACATCACCAGCCCAGCATGCATCAGTCTGTGATGTTACAAGGGGGGCAGGGCCACCAGGTGACCATGCCAGGTGGCTCCGCCCTTACCTATATAAGAACTGGTAAAGCGTGGAGGAGGCATTCAGCGGGCGGCCGTCCTACAAGGCGGAGCGTTTCTAGTTTTCGGCGTGATTGACTATGGATTTACATCAAGGCACTTTTTTCTTTTAAATAAAGGATTTGTCAATAACTTGTCTCTTGTTTTTATTTTTTGTACACTTTTTAGTGAATGGGTAGGGGTGCTATGTACCCCATACTCATTCATATGGAGTGGGGCGGGATCTGAGGGCCCCCTTGTTAAAGGTGGCTTCCAGATTCTGATAAGTCCCCCACCCGCAGACCACGGCAACCATAGCCCAGGGTTGTTGGGAAGAGAGCCTTGTCCCCATCAACATGAGTACAAGGTGCTTTGGGGTGGGGGGGCAGAGCATGTTGAGGGCATGGCCTGGTATGGTTCAGGAGGGGGGGGCAATGCCCCCCCCTTTTCTGACCTGTTGGGTTGCATGCCCGGATAAGGGTATGGACTGGGGGGACCCCACACTTTTTTTAACCACCACTTTTTTTTTTCTAATTCAGCTGTCAGTGGGGAAACCCATTTACAGCTGATGACTCATCAGTTGTTAAAGTGGTTGTAAAGTCAGAAGATTTTTTATCTTAATGCATAATCAAACTCAGTCAGCCAATGGGAATAGAAAGGGGGCAGAGCAGGGCCAGGCCTCAGCTCTATGTCTGAATGGACACAGAGAGCTGTGACTCGGTTTGGGTGCCCCCTTTGCAAGCTGCTTGCTGTGGGGGCACCCGACAAGAGGGAGGGGCCAGGAGAGCCAAAGAGGGACCCAAGAAGAGGAGGATCTAGGCTGCTCTGTGCAAATCCACTGCAACAGAGGAGGCAATTATAACATGTTTGCTATTTTTAATTAAAAAAAAAGACTTTACAATCACTTTAAGGACGCCGCAGCCGGCTTCCTGGCCCCGCTCCTTAACAACCAGCTTACATTTCACCCTAATTGGGCAAAGCTTTGCCCAATCAGGGTGCAGAATGCACTGTGCAGTGTGCAGTGATTGTAGGGTGTTCATCGGAGTGAACACCCTGTAAATTCGGGTGTTCGGCGAACGGTCAGCCAGGCAAGTGTTGGGCCCGAACTCATGCTTAGGCCAAACCGTTCACCCAACCCTAGTGGCAATATTAAACACCCAGCAGTGGTATCCCTAGGGGGTGGCTTCTGGGGCCCATAGCCCCGAGTCTCTTACCGGGTGCAGAAGTGGCAGTCCTGGCATTCTGTCGCTGTGGGGGGCCCCAAGACTTGGCATCTTCCCCTGCACCTATGGCTGTCAGTTTACTATGCAGTGGAGGGGAGGTGTGAGGAGACGATCAGCAGCTCTATGGTGCCTGTGGGATCTCCCTGGGGTTAGTAGTTCTCTTCCCGAGTGTATACAGTGGAGAGGGGAGGGGCCTCTGACCCAGGCATGTATCGGCTTCACTCTTCAGTGTACAAGTCGCTCTGCAAGTACCCTTGCTAATGCCTGCCTGAGACCCCTCCCCTTTCCACTGTATACACTCTGGAAGAGAACTACTAGCCCCAGGGAGAACCCGCGGGATGCGGGCACCATAGAGCTGCCGATCGCCCCCTCCCACCTCCCCCCACTGCATACTAAACTGCAACATTAGTAATCTGAGATGCAGGTTAAGATGCTGATCACAGACTGTCATCAACATTCGGATGAGTGACCATGGGGTGAAAGTGTGGGGGGGGGTACAGAGATGTGCTGGGGGCCGGAGATGCACAGCAGAGACCAGCCAGATACACGGGGAACCTCTGGAGGGGGGGTGGCTGTCTGGAGACTCTGAAGTAAGGGGGGCCTCTCTGGGGACTCTGATGTAAGAAGGGGAGCTCTGGGGACCCTTATGTAATGAGGGGGGCTCTGGGGACCCTGATGTAAAGGGGGGTCTCTGGGGAACATGATATAATGAGGGGACTCTGGGGACCCTGATGTAAGGGGGAGGACAGCTCTCTGTGGAACCTGAAGTAAAGGGGGGCCTCTCTGGGGACCATGATATAATGAAGGGGGCTCTAGGGACCCTCATGTAAGTAAGGAGGCTTTCTGGGGACCCTAATGTTATGAGGGAGGCTCTCTGGGGACCCTGATGTAATGAGGGAGGCTTTCTGGGGACCCTGATGTAATGAGGGGGGCTCTGGGGACCCTGATGTAAGCAGGGAGGCTCTCTAGGGACCCTGATGTAAGGGGAGACTCTCTGGGGGTGCTGATGCAATGAGGGAGGCTCTCTGGGGACCCCAATGTAAGGAAGGGGCTTTCTGGGGACCCTGATGTAATGAGGGAGGCTCTGGGGACCCTGATGTAATTAGGGAGGCTCTCTGGGAATCCTGATGTAAGGGGAAGCTCTCTGGGGACCCTGATGTAAGGAAGGGCTCTCTGGGGACCCTGATGTAAGGAGGGTGGCTCTGGGGATCCTGATGTAATGAGGGGGTCTCTGGGGGACCCTGATGTAAGGGAGGCTCTCTGGGGACCCTAATGTAATGAGGGGGCTCTGGGGACCTTGATGTAATTAGGGAGGCTCTCTGGGGACCCTGATGTAATGAGGGAGGCTCTCTGGGGACCCTGATGTAATGAGGGAGGCTCTCTGGGGACCCTGATGTAATGAGGGAGGCTCTCTGGGGACCCTGATGTAATGAGGGAGGCTCTCTGGGGACCCTGATGTAATGAGGGAGGCTTTCTGGGGACCCTGGTGTAATAAAGCGGCTCTCTGGGGACCCAGATGTAATGAGGGGGGCTCTGTGGACCCTGATGTAAGGGGAGGCTCTCTGGGGACCCTGATGTAATGAGCGGGGCTCTGGGGATCCTGATGTAAGTGGGGGGGCTCTCTGGGGTCCCTGATGTAAGGGGGGATCCTCTCTGGGGACTCTTGATGTAAGGGGAGACTCTCTGGGTACCCTGATGTAAGGGGAAGGCTCTCTGGGGACCCTGATGT
>BLSH010165161.1:4523-32810 GCA_018402905.1 Glandirana rugosa
ACGACTGCTACACTAAGAGAAGGAATGTTTAGGGGAAGAGTGAGAGGGCGTGAATTGAGTTGAAGATCTAGTGAAGTCGTGCGAGAGCGAGATATTTAATTTAGTATTATTTACAGTTTACGAGGGGTAGTTGAATGGGGGAGAGTGATTTGTTATATAAAGATTTGAATGGGGAAAGAGCACCCGAGGTCGTAGGAGAGAAGTTATAGAACCCTAGGTTAACTGATGTGGCACGAGATTATACAAGGTGTGATTGATGTTATATGACTGTAGCTTGTAGAGGTCGTAGAGGAGAACTTAAGTTTTCTATTGTGGAAGAACCTGTCCGGCCCGTGCGATCGTTCGGGTTCCGTCCGGACCCGGACCCGGACTTTGTCCCGAAGTTCGGACGGACCAGCAGAACCCGAACTTCCAGAGGTTCGCTCAACTCTAATCTTTACTAGGGCGATGCGGCCTGTCCAAGAAGGTGTTATCTTTTGAATTCAAGAGGAGATGCTGGAGATGTTCGATGTCAGTATATTGTAGTTAGTGTGGAACATATTAGAGCACGGTGTAGTCAATTGGATCCCAAGATATTGAAGAGAGGATGCTGGAGCCCACGAGAAAGGGGTAAGTTTAGAAATATATTGTTTAGTGAGAGGGGGTAAGTTGATGGGGAGCATTTGACATTTATTATGATTTAATTTATAGAGCGAGAGCGTGCTGAAGTGATCTAGAAGTTGAGTTAAGTGCGGGAGAGTGAGAAGGGGATTTGTAAGGAAGAGAATCACATCGTCAGCATATAGACCTATTTTATGTTGAAAATTTCCTATTTGTATACCGGTGATTGAGGGGTTGGATTGAATATGTTCTGCTAGGGGCTCCATAATCAGGGAGAATATTATTGGGGAAAGAGGGCAACCCTGCCTTGTTCCATTAGTAATGGGAAAGGAGGATGAGAGGAATCCTGACATCCATACTTTGGCTGTTGGACATGTGTATAGGGCTGTGATTGCTGATAAAATTCGTCCCTGGAAGCCAAACCCCCGGAGGACTCCGATCATGTACTGCCAATGAACCCTATCGAAAGCTTTTTCAGCGTCTAGAGAAATTGCTAGGGCAGGTATATGGTGATGTTCAGCCCATTGGATAAGGTTAATTGATCGCCGTGTTCCATCCGAGGTTTGGCGACCAGGGACGAATCCAACCTGATCGGGGTTTATGAGGAGGGGGGTATATTGGAAAAGCCTATTAGCAATGATTTTAGCGAATAGTTTTGTGTCCGAATTGAGCAAGGATATAGGACGGTAATTTGCAGGATTGTCATGGGCTTTGCCTGGTTTGGGGATGGTGATCATGGGCTTTGCCTGGTTTGGGGATGGTGACTATAGTGGATTCTAAGAATTCTTGGGGGCAGGTGCCTGTGTCCATGATTTTGTTGTACATATTTACTAGGTGGGGTGTTTATCAGAAAATAGTTTGTAATATTCATTTGTGAATCCATCTGGGCCCGGTGATTTGTGAAGCGGTAATGATTTAATAGATTTGGATACTTCAGTTGGGGAAATTGGGGCAGAGATGCTTGAGAGTTGTGATTCTGAGAGGGAAGGTAGATTAATCGAGCTTAGGAATTGGGTCAGGGTTTCTGCATTCAGGGTCGGGGAAGAAGGGCTGTCTTTTAAGTTATAGAGGGAAGCATAGAAGTCTTTGAATAGGTTTGCAATTTCTGCAGGGTTGTATATTTTTTGGTTTTGCTTGTTTGAGAGGAACGCAATTTTTGATGTTGCTATTTTTCGTTTATGATGTTTTGCAAGGAATGTACCGGGTTTATTGTTTGAAGTGTAGAAGTTAATCTTTAATCTCTTAATATAATATTCAAAGGATTTTTTAAAGATTCCGCTCAGTTGAGTCCTAAGGTCTTTCAGTTTATCAGTAAGGAGTGGGTCATTTTTTTGTTTAAGGGTTTCCAATTGATGAATTTGGGTAGTGAGCTGGGAAATGGTGTGGAGGCGAGTCCGTTTCTCGTGGGCTGCTAGCTTTATAAGGGATCCTCTTAAGACTGCTTTGTGACTATTCCACAGTATATTGGGATCTGCGACTGTACCTGTGTTCAATTCAAAAAAGTCGGTTATGGCAGAGTTGATCTGTTTCTGGTATTCAGGTTTGGTTAATAGGAGTGGGTTCAGTCTCCATGGTGAAAAAATATTTTTATCAGTTGTTGCAGAGAACTTTAGAGTTATAGGAGCGTGATCGGACCAGGTAATCAGACCAATTGACGTGGAGTCAACTTTTTGTAGTGTGAATTTGTCTACCAGAAAGAAATCAAGTCTGGAATATACATTATGAGCAGCTGAAAAGAAGGTATAATCCTTCTCATTTCCATGAGAGCATCGCCAGGGGTCAAAGAGATCTTCTTGAGAAATTAACAAGTGTAGGATTGAGGAGTGTTTTCGTTTGGGATTGGTGGAGTCCAGATCCGGATTTATAACTTCATTGAAGTCTCCACAGATGATAATGGAATTAGATCTATAGGGTTGGATCTTATTGAAGATGGATTTGAAGAAGGTATTCTGGTGGGTGTTAGGGGCGTATAGATTAACAATAGTAAGGCGATTATTATTGATGGTCACCGTGAGGATGAGGTATCTACCATTGGGGTCCGTTTCTATAGAATGGAGGAGAAAGGAGGCAGAGTCGCGAATAGCGATCATGACTCCTTTCCGTTTGGAGTCAGCGTTAGAGAAAAATTTGTGGGGGAATTTTGGGTGTGAACACTTCGGTGGGTTGGAGGAAGTGATGTGAGGCTCTTGAATACAGATGATTTCGGATTGTGCTTTAAGTGCTTCTTTCCACATAAGGGATCGTTTGAAAGGACTATTAAGTCCCTTAACATTTAGCGAGAATATTTTCAATGCCATTGAGCGTGATTGAGGGGGTTATGGGCATGTTAATTGGTGCTGCAGAAATGAGAAGGATTTTACCCCTCCTAGCTGACCCAAGCAAAAAAAGATAAATACATTTGACATAACAGTAGTACCTGAATTTACAACAGTTATCTATGGAGGGCTATACCAGTTCATGGGAGAGGATAGGGGAGAGACAGAGGGAGAAGGGAAAGAGAAAGAGTGAAGGAGAAAGAGAAGGAAAACGAAGTGTAAGTTTGTGTGCCTTGCACACCAATAAACCGGGTGGAGGGATTCAACATTGGTGTTAACATTTCGACAGATAATCTGTGAGATAAGACAAATATAACAAGAAAGAAAGTCGAAGAGGTACAGTTAGAGAAAACAGTTAAACCCATTTGGGCTCTCAGCACAGGGAAGTGGTGGTAAACAATGATTGTGCATGGTTCACCTGCTGAGACGAGAGTACCTGAATGGAATCAGGTGTTGTTTGAGTGATGCTTGCCATCTGTGAGGTGTTGTGGGAAAGTGAATTTTGGTGGAGAGATCAGGTTCGGAGGGGACAGGCCCCAATTTTGTAGTTGTTTCAGGCCTTGTTTGAGGTGGTAGATAGTCACAGACTTTCCTTGGTATGTGACGATGAGTTTGGTGGGAAATCCCCATTTGTAGACGATGTGACGGTCTCTTAGGATGGTCGTCACCGGTGAAAGATCTTTACGCAGTCGCGCTGTGGCTGCAGATACGTCATTGTATACAGTGAGGGATGTGTACGGATCCGGGAAAGTCACTATGTTTCTGGCGGAGGCTATGATCATGTCTTTGGCTTGGAAGAAATGTAGCCTTGCCAGCACATCTCTGGGTTTTTCCGCCGGGATGTGAGAGGGTTTAAAGATTCTGTGCGCTCTGTCAATAGTTAGGTCCATTGGGGAGAGAGCGGGAACCAACGCTTTAAAGAACTGTTGCAGATATTGTGGAAGTTCCCCAGGGGTGACAGACTCAGGGATCCCCCTGATTTTGAGATTGTTTCTGCGCGAACGGTCTTCTAGGTCCGCCATTTTTGCTGTGATGCGTTGTAGTTGTTCTGTTTGGTGTTGGTGTGCGTCCACTAGTTCATTATATGCAGTGGCGTAGTTACTCATTTGATGTTCAATCGTGTCTGTTCGCTCGCCAAGCTCGTCTATTTGGTGTTGCATGTGGGCGACGACTTGATTGATATCTTTTCTGAGGTCTTTCCTCATATCTTTCTGTAGTGAGAGTAACATATGCTTAAGAACGTTCTCTGACACTGGATTATCGGTGGTCGGAAGCGAAGCGAGTGATTCCGAGCGTTCGTTCTTGGTCCGAAAGTTCGTTCGCGCTAGGATCGCGGGTTTGGGAGAAGGTAAGATGTTTCTTGCTTACCGGACCCGAGTGAGATGGTGAGGTGTGAGGGGAAGATGCTGCCCTCTTAGTGGAGTCTCTGGCTCTGCTCCCCTGCGGCGCTGTGCAGTCCATGTCGTCAGTGGGCTCTCCGGAGGAGGTGGAGTGGGGATGTCGGAGAGATAGTTTACTGGAGGCCCCGGCTCCGTTCTGCCTGCCCGCATGGCGGGCCTCACTGAAAAATTCAGTGAGCTTCCTTGGCTCTGCAGGATGGGATTTTTTCGCTGCCATTTGTGGGGGATTAGTAGTACCCAGAAATGTTATTTTGGATGGTGGATTGTCCAGTTAGCAGGTCCTGTGCTAAAAAATCTTCCCTGTGCTGGGAGAGAGAGGAGATCAGGCAACCATCTCAGTGTGTGGCCAAGCTCTGCCCCAGTAAGTTGTAATTTAGTTTTTTGTGGAGTTGGTTAGCAACTCCAGCCTTTCTGCCTAATGCAGGCGAACCTACCACTTTGCCTACCCAAGATTTTTGGAGGCGTTGGAGGTCGTCTGTGTCTCCTGTAGGAATGCGATATCTGTTTTTAGTCTCTGTAAGTGGTGTAAGATTTTGGATCTCTTGGAGGGGGTTCGAAGTCCCTTGACATTCCAAGTGACTACTCGCATATGCCGTTGGTATGAGGGGGTTTCCATGTGTGAACTATTATGTAACAGTGTAAATGGTACTGGAAATACTCACATTTTTGATGGATGTAAGGTATCAGCTTATCTTTGTGAACATTGGGCCCTCCTGCAGAGGAAAGGATGAAGGGAGCGAGGGGATATGGCTGAAGGACAGACACAAGAGATTTAAGGCAAAAACCAAACACAAAACATTTCCTAGCTTCACTTTTTTTCCTCATGTGTAGAGTTGAGCGAACCTGAACTGTAAAGTTCGGGTCCGTAGCAAACTTTTGGGTGTCCGGGACACGGACCCGAACCCGGACTTTTCAAAAAAAAGTCTGGGTTCGGGTCCGGGGTTCTGGTAATTTAATAAAAGTTTTGAAAATTGCTGTAAAAAAGTCCTGGAAAGTCCTAGAGGTCTGCAAAAGGAAGGTAAATGGGGGTAAGGGTCAGACAAGTGCCCTACAAAGAAATGGGGATAGGGAAATAACTTAAAATAATTTAAAAAAATCACATAAAAAAATCAAAAATGGAGGTGGATGTGGACTATCTTCAAACTGTGTGATAAAAGTATAAATTAGCCGGGAGAAGCCCTATCACTGTTCTAAGAACAGTGATATGGCTTCTCCCGGCTAATTTATACTTTTATCACACAGTTTTAAGATGATTGTAGATTCTACAATCATCTTAAAACTGTGTGAGAAAAGTATACATTAGCCGGGAGAAGCCCTATCACTGTTCTTAGAACATCTGCAAACTGTGTGTGAAAACTATAAATTAGCGGGGAGAAGCCATATCACTGTTCTACAATAATCTTCAAACTGTGTGTGAAAACTATAAATTAGCGGGGATAAGCCATACCACTGTTCTAAGAACAGTGATATGATATATCACTGTTCTTAGAACAGTGGTATGGCTTCTCCCCGCTAATTTATAGTTTTCACACACAGTTTGTAGATGTTCTAAGAACAGTGATATGGCTTCTCCCGGCTAATGTATACTTTTCACACACAGTTTTAATATGATTGTAGAATCTACAATCATCTTAAAACTGTGTGATAAAAGTATAAATTAGCCGGGAGAAGCCATATCACTGTTCTTAGAACAGTGATATGGCTTCTCCCCGCTAATTTATACTTTTCTCACAGTTTAAAGATAGTCCACATCCACCTCCATTTTTGATTTTTTTTATGTGATTTTTTTTATGTGATTTTTTTTATTTATTATTTTAATATCCCCATTCCTTTGTAGGGCACTTGTCTGACCCTTACCCCCATTTTCCTTCCTTTTGCAGACCTCTAGGACTTTCCAGGACTTTCTTACAGCCTTTTTGTGCCTAAAAGTTCGGGTCCCCATTGATTTCAATGGGGTTCGGGTCCGTGTCAAAGTTCGGGTCCTATCCGGACCCGAACCCGGACTTTGTCCCGAAGTTCGGCTGAACCAGCAGAACCCGAACTTCCAGAGGTTCGATCAACTCTACTCATGTGTTTGAAACCACACATGTCGGAAGAACCACACGTCCGGTGTTGTCCTAGTATAAAGTCAGGGGTGGGCTAGACCCAGCTGAGACAGATAGGTTAGACCTACCGCTAAGGTGTAGAAGAGAAGTAAAGTGAAGTTCCTTTGATGGTTTGTAAGGAGTTGGTGCAGCACATTTTGTACCATGCTGGGGTGCAGATATGAGCCTATGATTTAGGTCCGCTGATGCCATGGTCCACAGTAGGTTAGTTGGTAGCGTTAGGACAAAGGAGTTTTGGGGGGTCCTTCCTGGGGCTCCGTTGTTCTCTTGCCACAGGATCAACGAAATCCGGAGAGGATGTGTGTCCTGGAGTGCGCTGGAGTCTGGGACGTAGATATGCCTCCGCCTCTCTTGGCGACTGAAAAGAGAGTTGATCCCCGTTTGGAGCCTGAAATCTCAGGATTGCTGGAAAGGCTAGAGAGAAGCGGATGTTTTGTCAGTAGAGTTCCGCACAGACTTGCTGGAATTCTTTGTGTTTCCTCGAGACATCGACAGAGTAATCTGCAAAGATCAGTAGTGTTGCCCCTTCTATTTTCAGGTTTCTAGATTTCCTGAACGCCTGTAAGATAGCCAGTCTGTCTGCATAGTTCAGGTATTTGACTATCATTGGCCTGGGTGACTTGTGGCCGGCGTCCGGGGCACCAATTCGGTGTGCTCTTTCCACGGTACATGGGGACTGCATGCCTAGAGCCTCTGGGATCCGAGAGGAGCATATGATGCTGAGGGCGTTGTTAGGGCAGCTCTCCGGTAGGCCTATTATGCGGAGGTTGTTCCTGCGGGATCTATTTTCGAGGTCCTCGAGCTTTTCTTGGATTGCTGTATGGATTTTATCTTGTTTCTCCAGAGAACCATTGATTTGGTACAATTCATCATCTATGTTGGAGATTCTAGATTCTACTGCAGAGAGCCTGTGCGAATGTTCATTGAGATCCCTTCGGATTTGAGCCATGCCGGCCTGAACAGCCGTGTCGATGGCCTGGGTAATGGTAGGTAGGATGAGGGGCAGCCACAGCATGGGCAATCTTGGCATATTCGTCCTGAGCCGGGGAGCCCGTGGATTCTGGGGCCTGAGTGTCCATATCGTTTAGGCCTGAGGCGATGGCGGCCATCTTGGTGCACCCAGCTGCCGCATTCTGAGGGAGCGAACGGGCGGGTGCCGGGGATTCCGAACTAGGGCCGGTGAGGAACTTCTCCATTAGTTCTGTGAGCGGTTCCGGTCGGGTCAATTGCGTTCGGCGGGTCTATGCTGTATTTATAGGCCGTTTGTGACCGGGGATGTGCGGAGCCCTCCGCGCTCGCTCCTCACACATGAGGCACCGGAAACGGAAGTCTAATTATCTTTAATTTCACTCACATGAAACCTTGCTTGTGGCAGGACTGTGTATGCAAAATAGTTCTTAAATATAATATACCTCAATATGTAGGTGACCAAACAGGGTCTCAAGATGCTCTTTGAAAAGGAAAATACTAGTTATTTATTCAAGCTGAGAAACTGAAATTAAGGAACCCTTCAGTATAAAAAGTTGAGTCAGGAGGTGCATGCACGGCAGCTCCCGAGATGGCAGCTTAATCCTGGAGCTCCAACCCGCTCCAGCTGAATTTCAGCCTATACGCCAGCTATCATGAGCGGGCCTCGTACCTCACCACCCACCTGTACCCAACACTACTGTGCCTCTCCTCGCATGTCAAGCGAGCAGTATAGAGGAGAGGTGTCCTGCCAGCTCAGCTGTGGAGAGCCGGCCCCAGAACACTCCAAGATGGTGGCCGCTCCCTCATGCGGACACCTGGAGGACATGGATTCCATAGCGGATCCCATGCCTGCATTTAAGGATGCTTGCAACTCCCCCTCCACACCAGTGAGTAACCTTCACCACCATGTAGTCTCCCTGGCTTCCACCAAATCTCTCCTGGAAAGGTCATTTGACGGGCTGTCAGGCACTCCATGGATTGAGAGCCCTGCAGGCCTCACTGCACCACATTAGGCCTCCCTCATACCCCTGGATCATCCCCGGATATATCTCAGATTCTTGCTAAATTTTCTGAGAAGCTAGCTACTGGCTTGGCTCAGACAGCAGCACAAATTACCAACTAAATTAAACTGGATCTCCAAAGCCTGGGATCACGCATTGAGGCTATTGAACACACTGTAGACCACACGGTCCAGCAGGCTAATCAAAATACTGCATGTCAATCAAATGCAATGAACAATTAAAGCATTAGCAGCACTATAAATATGCATATATACACTTAACGCAAGTCAGGTTTGAGGGATAGACAGTGCTCGTGAAAAGAAAACACTCCTAAGTAAAGTCCCAATTTCAATCCGCCACTGAGATGAGTCACATCCACAGATTTCTTATAGGGTGACCTTGTGAATCATGCAGGTGCTCAAAAAGTAAGCGGTTGGACCCTTACCATGTGGTGTGGCTAGGCACTATTCATGCACTAGCTAAACTCACATTTTGTGCTGCCTTGCACTACATTCCCAGGTAAGCTTGCTGTTCCAAAATCATATCCGTATAGGGGATGAAACAAATAAAGACTGGCATAGCGTAATACTGTTAAAGCTTTATTGCCCACATAAAAGGTATAAACCCCCCCCCCGTTGGTTCAAACACTCTTACCAAAAGTACAAAGACAAATCGCGGTGTTACTTAATGAGGGCGCCGACCATCTGCGGTCCTGTGCAGACTCTCTCGGATGATTGTTCCTTCGTTCCCTGTAGCTCTCCGACCCGCAGAGAGACAAGGAGTTTGTTGCACCTGTTTCTGAATGGTGCCGTGCAGTCCAATAACGACGCGTTTCGTCACTAAGGACTTCAGCTGGTGATTGGCTGCACGGACTGACGGCATACATTATATACCCACCCTCCACTATCGATGAAAGATTAAAGGAGAACATCTCTTATGATGCATCCTGACCGTGGAGGATCGGCGTCCGCATGTACATAAACCATTATTCCTACATACTGCAGCAAGCAATCTACAATCATTTTGACTGATTAAAAAACAATGTTAATTAAAATTTGTTGTAAACTAAAAATGATGTTACAAATTTAATAACGAATTGAATGCAGTAAGTTGATTACATTCCTATCATGATTGTTATATTTATTAAATTGAAAGGTTTTTATGTATGGAATTCCTCAGTTCTTTTTGGACATTACACCATTAATCCTAAATCTATCTCTTCAGTTGTGTAGCTTAATTCTACTGTATATTACTTACTTCTACCTGACCTCTCTGCCCCCCATCAGTTATTAGGTGCTTTGTTAATGAATTAGTAGGTATATCACTATTATTGCTGAGATCTGATCCGAGCAATGTCTCCCCATTTGTCTCACTTATGTCAATACTTGAAACATGTCACTCAATGTTCTTATCGTTAGTAGTGTAATTACACTTGAACTTACTAGAGTGTACCTCCCCTTCTCATCGTATAAAGGGACTGAACACACTAAGTGCTTCCTAGCTATCTGATGTTATTTCATATCATCCTTAAGCTGTATTGAACTTATGTGTCACTAATGAAAGCATTGATATCTAGTTCAATATTCAACCCATGGGGGTGTAAACTCCTCATGAGGTATATCCAGTATGTTTCCCTCTGGGAGAGGTCCCTCACACGGTTAGAACCTCTCCACAGAGGGTGTACTGTTTCTATGCCACAAAAACGAGCTAAGGCGGGGTCCCTGTTGTGTTTCTCTCTGAAGTGCAGAGATACATTATGGTCCTTGAATCCTTTTTTGATATTGGACAAATGTTCGCCAATACGGACCCCTAATTTTCTCTTTGTGCGGCCTATATAACATAGGCCACATGGACACCAGAGTAAATAAACCACATGTGTGGTGTTACATGTAATAAAGTCTCTTATTTGGAATTGTTTGCCCTCTGAGTTGTTAAACTCTCCACAAGCTTTATTATATCCCTTTGTCCCTTTGAGAGGTTCTAACCGCATGAGGGACCTCTCCCAGAGGGAAACATACTGGATATACCTCATGAGGAGTTTACACCCCCATGGGTTGAATATTGAACTAGATATCAATGCTTTCATTAGTGACACATAAGTTCAATACAGCTTAAGGATGATATGAAATAACATCAGATAGCTAGGAAGCACTTAGTGTGTTCAGTCCCTTTATACGATGAGAAGGGGAGGTACACTCTAGTAAGTTCAAGTGTAATTACACTACTAACGGTAAGTGACTTGTTTCAAGTATTGACATAAGTGAGACAAATGGGGAGACATTGCTCGGATCAGATCTCAGCAATAATAGGGATATACCTACTAATTCATTAACAAAGCACCTCATAACTGATGGGGGGCAGAGAGGTCAAGTAGAAGTAAGTAATATACAGTAGAATTAAGCTACACAACCGAAGAGATAGATTTAGGATTAATGGTGTAATGTCCAAAAAGAACTGAGGAATTTGTAGCATAATTTTTAGTTTACAACAAATTTTAATTAACATTGTTTTTTAATCAGTCAAAATGATTGTAGATTGCTTGCTGCGGTATGTAGGAATAATGGTTTATGTACATGCGGACGCCGATCCTCCACGGTCAGGATGTATCATAAGAGATGTTCCCCTTTAATCTTTCATCGATAGTGGAGGGCGGGTATATAATGGATGCCGTCAGTCCGTGCACCCAATCACCAGCTGAAGTCCTTAGTGACGAAACGCGTTGTGATTGGACTGCACGGCACCATTCGGAAACAGGCGTAACGAACTCCCTGTCTCTCTGCGGGTCAGAGAGCTACAGGGAAGGAAGGAACAATCAACCGAGAGAGTCTGCACAGGTCGGCGCCCTCATTAAGTAACACCGCGATTTGTCTTTGTACTTCTGGTAAGAGTGTTTGAACCAACAGGGGGGTGTTTTATACCTTTTATGTGGGCAATAAAGCTTTAACAGTATTACGCTATGCCAGTCTTTATTTGTTTCATCCCCTATACGGATATGATTTTGGAATGACAAACTTACCTGGGAATTTAGTGCAAGGCAGCACAAAATGCGAGTTTAGCTAGTGCATGAATAGTGCCTAGCCACACCACATGGTAAGGGTCCAACCGCTTACTTTTTGAGCACCTGCATGATTCACAAGTGGGAAGCAGAGTTCACCCTATAAGAAATCTGTGGATGTGACTCATCTCAGTGGCGGATTGAAATTGGGACTTTACTTAGGAGTGTTTTCTCTTCACGAGCACTGTCTATCCCTCAAACCTGACTTGCATTAAGTGCATATATGCATATTTATAGTGCTGCTAATGCTTTAATTGTTCATTGCAGTTGATTGATCTGTTGATACATTGTTTAAGTGGCCGCTCATATCAGTCAATTTCTTATACTGTTTGGCGCGGATTTTGGATCTATAGTAGGAAGGTTTCATTATAAGGTCCACTTGATTTCTCAAAATACTGCATGTATTCAAATGCTTCAGGAGCAATTTGATATCCCTTATTAGAACTGGATGGAGCTAATAGAGCCCTTCAACCCCCTCGCCAGGAAGACCTCCCCAAAGACATTGTGGTAAAACCACATTTCTATGCTGTTAAAGATGAAGTCTTTAGGAAGGCCAGGGACTCTGAAAACCTTTCTGTACGGGGGAATCCAGTTCAGATATTTGTGGATCTGTCTCCCAAAACCATCCAACGGTGGAGATCTCTGAAACCCTTCTTAGGCGCGCTAATTCAAAAGTCAGTGAAATATTGGTGGTTGTTTTCTTTCCGTCTACAGTTCTAGTTCAGGAACAAAACAAATGGCTTTGCTTCTCTCCAAGAAGGTGAACGACTACTGCTGCAACTGGGCATCATTTCCCAAGACGCATCTCTACCACCAATGGATGACCACCAAAGCTCCTCTAAGTGACCACCCCCAGCTAGTCCCCTAAACTATGTATGGCATAAACAGAAACAGAGAAGACCCCGGAATTCTAATCCTCCCTGAAAGTGTAACCTGCTCTTAGTTCCCTTTTGGACTCCCGTGGGTCCCCTTTTGTTCCTTGTTTAAACTAAGGTTATCTAAACTACAGCTATTTTGGTGTAATTTTTCAATTTTTCAAAATTCTTAAATTTTTTATTTCTTTTGTTTATTAATGTTATTGCTATGCCTTTTACTGGAGTTCAACATTTTTTAAATATCGGACATGGGCCTTAAGATTTAATTAGTTTTTCAGATGTATTATTGTCCTTTTTAGTATTGTACATTACTGAGGCTTTAAGGCTGGAGCGGTTTTAGTGCTCCTCCCCCTGTTGTGACACAAGAGTTACGGTACCCTTGGGTGGTGACAAGATAGTGCCTGGGTTTTCCAGGACGTAACAGTTCTTTGTAGGCTGACAGGTTTAGAAAGCTCCTGTCCTATGCCTAAAAAACACAGAACTTTTTCTGTTCTGGGTTCTCTTATCCTACTCTCCTTTAATGCTTTTGTCTGTTTTCTTACTTCCATTTTTTGCTCCTCAGATACCTGTGTGGCGGCCTTGGAATCTTTACAGCAAACCTGGAAGCAAATTTCCCTGGATTAGCTTCTCTGGGATTCACATTCGGATCTACAGGGTATGTGCTTATGTTTTGATAGAGATTTACCTCTCCTGACTTAATGGCTAATCATTATCAGCAAGGTGGTTTTCTCAGAGTGGCATCTCATAATACACAAGGCCTTAACTCTCCGATAAAGAGACGCAAGGCATTTCAGCATTACAATTCCCAGGGTCTTGATGTTCTCCTACTATAGGAAACACATTTTCCTGGGACTTTTAACCCAAAGTTTGTCAACCATAAATTCCCCACATTCTGCTTAGCAAATGCAGAAGGTAAGAAAAGGGGAGTAGCTGTTTTTTTTTCCAAAAGGGTCCCCTTCTCCCATTCAATTGTAGACTGGGAGGGTCGTTACATTTTGGTTAAAGGACATATTGATGGCTGCCTTTACACTTTTATCTCCTACTACACACCCAACCAGGGTTAGGCTAAATTCTTCTCAGAGATGCTCACAACACTCTCTCCCCACTTTCAGGGTCGGATAGTGATAGGTGGTGACTCTAATATGGCATTTGATCAAATTTTAGATAAAAAAGGGGCTGGAGTTCCTTGGCCTAAGAGGCCTCCTAAACAAAGCTTACATATTGCCTGTCTTCTCCACTCCATGGGCCTAGTAGATATTTGGAGGGAACTGAACCCTACTTCCAGGGACTTTACTATTATTCAGTACCCCATAAACTATTTGCTAGAATTGACCATATTTTTCTCCCTGCCTTAGACATCCGCACTGCTTCACAGGCCTCCATCCAAGATATTGCCTGGTCTGACCATTCCCTAATTTTTCTGAAATCATCAAAACACCTGCCCCATCCAGCTCTTCCCTATAATGCCTTAACCACTTGCCGACCACCCGCCATTGTGTGACGGCGCCAAAGTGGTTCGATATTGCGAACCGCCATCGCCTGACCGCGGCTGCGAGATCGCGGATCGTGAGCATGCACCGTCGGAGGCATGCTCGCATGCTCACTGTGTTCCAGGGGGAGCCAGGGAGGGGGAAGGGTGGTCTCCGCCAGCTGCCCATGATTGCTCCCTGCAGTGACAGAATGGAGGTCCGTGTATGTAAACGCATGGATCTCCGTTCTGACAGGGGGAAGGAATGCTTGCAGGCTGCCTGTGTATGGGAGCCGCAATCACTCTCCTCCCCCACTCAGCCCAGCCCCCATACAGTTAGTAACACACACAGGGAACACAGTTAACTCTTAGAGTGCCCCCCAAGGTTAACCCCTTCTCTGCCAGTGACATTTATACATTAATCAGTGCATTTTCATAGCATTGATCGCTGTATAAGTGTTAATGGTCCCAAAAAAGTGTCAAAATGGTCCGACATGCCCACCGCAATATCGCAGTCCCGCTAAAAATTGCAGATCACCGCAATTACTAGTAAAGAATTAAAAAAAAAAAAAAACCCATAAATGAATCCTCATCATTTGTAAACGTGGCAACTTTTGAGCAAACCAGTTAATATACGCCAATTGTGATTTTTTTTTTTTACCAGAAATATGTGGAAGAATATTAATTGGCCAAAACTGATGAAAAAATAGTTGTTCTTATATTTATATAATGTTTTTGGATATGTATTTTAGCAAAAAAGTAAGAAATATTGGTTTTTTTTTGCAAAATTGTCGCTTTTTTTGTTTATAGCAGTGATAGAACACCACCAAAAGAAAGCTCTATTTGTGGGGAAAAAAGGACGCAAATTTTATTTGGGTACAATGTCGCACGACCGAGACATTGCCACTTAGAGCAACGCAGTGCCGAATCACAAAAAATGCTCTGGTCCTAAAGGGGGAAATCCTTCCGGGCCTGAAGTGGTTAATGAATCTCTTCTAAGTGATCTGGTTCACTGCACTATGTTAGAAAAGGGCTTGAGGGAGTTTTTCATTTTAAACAATGTGGATGACATTTCACATAGCTCTTTGTGGGGAGCCACAAGGCGGTGATCCGCGTAAAACTTATACAGCTTGGAGTATAAGTCTTGAAGTCATGAAGTCTTTTCGCTCCTTCTACTCTAAATTGTACAACAAAGATACTGGCGAGGACCATGATGGTGTAGACGCTTTCCTGGGAGAGGTTCCCCTCCCCTTCTTGGTGAATGCCCCTATCCAGGAAGCCGAGGTTTTAAAGGTCATTAAGGGACTTCGTAATGGGTCTGGCCCTGGACCGGACAGGTTTTCCACCTGTTATTATAAAACGTTTATAATAACAAAATATTCTGCACTGAGGATGTGACTAAAGAGACATATACAAAGTGGAATGTGAATCAAAAGGTATAAATAAGTGAAATACTGGATGGATGAAGGGGCTGCTGTCCTCAGGTACAAAACCTGCCAACAAGATAAACAATGGAAAACAGCGCTAACCCTGCTGTTATGGAAAAGTATCAGTGCACCACTAATAAATGATCACAAAAAGTCCATACCATAGTCCATAAAGTGATGAAAGTGTAAACATATGCCACAAACAAATATAATATGCTTATAACTATAATAAAGTGTCCTTAGTGCTTTTGAAAGTGGTGTGGTGCTCCAAAGTGCTCCAAACAGAACTCGGTGCAAAGTGCTCTAGTGGCCCCACTCACCAGAATACGTGGACCCTCTGCTTTTCAGTCAGGGGGTCAGATGAGCTAGATACTGGTGGGGGTAGATCTAAAGCCGGAGCATAGTGGCAAAACGGATGTACAAGCCAATGTCCAGTAAGGCAGATTCGTTCCAGGCAGCTCAGGAGAACAGAAAAGAGCTCATAGTGTATACCATAAAACACTAGCTTTATTGTGAAAATATATAATGTACTCACAGGCAGGATAAAGCAAACAGCATGGATAGCAGTAACACGAGATGACAGCGTGCGTTCCAGGGGCTGCATTCCACTGCGAGCGGAAATTACATGGGCGTCTACGACGGACCGGAAATTACGTCAAATCGCTTCGCTCTGACAATAGAGCGTTATCACGGTGTCTATTGTTTAAAGAAGTCCCAAATCATAACCCCCCATATTCTCCCCAACTTTATCTCACTTGATAGCTTTATGCGACTCCCTGCATAAATCTCCCAAAATTGCTTCAAGTTGGCACCCCTTAGATCGCATCTTTCATGACTCTCTCTTCCCCCCTGGGAATGACATACAAGAATTTCAATGGAGGACAGACAAGAGTCTTTACCAGATAGGATGCTTATTTAACTCTTCAGGTCCTATATTCCTTGGCCATTGTATTAGAAATTTTGTTTCACCCAAATTTATCATTTCTCACAATCTATTTGGATTACGAAACCATCACCAATGACAGTCACCCCTTATGAACAATGGTGCTCCATACTCACAGAGATGCGGGGAGGTATTTCTCCACAGCACTGGCAGAGTCCTCAGAGAAAAATATATATTTTGAATGTGATCTAAACATATGGCATCTATGCTTTGAACATCCCTTCAGAAGGCTACATAACATCGCACTCCTTGAAACTAACCTGAAAGTTCTGACCCGCTGGTATATGGTTCCTACCTGTCTCGCAAAATGATTTACTGAAGTTTCCCCATTATGCTTCCATAACTGTGGACATACTGGCTCACTGCTGCATATTTTTTGGCATTGCGACAGGATACACGGGTTCTGGAATCAGGCATTTCATTTGATTCAAAAAACCACAGGGGTATCTTTGGCCCAGGATCCCAGAATTGCTCTACTCAACCAATGCATAGCTAAAACCTCTAAATTCACACAGGCTCGGATCGGATATATCCTACTCGGAGCTAAAATTACAATCGCTAGGGCATGGAAGGGCTCTTCTGTCTCATTTGCTCAGGCAAAACGAAAAACCTCATGGATTATGTCCCAAGAGAAGAGGACAAGCATTCTCCAGAATATGGTTGAGAAATTCGGGCTGACCTGGGAACCCTGGGCCAACTATATGAAGGTTTCCCTTTAATCTTGTCTATTTTTTGTATTCAAATTTTTATTGTCAAAATACGGTATGTACACCTCATACATTGTAGGAATGATATCACATATGTCATAATGAATCAGAATACAAGAAATACAGTTGGTGAGTCCATGTCCACCGGTGCGGGTCTACAGCTTCTGCAGTCCTTCGAGTGGTGTTTTTGGCCAGTTGCCAATGAAGCATTGTATTTCGGCTAAGTGGACAGTTTCTTCATGACTTCCTTTCCATGTTATGTATTGCTGCTTTCGGTTCAGCCCAGAAAAATCTAAGTATAATGGCTCGCACCGGTGAGGGCCAAAACAGCAAAGGAAGCAGAAATTTAAACAGTAACATAAACAAAAGCAAATGTAGCAATGAAAAAGTAACAGATCAGTGCGCATGCGCGGGACCTCCGTTCACACACACTGAACGGGAGCTCCATCCCGCTCCGGCCTTTTGAGGACTCCAGAGCCGGTGCAGTACCGCAGACCTGCTACACTCTGCAGCTCCACTCAGCAGAGCACCCAGGGAGTCGGGTCATATGTCAGGGGAACCCCCCAAACGAGAGGTTCAGAGGCAGCTCGTCTACGGCCCGCAGGCCTCAGGCCTTTCTAAGATGGCGACGGCGTCTCTCCAGTGTGGCCCAGCAGAGGACTCGATTGCCATAATGGACACTGTGGGTGAGGATGATCAGCTCTGGCCCCACCAGCGCCGCCCTCTACCCCCATACTCAGGCTACAGAGGAGCTCCTAAGGAGATCCATGGAGGAGGCTCTTTTCTCCCCCAGGCCAGACAGCCCCAACAGCCATGCAGGCCTAGCACAGATCTCTCCCTTGTCACAACATCATCCCACAGACATGGGGCTCTTACTTAATCGCTTCTCAGAAATGCTGGCTGCAGGGCTAGCACAGAATGCTGCTCACATTACCAAAGCGATTAAAGCCGACATTCTCAATCTGGGTACCTGCATTGAGGCTATAGAACAGGTGGTGGATAATACATCAGCTAGGGTGAACCAAAACACCCATTGCATTCAAACTCTCCACGATCAATTGGACACGGCCTTAGCAAAGATTGACGACCTGGAGAATAGGAATAGATGAGCCAACTTTCAGAGGGCTCCCTGAATCTGTTACTGACGTCCAGGAAGCGGTCAAATCCTTCATCAAGGAAATCCTCCCTAATACTCCAGACAATAGGCTTGAGCTGGACAGGGCACACAGAGCTCTTCAACCACCACGCCAAAATGGTCGCCCAGAGGGATATCATTGTAAAACCCCATTATTAGGCCATTAAGGAAGGGGTTATGAAAAAATCTAGGGAGCTAGATTCCTTGGCTTTCCAGGGCCATGCTATCCAGGTGTTTGCGGACATCTCAACAGCAACGATCCAAAAGAGACGTTCATTTAAACCCCTATTGGCAGTGTTATCACAAAAGGCGATCAAGTATTGGTGGTCTTTCCCCTTTCGTTTACAATTCACATACCACTCCAAAACCTTTGGCTTTTCTTCCATACAGGAAGGTGAACATACCTTACTTCATCTGGGTCTGATTTCGCAGGATGCTACCCCGGCTCTTCAAGAACCGAGTTCCAGTTTGTCCAAAAGACCCCCCCCCCCCCCGGGAGTCCTATTACCCCTCTTTGGAACAAGCAGCAAAGCAAGAGACAGCGAGATGCCAATCTCCCCCGCTGAACTGTTGGGACATGATTTGCTTCCTTCTCATGAGATGGGTCTCTGGGCTTGAGCCCCCTGTTAGAGCTCTGTGAATCTCAGAAACACACCCCCTTGGTTTTGTTCCTACCCCCCTGGGTGATTCTAGTCCCCCTTTTCCACTTGGGCATCCCTCACTTCCCCAGGGGGGCAGGAATGTAGGCTGTGACTCCCTCGCTCTAGTAGCGTATTTTGAATATATGCTTAATTTACTGCTTTCTTAGTGTCTGAACTTGTTTTTAGATCTTGTTTTGGCTTGTTCTCCCTGTTCTATTTCCCACAGGGGCTTTGGTCCCTCCGATTTAACTATGCAGGTTTTATAGCTATTTTGAATGTACTATTGTTGCCCCGGCCGGGGCGGTCCCTGGCCGGAGCGGTTCGACATGCACCTCCTCCCACCGTTTACTCGAGACCCCGTGCCTCGCTCTCCTGTGGGACAGTGACCCAGATCTAGGTAACCAATTTTACTTTACCTTCCTTCAGAAGGTCTTAGTGGGTTCAGGGCTGCCCTGATCTGCTCCAAGGGAGCGTGACCCATGTTTTGGCTCACTCTCCCTTGGGTTTAGCTTTCAGATGGATGTTTGTTATTTATTATTTTGGTATTTTTCTTTTCTTTTTCCCTTTTCTGACCTTTTCTTTACTTCCTGCTTTCCTGTCTCCCTTAGTATTCATATGTTTTTTTTTTGTTTTTCAGAGGTTGGCTACTGTTTTGGGGTTCACACCACAGCCTGGTCCGTGCCTCTCGCCCAGAAACCTTTTCCTGGGTTCTGTCTGTCCACTCCAGGGTCCTCCCAGTTGATCAGGCGGTAAGTACTATCAGTACTGCACTAGATCTACCCTCCTCCTGAGGTCATGGCTAAGCCCACAGCACCCCTCTCCTCTCTGAAAGTTGCTACTCACAACACACAGGGCCTAAATTCTCCCTCCAAAAGACGTAAAGCTCTTCAATTCTACCACTCCAAAGGCCTTGACATTGTGATGTTACAAGAAACCCACTTCCCTGGTAACTTTAAGCCATTGTTTCTGCACCACAAATTCCCTACTTTTTTTCTTTCTAACGCTGATTTCAAGAAAAGGGGGATTGCTATCCTCATTTCTAAAAAAGTGGCTTTCAACCACATACTGACGGTTAAAAACTTTAGTGATGGGCGGGGATTCCAATATAGCATTTGATTGGCTCTTGGACAAACAGTCCTCGGGGCATCTTCGTCCTAAGCGTCCCCCCAGACAAAGTCTGAAAATAGCTTGCCTTATCAACTCGTTTGGTCTAGTTGATTCTTGGAGAGAGGCTAACCCCTCGGCTAAAGACTTTACACACTTCTCAATGCCCCACAACACCTATGCGAGAATTGACCATATTTTTCTCCCCTCAAGCAAGGTTCATAGGCTTCAAAGGACCTCAATTCTGGATGTGCCGTGGTCTGACCATTCTCTAGTTACTCTTATGCTTATTGGCTATCCATCCCCTGCAGGCCCACTCCCTTGGAGGCTGAACGAGTCCTTTCTCTCTGATCCCACTTTGGTGAATATGATAGGGAATGAGATTAAGGACTACTTCAAGCTCAATGACACCCCCGAGATATCACCCAATCCCCTTTGGGGTGGACATAAAGCTGTGATTAGGGGAGTTCTCATCCGTCTAGGAGCACAACGGATACGGGAACGTCAGATTGACTTGAGGAATTTGGAAACCAAATTCAAACAAGCTATTCTTGCCCAGAATGCCTTCACACGGTGAACTCTCTAGCGGATCTGGATTCCGCCAAATTAGCTCTTAACCTGGCCCTCACATCGGCAGCGAACAAACATCTCCACTGGACAGCGGGACGCTTTTATTTGTCGGGCAATAAGATAGGCCCTAAGTTGGCCTCTAAATTGTCTCCCAGGTTCAAGCTATAAAATCCCTGTCTGGTACCCTTATACAGAATCCTAAGCACATTTTAGAGTCATTTTGGGATTTTTACTCCACCCTGTACTCTAAAAAATCTTTAGACAATACAGACCGGGGCAATTCCTTTTTGGAGGGAATCCCCCTTCCCAAAATTGATGATCAATACTGGTCTGCACTAGAGGCTCCCTTCTCGGAATCTGAAATTTGCCAGGTAATCAAAGACCTTAAAACGTCCTCAGCCCCGGGCCCAGACGGATTTTCTAACATTTACTAGAAGACATTTGTGTACTTAGCTCGTCTTTTTAACTCCCTTAGGGAGGGTCAACCCCTAGACTCTCAAGGCTAATTTAGCTTTCATCACTGTTCTACCTAAGCCAGGTAAGGAAGCTAGTGAAATTGGTAATTACAGGCTAATCTCCTTAATAAATAATGATCTTAAAATCATGACTAAGATTCTTGCTAATCGTCTATCATCCTTTATTGGCTTATATGTGAATAGAGATCAGGTTGGCTTTATTCCTGGGAGACAGGGTCCTGACCAGATTCGACGAGCCTCAAATGTTATTTCTCTCCTGTGATCGGGCTGGGGGGGCGCCTGCTCAGGAGGGCCTTCTGTTGTCGCTTGATCTACATAAGGCATTTGACTCGCTCTCCTGGCCTTATTTGTTCATGATTCTGAGAAGATGGGGCTTTGGCCCCAGGTTCATCACTGTGCTCTCAGCCCTTTATTCCCAGCCTAGGGCTCAGGTGCACTTTCAAGGTCACTATTCAGACTCCTTTCTGATTGAACGGGGTATCCGACAGGGTTGCCCGTTGTCCCTGCTTCTTTTCGCAATGGCAATGGAAACATTAGCCATCGCCATTATAACTAACCCTGGTATCCACGGAGTTCAGTGTGGGCAGGCTTCCCACAAATGTGCGCTTTTTGCCAATGACGTATTGTTATTTGTCACCTCTCCCCTTATTTCACTCCCGATTATTGCCCAAGTCTTACAAGACTTCAGGCCTCCAGGTTAATATGTCTAAGTCAATGATCTTAAATGTGTCCACTCCGCCCGCTTTATCTGAAAGGTTATCAAAACTTTTCCCTTTCCTCTGGAGAGAGTCATGTATCCCTTACCTAGGGGTCACCCTCCCGTCCTCATTCAAGCACATTTACGAATCAAATTACCCCCCGCTTTACAAAAAGCTTCAAGCTGACCTAGCTCACTGGGAATCACTTGGCCTCTCTTGGCTGGGTAAAATTAACGCAATCAAAATGACCCTTCTACCCAGGATCCTCTATTTCTTTCACTCTTGGCCGGTCCCAATCAACAAACTTCATTTGCATAGATTGCAATCCATCATAATCAAGTTTGTTTGGGGCAAAAAGGGCTATCGTCTTCCTAAACATATGCTGTTCCGTCCCAGACGTAGAGGGGGTTTAGGCCTTCCTAACCTTTGGTCATACTATTTAGCAGTGCAACTGGATCAATTTTCCATCATATATGCCAGGGGCTCCAAACCCAACTGGGTCTCTATGGAGAGACAAGCCATTCCCTCATACACCTTGGATTATCTATCCTGGTGCCCCTCTAGACTTGGACCCTCCATTCTTACCCCGACACTCTCTCACTCTATTCAACTCTGCGATAGGATTCACAAATCCAATCTAATTATGTCCCAATGGCGCCCCATGTCACACATTTTTAATAATCCCCTCTTTCCACCTGGCCAGGACGTTAGGGCCTTTGGATGGTGGGTCAATAAGGGCCTCCTTAGTATCAGCAATTCTTTCAACTCACAGGGCCCCCTAACCCTCAAATATTGCTCTGAGCAATTAGAAATGCCCCCGGCTGAGAGGTTTCACTTCCTCACATCTCACACTTCTTACATTCCATTTGGCTAGACAAGTCAGTCCCCCTGTTGACTACCCCATTTGAACGCTGGTGTTCAGGCATCTCGGATGTGAGGGGAGGAATCTCACTAATTTATGCTGGGCTGGTTGACCCGCAGGAGAAGGCTTCTTGCATGCAGGCCTGGGAGGAGGACCTTGGAGTGGACTGGGACATCGAAACCTGGCATCGGACCTTCGCCAGATCTTTTAAAGGTATTTTAAACACTTCCCTAGTAGAGGCTAACATTAAGCTCATAACGAGATGGTATTTGACTCCTCTCCGCCTGGTTAAGATGTTCCCTTCCTCTTCCCTCCTTTGCTTTAGGAATTGCAGTCATGAAGGTTCTCTTTTACACATTTTCTGGGAAAGCCCCAGAATTAGAAGCTTCAGGAACAAGGTATTCCACTTGCTACTTAAAATCACCTGGGAAAGCCCCAGAATTAGAAGCTTCAGCAACAAGGTATTCCACTTGCTACTTAAAATCACCAATGCTGACATTCCCCAGAAGCCGCAGGTAGCTCTTGTCAACCAACCCGTACAGGCTTTATCCAAACATTCCCAAGCACTGGTATTCTTTATCTTACTGGGGGCAAAGCTGACAGTTGCTCGGGCGTGGAAATCCCACTGGATCTATTTTCGATCAGTCGAATGTAAGGTTTCCTGGATAATGTCTCAAGAAAGGATCTCCAGCATTATCCTGGATAGGGTGGCGAAATTTGAAAGCATCTGGGAACCCTGGGCTCGATACATGGGCATCCAATTATGAAGACCTTATTCCTTATGAAGACCTTATTCCTTTCCGCCTGGTTAAGATGTTCCCTTCCTCCATCACCAGTTTCGGGTTTAGTTTGTCTAGGCCGCGCCCCTTCCTTAATTTCAGTAGCCACCCTCTGATCATTCCATTCTTGGTCTCCTTCCTCCCTCTGCTCGTTTCTTCCCTCTCCCCTTTTTTTCTCTACTCTATCGCCTCTCTTGGGCCCTTCCCCTTTCTCCTTCACTTTTATATGTTTTTTTGTGGTTTCCCCAGGATGTAAGCTAGAACAGTAAATCACCTAATTGTTGGGTTTCATCCAACCACCCTTAAGCAGTTGTTTTCCCATTTGGGATCATCAAACTAGTTCCCCTAGTCTGGATTTAGATGCCTCCAGGTCCGGTTTCCAGGTTGTCCCTTTGACCCCGTGGGGGGGAGTGGGGGTTCTGGGGGGCTTTTCCCTGGCCACAGCTTGATCCCTCTGGGGTGGCGGGGAGGGTGGCCTCGGGGACCCTCACTTCCCTCAGGGATCTGGTCCTGGAGTTCTTGTTGCTCATTCCCAATTTGTTTGTTGTGTGGGTTGGTTTATGCAATTATTATCCGTGGTCCTCCTGTATTAAGGTTATGGTCCAGTACAGATTTCTGTATTCATCTCCCCCAGTTTATGCTTTGTGTGGGGATTTTGCGCATTGTAACTGCTTTGTCTCATCTTACTGGTATTGATGGATTTTTGTACGATATTGTTTTCCAATGAAAACATTATAACAAAATAAAATATGCGTTGGTTGCGTCACCTTCCATCTTAGGACACAGCATTCTCCCTGTCTGGTGTCTGGTGGTGGTGAGCGATGCATCGGCAGTAATATTAGCAATATTCCTGCAACCAAAGTTTGATGACTATTGAGATATATATGCAATGCCTCTGTACTCATGACTGACTCAGTGTTACGAGTTATGTATCTTATTCTATATTTGACGATACCATTGTTTTCTGTATGTTCTTGAAAATTCTATAAAAAAAGATTAAAACGAAAAAGTAACAGATTAACCTACTTATTCAAGGTATAAGTTGGACTTGAGATTGAAATTGTATGATGTCTCTAAAGAAGGGGTTATTTCAGGGGCTTGGGTATACTGAAGACCGTATTTAGAACGGTCCCACATTTCACAGCATGTATTGAATTGTGTTAAGGCATCTTCATTTAAAGCTGTTAGATATTCCATAGCCCGTGTTTCGATTATGCTAGATATCATTTTATTTTGTGTAGGAGCTATCTCTGACTTCCATTGTCTAGGTATTAGGCGTCTAGCCGCAGTTAGCATGTACCTTGCCAGAGCTTTTGAGGGCTTAGAGATTCCTTTAATTGGGAGACCTAATAGGAAGTGTAGTGGGTCTGAGGGCATATCTTTCTCCAAAACCTGGGCCATCACTTCCCGAACCATATCCCAGTATTTGCATATCAGGGAGCACTCCCAAAATATATGAATCAAGGAGCCTCAGTCTGCGTGACATCTCCAACATGTGTCTGATACATCCTTATTTATAGCATGTAGGGTTGTTGGGATTTTATAGCAAAACATCATTATTTTATAAATATTTTCTTTATAGACTATACATCTAGATGTTTTTGTTGCATTTTCCCAGATCGACCACCACATACCCAGAGAGTTGGGTCTATTTAAGACTCTCTCCCAATTCCTCATAGAGTTATGTTTAATCTCCTCTGGGGGGAAGCATTATTCAGGAGGAGTTTGTATAAGGTGGATATTAGGTGGGGCTGACCCGATCCTAACATTGAAATGCGCTTTAAATCTGTGGGCTGGTCCAACGTCATAGATGGTCTCAAAGTTTGAATGAAGTGTCTAAACTGTAGGTATGCGTATAAAGTTTGAGGTGGTAGAGTGTCATATTGATTCCGTAAGTAGTCAAGTGTCCACATTTTATGGCTGGCTGGATTTATGAGATGCCTTAGCTGAAATATACCCAGTTGGGCCCAAGGCATCATCTGAGTGCGTGACAGGCTGTCCGGGATGGCAGGGTTGTATAACATGTTGGTTAAGTAGGAGCATGGTGGAACCAGTATATTAGCTTTGTTACATTCACGCCATATTTTCCTAGTGAAGAGTATTGAATTCAGTAAGTTGTTAGAGGGCGAGAACGTGGGAAGTATGGATGTGTTGTTTAGTAAAGAGGAGAGATGGGTTGGGTAGGTACAGTTCGATTCAATTTCCCTCCATCTACTCCTTGGGAGCATGTCCATCCAGGACAAAGTCTGTATGAGCTGTTCAGCCAAGTAGTATTTTGTCACATCTGGTACTCCCAGTCCTCCCCGCTCTCTAGGAGCCAGAAGGACTGAGCGCCCCACTCTGGGTCTTCTATTACACCAGATGAATGCAAAAAAAAGGCTCTGTATTCTCTTTAAATGAGTCTTCGGTACTATTGGTAAGGTCTCAAATAGGTATAAAAGTTTTGACAGAATTGCCATTTTTAGGACATTTATTCTACCTATAAGTGAGATGTCAAGAGCATTCCATTGGTGGATAAGTGATCTAATGTTTTTAAACAATGGAAGGAAGTTGGCTGAGAACAGTTGAGAGTATTGTGGGACAATATAGGTCCCCACGTATTTGATAGCATGGGTGCACCAGTGGTATTTATAATTATCCTGGAGCTGGACCAATTGAGCTCAAGGGATGTGGAGTGGTAGGGCTTCTGTTTTTGTAGTGTTAATTTTGTATCCTGACAAGTCTCTGAACAAGCGTAGAATATTGTGTAAGACTGGTAACATGGTGTGGGGTTCCGTTAGCATCAGTAATATGTCGTCTGCAAATAATGAGAGTTTATACTCTCTTTGGCCGACCTCTACCCTTCTGACGTCAGGGTGTAATCTAATGGCTGCTGCTAGGGGCTCTAAGCATATCACAAAGAGGAGGGGGGAAAGGGGACACCCCTGTCTCATGTCATTGTGCATTTGAAAAAGGTCGGACAGTTTGGAAGTTTCACCTGAGCAGTGGGTGATGAATATAGGGCCATTATAGCTCTAAAAAAAAGGGCCTTTTATGCCTATGTGTTTTAGGGTCTCTAACTTATATGGCCATCCCAGCCTATCAAAGGCCTTTTTGGCATCAAGGCTTAGGAGAAGGGCTGGGCTGTGCTTACTATTAATAATGTCTACAAGATTCACTGTCCTTCTGGTGTTATCGCCAGCTTGTCTTGTGAGGACAAAGCCCACTTGGTCATTATGTATTAATTTCAGCAGACAAGGCGATTGGCCAGTATCTTGGTAAATATCTTGTAGACACAATTAAGCAAGGTTATTGGTCTGTAGTTGGCTGGGGACGCTGGGTTTTGTGGGTTAGTGGGCAAAAAAAAAAGAGTCAAAGGATCTCTTCACCTTCAGCCGGCCGGCGTGTGAGTTTTCAGGTGTCAGCTTACTTCCAATATCTTGGGGTGCGTTGAGGTGTGGATGCCTGTCCTTTTACCCTGGCTCTTACTGGTGTCCACAGTTTGCTTGGAGTGGTTGTTGGCCTCGGGTTTGGTATAGGCGCCAGCAGGGCTTCCTCAGGTAACAGGGGTAGACCCAGTGTAGACAGAAAAGCTTCCCCTTCAGCTAGGTCGTGTAGATGATATTGTGTACCATCTTTGGTCACTGTCAGTTTAAAGGGGAAACCCCAATGGTATATGACCCGGAGCTGCTGCAGGTGGAGTGTGATGGGACGGAGAGAATGTTGCCTTGCCAATGTAATTGGGGAGAGGTCACTGTAGATTTGCAGTTTCTCCCCTTTGTATGTAATGGTGGATTTGTTGCGGGTAGAGTTCATAAGAGTCTCTTTACTCTCATAGTAGTGGAGTTTCACCACTATATCTCTGGGCCTGGCTCCCGCTGGTGGTTTGAGGGCCAGGGATCTGGGGCACGGTCCATGCGCCAATCGATGTTTGGTATAGTGGGAGCTAGGGTATCAAAAAGTCCCAGCAGATATTCTCTTATCTGCGTGTCTCCTACTGTCTCTGGGACCTTTCTGATGCAGAGGATTTGTCTTCTTTCCCTGTTCTCTAAATCCTCCTGTTGTGCTTGGAGTGAATTTACCTGCTGTTTCAAGGCATGGTTGTCCTCTTCTAGGACTTGAACGTATTGTATCAGTTCATCAACCTTGTTTTCAATATGGTCTGTTCTCTCCTCCAGCCGTGCTATCTCACCCCTTAGTTCCTGGGCTAATTTCCCCACTTCACTTGTGATAGTGTGGGCTATGTTTTGTAAAAGGGTATGCAATTTAGCATCCAGAATGTCTACAGTTAAGTGTGCCAGAGTAGTGTCTATGATGGTGCTGGGGTGGTTTACCTCCTCCATCTGGTCCTCCACGGTGATCATGCTGGGCGAGTGGGGTGCAGAGCTACTCGAGGCTGGGGATCCGGATCGTGTAAGATATTTCTCCATGTGGGTAGGCCGTGGCGCTACGAGGGGTTTGTAGCACTCTTTCTGTTGCCCAATTTTTCCCATATGGATCTCCAGATGTTTTTGAGACACTTGGCCGTGCTCCCTGGCTGCTAGGAGGCTTCAGTTGCTTTTGCGGAGGGATGAGAAGGAGCAGTGAATCGGAGCGGGTCTGGTGTGCGTCCGCCATCTTCAGCCTCATGCGCATGCTCCCCCAATCTTGTCTATTTTATAATTCCATCTCAAGCAAGCTTTGAATGCTGACTCTCCACACAGATATCCTTCTTTTCTGTTGACCATAATTCTCCTCTTTTTCTTACTTCTGCTGTTTTAAACTCTTTACTCTCCAAATCATACATTTTCTCTAGTTTTCTTTAGACTTCTTTGAAATTGTTCTGGACATCCCGGTTCCATAGCTCGGTATTGCCTAGTTAGGATCCTGAGATACTAGTGGTCCATCTTAGTTCCCTCCCAAGGGGCAGATTGCTGGTTCCCTGGTGGACTTGCTACCCGGGACACCTATATATCGTGGGAGCACACCATATGCAATGTTAGCGAGGGTGATGGATCACTTGTAGATTTGAGCGAACCCGAACTGTAAAGTTCGGGTCCGTACCGAACTTTTGGATGTCCGGGACCCGGACCCGAACCCGGACTTTTCAAAAAAAGTCCTTCTTTTGATCTCTTTTACATACTAAACCTCTCATTTCTCAAATTTTGTCGTCTTCATTCTTTTTCTCCTCTTAATACC
>BLSH010165226.1:3171-16068 GCA_018402905.1 Glandirana rugosa
CTTGTCATTAGACAGGAAGTGTCGTCGTCGTCCTTGGAGAGGGATATCGTGAGTTCTAAAATCATCTCATAGTGCTATAGGGAGAGGTTCCTGCTGCTGCTGTGAAGGACAGATTACTGTTCTAAAATCATCTCATACTACTATAGGGAGAGGTTCCTGCTGCTGCTGTGAGGAACAGATTACTGTTCTAAAATCATCTCATACTGCTATAGAAAGAGATTGCTGCTGCTGCTGTTAAGGAAAGATTATTGTTCTAAAATCATCTCCTAGTGTTATAGGGAGAGGGTCCTGCTGCTGCTGTTAGGGACAGATTATTGTTCTAAAATCATATCATAGTGCTATAGGGAGAGATTCCTGCTGCTGCTGTGAGGGACAGATTATTGTTCTAAAATCATCCCCTAGTGCTATAGGGAGAGGTTCCTGCTGCTGCTGTGAGGGACAGATTATTCTTGTAATATCATCTCATACTGCTGTAGCGAAAGGTTCCTGCTGCTGTTGTGAGGGACAGATTACTGTTCTAAAATCATCTCCTAGTGTTATAGGGAGAGGTTCCTGCTGCTGCTGTGAGGGACAGATTACTGTTCTAAAATCATCTCATACTACTATAGGGAGAGGTTCCTGCTGCTGCTGTGAGGGACAGATTATTCTTGTAATATCATCTCATACTGCTGTAGGGAAAAGTTCCTGCTGCTGTTGTGAGGGACAGATTACTGTTCTAAAATCATTTCATACTGCTATAAGGAGAGGTTCCTGATGCTGCTGTGAGGGACAGATCACTGTTCTAAAATCATCTCATAGTGCTATAGGGAGAGGTGTCTGCTGCTGCTGTGAGGGACAGATTATTGTTCTAAAAGCATCTTCTAGTGCTATAGGGAGAGGTTCCTGCTGCTGCTGCGAGGGACAGATTACTGTTCTAAAATCATCTCATATCTTATAGGGAGAGTTTCCTGCTGCTGGTGTGAGGGACAGATTATTGTTCTAAAATCATCTCCTAGTGTTATAGGGAGAGGTTCCTGCTGCTGCTGTGAGGGACAGATTATTGTTCTAAAATCATCTCATACTGCTATATGGAGTGGTTTCCGCTGCTGCTGTGAGGGACAGATTATTGTTCTAAAATCATCTCCTAGTGCTATGGGGAGAGGTTCCTGCTGCTGTTGCGAGGGACAGATTATTGTTCTTAAGAAATCTCCTAGTGCTATAAAGGATAGGTTCCTGCTTCTGCTCCTACGGAAAGATTATTGTTCTAAAATCGTCTCATACTGCTATAGGGAGAGGTTGCTGCTGCTACTGTTAAGGACAGATTATTGTTCTAAAATCATCTCCTTGTGTTATAGGGAGAGGGTCCTGCTGCTGCTGTGAGGGACAGAATATTGTTCTAAAAGCATCTCCTAGTGCTATAAGGAGAGGTTCCTGCTGCTGCTGCGAGGGACAGATTATTGTTCTAAAATAATCTCCTAGTGCTAAAAAGGATAGGTTCCTGCTGCTGCTGTGAGGGACAGATTACTGTTCTAAAATCATCTCGTGGTGCTATAGGGAGAGGTTCCTGCTGCTGCTGTGAGGGACAGATTATTGTTCTAAAATCATCTCATAGTGCTATAGGGAGAGGTTTCTGCTGCTGCTGTGAAGGACAGATTACTGTTCTAAAAGCATCTCATACTGCTATAGGGAGAGGTTCCTGCTGCTGCTGTGAGGAACAGATTACTGTTCTAAAATCATCTCATACTGCTATAGGAAGAGATTGCTGCTGCTGCTGTTAAGAAAAGATTATTGTTCTAAAATCATCTCCTAGTGTTATAGGGAGAGGGTTCTGCTGCTGCAGTGAGGCACAGATTATTGTTCTAAAATCATATCATGTGCTATAGGGATAGATTCCTGCTGCTGCTGTGAGGGACAGATTATTGTTCTAAAATCATCTCCTAGTGCTATAGGGAAAGGTTCCTGCTGCTGCTGTGAGGTACAGACTATTGTTCTAATATCATTTCATACTGCTATAGGGAGAGGTTTCTGCTGAAGGTGTGAGGGACAGATTACTGTTCTAAAATCATCTCCTAGTGTTATAGGGAGAGGTTCCTGCTGCTGCTGTGAGGGACAGATTACTGTTCTAAAATCATCTCATACTGCTATAGGGAGAGGTTCCTGCTTCTGCTGTGATGGACGGATTGTTTTAAAATCATTTCCTAGTGCTTTAGGGAGAGGTTCCTGCTGCTGCTGTGAGGGACAGATTATTGTTCTAAAATCATCTCATACTGCTATAAGGAGAGGTTCCTGCTGCTGCTGTGAGGAACAGATTATTGTTCTAAAATCATCTCCTAGTGCTATAGGGAGAGGTTCCTGCTGCTACTGCTGCGAGGGACAGATTATTTTCTAAAGTCATCTCCTAGTGCTATAAAGGATAGGTTCCTGCTCCTGCTGGGAGGGACAGATTATTGTTCTAAAATCGTCTCAAACTGCTATAGGGAGAGGTTGCTGCTGCTGCTGTAAAGAACAGATTATTGTTCTAAACTCATCTCCTAGTGTTATAGGGAGAGGGTCCTCCTGCTGCTGTGAGGGACAGATTATTGTTCTAAAATCATCTCCTAGTCCTATAAGGAGAGGTTCCTTCTGCTGCTGCGAGGGACAGATTATTGTTCTAAAATCATCGCCTAGTGCTAAAAAGGATAGGTTCCTGCTGCTGCTCTGAGGGACAGATTACTGTTCTAAAATCATGTCATTGTGCTATAGGGAGAGGTTCCTGCTGCTGCTGTGAAGGACAGATTATTGTTCTAAAATCAACTCATCGTGCTATAGGGAGAGGTTCCTGCTGCTGCTGTGAGGGACAGATTACTGTTCTAAAAGCATCTCATACTGCTATAGGGAGAGGTTCCTGCTGCTGCTGTGAGGGACAGATTACTGTTCTAAAAGCATCTCATACTGCTATAGGGAAAGGTTCCTGCTGCTTTGGGAGGGACAGATTACTGTTCTAAAATCATCTCATACTGTTAGAGGGAGAGGTTCCTGCTGCTGCTGTGAGGGACAGATTATTGTTCCAAAATAATCTCATAGTTCTATAGGGAGAGGTTCATGCTGCTCCTGTGAGGGATAGATTACTGTTCTAAAATCATCTCATACTGCTATAGTGAGAGGTACCTGCTGCTGGTGTGAAGGACAGATTATTGTTCTAAAATCATCTCCTAGTATTATAGGGAGAGGTTCCTGCTGCTGCTGTGAGGGACAGATTATTGTTCTAAAATCACCTCATACTGCTATAGGGAGAGGTTCCTGCTGCTGCTGTGAGGGACAGATTATTGTTCTAAAATCATCTCATAGTGTTATTGGGATAGATTCCTGCTGCTGCTGTGAGGGACATATTACTGTTCTAAAATCATCTCATATTGCTATAAGGAGAGATCCTGCTGCTTCTGTGAGGGGCAGATTGTTGTTCTAAAATCATCTCCTAGTGTAATAGGGAGAGGTTCCTGCTGCTGCTGTGAGGGACAGATTATTGTGCTAAAATAATCTCCTAGTGCTATAGGAAGAGGTTCCTGCTGATACTGTGAGGGAAAGATTATTGTTCTAAAATCATCTCATAGTGCTATAGGGAGAGGTTCCTGCTGCTGCTGTGAGGGACAGATTACTGCTCTAAAATCATCTCATACTGCTATAGGGAGAGATTTCTGCTGCTGCTGTTAAGGACAGATTATTGTTCTAAAATTATCTCCTAGTGTTATAGGGAGAGGTTCCTGCTGCTGCTGTGAGGGACAGATTATTGTTCTAAAATCACCTCATACTGCTATAGGGAGAGGTTCCTGCTGCTGCTGTGAGGGACAGATTATTGTTCTAAAATCATCTCATAGTGTTATTGGGATAGATTCCTGCTGCTGCTGTGAGGGACATATTACTGTTCTAAAATCATCTCATATTGCTATAAGGAGAGATCCTGCTGCTTCTGTGAGGGGCAGATTGTTGTTCTAAAATCATCTCCTAGTGTAATAGGGAGAGGTTCCTGCTGCTGCTGTGAGGGACAGATTATTGTGCTAAAATAATCTCCTAGTGCTATAGGAAGAGGTTCCTGCTGATACTGTGAGGGAAAGATTATTGTTCTAAAATCATCTCATAGTGCTATAGGGAGAGGTTCCTGCTGCTGCTGTGAGGGACAGATTACTGCTCTAAAATCATCTCATACTGCTATAGGGAGAGATTTCTGCTGCTGCTGTTAAGGACAGATTATTGTTCTAAAATTATCTCCTAGTGTTATAGGGAGAGGTTCCTGCTGCTGCTGTGAGGGACAGATTATTGTTCTAAAATCACCTCATACTGCTATAGGGAGAGGTTCCTGCTGCTGCTGTGAGGGACAGATTATTGTTCTAAAATCATTTCATAGTGTTATTGGGATAAGTTCCTGCTGCTGCTGTGAGGGACAGATTACTGTTCTAAAATCATCTCATACTGCTATAAGGAGAGATCCTGCTGCTTCTGTGAGGGACAAATTGTTGTTCTAAAATCATCTCCTAGTGCTATAGAGAGAGGTTCCTGCTGCTGCTGTGAGGGACAGATTATTGTGCTAAAATAATCTCCTAGTGCTATAGGGAGAGGTGCCTGCTGATACTGTGAGGGAAAGATTATTGTTCTAAAATCATCTCATAGTGCTCTAGGGAGAGGTTCCTGCTGCTGCTGTGAGGGACAGATTACTGTTCTAAAATCATCTCATACTGCTGGAGGGAAAGGTTCCTGCTGCTTTTGTGAGGGACAGATTACTGTTCTAAAATCATCTCATACTTCTTTAGGGAGAGGTTCCTGCTGCTGCTGTGATGGACAGATTATTGTTCTAAAATCATCTCATAGTGCTATAGGGAGAGGTTCCTGCTGCTGCTGTGAGGCACAGATTACTGTTCTAAAATCATCTCATAGTGCTATAAGGAGAGGTTCCTGCTGCTTCTGTGAGGGACAGATTATTGTTCTAAAATTATCTCCTAGTGCTATAGGGAGAGGTTCCTGCTGCTGCTGCGAGGGACAGATTATTTTCTAAAGCCATCTCCTAGTGCTATAAAGGATAGGTTCCTGCTCCTGCTGGGAGGGACAGATTATTGTTCTAAAATCATCTCATACTGCTATAGGGAGAAGTTGCTACTGCTGCTGTTAAGGACAGATTATTGTTCTAAAATCATTTCCTAGTGTTATAGGGAGAGGGTCCTGCTGCTGCTGTGAGGGACAGATTATTGTTCTAAAATCATCTCCTAGTGCTATAAGGAGAGGTTCCTGCTGCTGCTGCGAGGGACAGATTATTGTTCTAAAATCATCTCCTAGTGCTAAAAAGGATAGGTTCCTGCTGCTGCTCTGAGGGACAGATTACTGTTCTAAAATCATCTCATTGTGCTATAGGGAGAGGTTCCTGCTGCTGCTGCGAGGGACAGATTATTTTTCTAAAATCATGTCATCGTGCTATAGGGAGAGGTTCCTGCTGCTGCTGTGAGGGACAGATTACTGTTCTAAAATCATCTCATACTGCTATAGGGAGTGATTGCTGCTGCTGCTGTTAAGGACAGATTATTGTTCTAAAATCATCTCCTAGTGTTATAGGGAGAGGGTCCTGCTGCTGCTTTGAGGGACAGATTATTGTTCTAAAATCATATCATAGTGCTATAGGGAGAGATTCCTGCTGCTGCTGTGAGGGACAGATTATTGTTCTAAAATCATCTGCAAGTGCTATAGGGAGAGGTTCCTGCTTCTGCTGTGAAGGACAGATTATTGTTGTAATATCATCTCATACTGCTATAGGGAGAGGTTTCTGCTGCTGGTGTGAGGGACAGATTAATGTTCTAAAATCATCTCATAGTGCTATAAGAAGAGGTTCCTGCTGCTGCGGTGAGGGACAGATTACTGCTCTAAAATCATCTCATACTGCTATAGGGATAGATTCCTGCTGCTGCTGTGAGGGACAGATTACTGTTCTAATATCATCTCATACTACTATAGGGAGATTTTCCTGCTGCTGCTGTGAGGGGCAGATTACTGTTCTAAAATCATCTCATACTGCTATTGGGAGAGATTTCTGCTGCTGCTGTTAAGGACAGATTATTGTTCTAAAATTATCTCCTAGTGTTATAGGGAGAGGTTCCTGCTGCTGCTGTGAGGGACAGATTATTTATTAAAACACTGAGCAAATGGCGCTACCTTCCGTTTTTAACAATCCATCTTTACTAACCAAAAACATGGTGGACCTCGCCCGTTGAATGACACAAATCATTGGTGATTAGCCCGCCCGATGGGTGTATATAATGACCGGCGGAGTACCAAGATGGCCACCGCTTCCGACGACGTTCTATGACGAAACGCGTTAGTCGGGGCCAATACACACGTTCGTCGCATCACCACGTCACTTCCGGATTGAACGGCTGCGAGGCTTGGAATGCAAACCGCGGGATAGAGGAAGGGAGACGTCCCTTTCTCAAACAGCAGCGGAGCTGCTGTGGGGCCGCAAGCCTACTGAATCTGGACAGGACTTTTTGATGTATTGTTGGAAGATCCATATTGGAAAATAAAAACTTGTCTAGAAGATACACACTATTGTGGATTTTATTCTTTTTACGCCACTTGGACGGAGGAATACTCAGAGTAAAACAGCGTGGGGACACGAGAGAAGGAACCAGGAGATCGAACCCAGGACCTGTCAGGACCACCGGTGCGCTGTGGAAAACCCTTCTAGGAGGATCCCAGAGGCGTGCAGATAAGGCTCCCACAGGCTTATACCCCTGCAGGGGTGCTTGTGTCTGGTGAGTGGGGGCACATAAGGGGGTCACTGAGTGAAGTCACCTGTATTTACAGCACCGTGGAAGAAAAGTCACTTTATTGAATGCACGAAGTTCTTGTTGCACAATCAAACCTGTTAGCACAATCCCGGGGAAGCTTCTCTTTGCACAACACAAGAGACTTTGTGGACTATAGAACTCATGTCTTAATCCCTATTTCTTATGATCTATATTATACGTGTTTCTTTTAAACTACATGCACAACCAATGTATGAAAACCAAAACATTTTTTTTTTAATTCACCCCTAGGCGGTTTATACTTTGACGAATATTTTAAATCGTTTTTTTTTTTTTTGTTTTTTTTTTATACACAATTTATAAACATCTACTTAAGGTTTTATTTCACTCATTTTATTCACCTTTGAGATAACATTTATTTTGATCTTATATTTTCAAACATAAATTTAAGTTTTTATCACTATTTGTATACATTAACATATATTCATATTTATTCACGAATCACAACAAGTTTTATTATCCACACCCTTTATAAGCACAGTCACTTCATGTTAGCTCACTAACTGATTAACTTTCAGTATTTTGGACTACAGTCATTTTAACTACAATCCTCACTGGTATCTTAACACCTGCATGTATTAGTCCCCCTAGTGGTTTACCTGAGGGACATACACAGAGGTAGCGCCATTTGCTCAGTGTTTTAATATATATTACTTCCTCCTCCGGGAGGTTCCGGCAGCGCAGCTTCCTCATAGTATAAATAGATCCTGTTTTACTCTTGTATATCCTAAGCGCGGATTGTTTTGAATATATTAGGGACAGATTATTGTTCTAAAATCATATCATACTGCTATAGGGAGAGATTCCTGCTGCTGCTGTGAGGGACAGATTATTGTTGTAATATCATCTCATACTGCTATAGGGATCTGCTGCTGGTGTGAGGGACAGATTATTGTTCTAAAATCATCTCATAGTGCTATAAGAAGAGGTTCCTGCTGCTGCTGTGAGGGACAGATTACTGTTCTAAAATCATCTCATATTGCTATAAGAAGAGGTTCCTGCTGCTGCGGTGAGGGACAGATTACTGCTCTAAAAACATCTCATACTGCTATAGGGAGAGGTTCCTGCTGCTGCTGTGAGGAACAGATTACTGTTCTAAAATCATCTCATACTGCTATATTGAGAGGTTCCTGCTGCTGCTGTTAGGGGCAGATTATTGTTCTAAAATAATCTCCTAGTGTTATAGGGAGAGGGTCCTGCTGCTGCTGTGAGGGACAGATTATTGTTCTAAAATCATCTCCTAGTGCTATAAGGAGAGGTTCCTGCTGCTGTGAGGGACAGATTATTGTTCTAAAATCATCTCCTAGTGCTAAAAAGGATAGGTTCCTGCTGCTGCTCTGAGGGACAGATTACTGTTCTAAAATCATCTCATAGTGCTATAGGGAGAGGTTCCTGCTGCTGCTGTGAGGGACAGATTATTGTTCTAAAATCATCTCATCGTGCTATAGGGAGAGGTTCCTGCTGCTGCTGTGAGGGACAGATTACTGTTCTAAAATCATCTCATACTACTATAGGGAGAAGTTCCTGCTGCTGCTGTGAGGGACAGATTACTGTTCTAAAATCATCTCATACTGCTATAGGGAGAGATTGCTGCTGCTGCTGTTAAGGACAGATTATTGTTCTAAAATCATCTCCTAGTGTTATAGGGAGAGGGTCCTGCTGCTGCTGTGAGGGACAGGTTATTGTTCTAAAATCATATCAAAGTGCTATAGGGAGAGATTCCTGCTGCTGCTGTGAGGGACAGATTATTGTTCTAAAATCATCTCCTAGTGCTATAGGGAGAGGTTCCTGCTGCTGCTGTGAGGGACAGATTATTGTTGTAATATCATCTCATACTACTATAGGTAGGGGTTTCTGCTGCTGGTGTGAGGGATAGAATATTGTTCTAAAATCATCTCATAGTGCCATAAGAAGAGGTTCCTGCTGCTGCTGTGAGGGACAGATTACTGTTCTAAAATCATCTCATAGTGCTATAAGAAGAGGTTTCTGATGTTGCGGTGAGGGACAGATTACTGCTCTAAAATCATCTCATACTGCTATAGGGAGAGGTTCCTGCTGCTGCTATGAGGGACAGATTACTGTTCAAAAAACATCTCATACTGCTATATTGAGAGGTTCCTGCTGCTGCTGTTAGGGGCAGATTATTGTTCTAAAATCATCTCATAGTGCTATAGGGAGAGGTTCCTGCTGCTGCTGTGAGGGACAGATTACTGTTCTAAAATCATCTCCTAGTGCTATAGGGATAGGTTCCTGCTGCTGGTGTGAGGGACAGATTATTATTCTAAAATCATCTCCTAATGCTATAGGGAGAGCTTCCTGCTGCGGCTGTGAGGGACAGATTACTGTTCTAAAATCATCTCATACTGCTATAAGGAGAGGTTCCTGCTGCTGCTTTGAGGGACAGATTATGGTTCTAAAGTCATCTCATACTGCTATAGGGAGAGGTTTCTGCTGCTGCTGTTAAGGACAGATTATTGTTTCAAAATCATCTCCTAGTGTTATAGGGAGAGGGTCCTGCTGCTGCTGTGAGGGACAGATTATTGTTCTAAAATCATATCAAAGTGCTATAGGGAGAGATTCCTGATGCTGCTGTGAGGGACAGATTATTGTTCTAAAATCATCTCCTAGTGCTATAGGGAGACGTTCCTGCTGCTGCTGTGAGGGACAGATTATTGTTGTAATATCATCTCATACTGCTATAGCTAGGGGTTTCTGCTGCTGGTGTGAGGGACAGATTATTGTTCTAAAATCATCTCATAGTGCCATAAGAAGAGGTTCCTGCTGCTGCTGTGAGGGACAGATTACTGTTCTAAAATCATCTCATAGTGCTATAAGAAGAGGTTCCTGCTGTTGCGGTGAGGGACAGATTACTGCTCTAAAATCATCTCATACTGCTATAGGGAGAGGTTCCTGCTGCTGCTATGAGGGACAGATTACTGTTCAAAAAACATCTCATACTGCTATATTGAGAGGTTCCTGCTGCTGCTGTTAGGGGCAGATTATTGTTCTAAAATCATCTCATAGTGCTATAGGGAGAGGTTCCTGCTGCTGCTGTGAGGGACAGATTACTGTAATAAAATCATCTCCTAGTGCTATAGGGATAGGTTCCTGCTGCTGGTGTGAGGGACAGATTATTCTTCTAAAATCATCTCCTAATGCTATAGGGAGAGGTTCCTGCTGCGGCTGTGAGGGACAGATTACTGTTCTAAAATCATCTCATACTGCTATAGGGAGAGGTTCCTGCTGCTGCTGTGAGGGACAGATTATTGTTGTAAAATCATCTCCTAATGCTATAGGGAGAGGTTCCTGCTGCTGCTGTGAGGGACAGATTACTGTTCTAAAATCATCTCATACTGCTATAGGGAGAAGTTCCTGCTGCTGGTGTGAGTGACAGATTATTGTTGTAAAATCCTCTCCTAGTGCTATAGGGAGAGGTTCCTGCTTCTGCTGTGAGGGACAGATTATTGTTGTAAAATCCTCTCCTAGTGCTATAGGGAGAGGTTCCTGCTGCTGCTGCGAGGGACAGATTATGGTTCTAAAGTCATCTCCTAGTACTATAAAGGATAGGTTCCTGCTGCTGCTGGGAGGGACAGATTATTGTTCTAAAATCCTCTCATACTGCTATAGGGAGAGGTTGCTGCTGCTGCTGTTATGGACAGATTATTGTTCTAAAATCATCTTCTAGTGTTATAGGGAGAGGGTCCTGCTGCTGCTGTGAGGGACGGATTATTGTTCTAAAATCATCTCCTAGTGCTATAAGGAGAGGTTCCTGCTGCTGCTGCGAGGGACAAATTATTGTTCTAAAATCATCTCCTAGTTCTAAAAAGCATAGGTTCCTGCTGCTGCTGTGAGGGACAGATTACTGTTCTAAAATCATCTCATTGTGCTATAGGGAGAGGTTCCTGCTGCTGCTGTGAGGGACAGATTATTGTTCTAAAATCATCTCATAGTGCTATAGGGAGAGGTTCCTGATGCTGCTGTGAGGGACAGATTACTGTTCTAAAAATCATCTCATACTAGTATAGGGAGAGGTTCCTGCTGCTGCTGTGAGGGACAGATTACTGTTCTAAAATAATCTCATACTGCTATAGGGAGAGATTGCTGCTGCTGCTGCTGTTAAGGACAGATTATTGTTCTAAAATGATCTCCTAGTGTTATAGGGAGAGGGTCCTGCTGCTGCTGTGAGGGACAGATTATTGTTCTAAAATCATATCATAGTGCTATAGGGAGAGATTCCTGCTGCTGCTGTGAGGGACAGATTATTGTTCTAAAATCATCTCCTAGTGCTATAGGGAGAGTTCCTGCTGCTGCTGTGAGGGACAGATTATTGTTCTAATATTATCTCATACTGCTATAGGGAGAGGTTTCTGCTGCTGGTATGAGGGACAGATTATTGTTCTAAAATCATCTCATAGTGCTATAAGAAGAGGTTCCTGCTGCTGCTGTGAGGGACAGATTACTGCTCTAAAATCATCTCATTGTGCTATAGGAAGAGGTTCCTGCTGCTGCCGTGAGGGACAGATTACTGTTCTAAAATCTTCTCATAGTGCTATAGGGAGAGGTTCCTGCTGCTGGTGTGAGGGAAAGATTATTGTTGTAAAATCATCTCCTAGTGCTATAGGGAGAGGTTCCTGCTGCTGCTGTTAGGGACAGATTACTGTTCTAAAATCATCTCATACTGCTATAGGGATAAGTTCCTGCTGCTGGTGTGAGTGACAGATTATTGTTGTAAAATCCTCTCCTAGTGCTATAGGGAGAGTTTCCAGCTTCTGCTGTGAGGGACAGATTATTGTTGTAAAATCCTCTCCTAGTGCTATAGGGAGAGGTTCCTGCTTCTGCTGTGAGGGACAGATTATTGTTCTAAAATCATCTCCTAGTGCTATAGGGAGAGGTTCCGGCTGCTGCTGTGAGGGACAGATTATTTTTTCTAAAATCATCTCATAGTTCTATAGGGAGAGGTTCTTGCTGCTGCTGTGAGGGACCGATTACTTTTCTAAAATCATCTCATAGTGCTGTAGGGAAAGGTTCCTTCTGCTGCTGTGATGGACAGATTATTGTTCTAAAAGCATCTCCTAGTGCTATAGGGAGAGGTTCCTGTTGCTGGTGTGAGGGATAGATTAGTGTTCTAAAATCATCTCATACTGGTATAGGGAGAGGTTCCTGCTGCTGGTGTGAGTGGTGCATTTCTTGCACAAAAATAAAAAAAGCATCTACGTTGCTGTTTTTTTTTAAAAAAAAAGAATAATAATTTATTATTTTTTTTTTAGTATTAATAAATAGAGCTACTTAGTACATTTGCACCTTGCTGTGCATTTCGTGCGCAAAAATAAAAAGTGCAAACTTCGGGACAAAGTCCGGGTCCGGACGGAACCTGAACGATCGCACGGACTCCGAACCCCATTGAAATCAATTGGGACCCGAACTTTTAGGCACAAAAATGGCTGTAACAAAGTCCTGGAATGCCCTAGAGGACTGCAAAAGGAAGTAAAATGGGGGTAAGGGTAGCGCAAGTGCCCTACAAAAAAATGGGGATAGGGAAAATAACTTAAAATCAAATAAAAAAATGGGAAGGGGGTGGATGTGGAGTAGGAGCCTAGAGGTTGACTAGGCCATGACCGTGGCAGTGTAGTGGAAGTGGCGGTGGTAGAGGAGTAGGAGGAGGTAGCCAACATGGTATTTTTTTTTTTGTATTGAGGCCTATTCAAAAAAAGAAGTATATGAATGGCTGTGTGAGTCCGAAAATAAACTAAAATTCAATAAAAGGGATAGGGGTAAAAAAACATCCCGTGAACGCGATGGGAATGGGGGTAAAATGAAGGAAAACGTCAGGAGATCCCGTAAGGTCCTGAAACAATGTCGGTAAAAACACGGATTTTCAAGCCCAGGGTTAACTAAAGTTACCCCAAGCCTCAGGCACGCTAGCAAGTCCAAGGCAGGCCTGGGCCTGAAACAGGGCTTCAAACGTGAAAAATAAAAACGCGTGCTTTACGTGTCGTTCCACGTTTACATGATTCATCGAGATAAATAATTATGATTTTTTTTTTATTATTTAATAATAAGAAAAAAAAATTTTTTTTTGTCGTTGCATCTACGA
>BLSH010165268.1:24369-49584 GCA_018402905.1 Glandirana rugosa
GAAAATATAGTTCGAAGATAATATATCCTCTCCGCCTCCCAATTAACCATAATAAATGTGGGGTACGTACGATTCGCCACAGTCCAAGAAGGTGAGCCAACGTCCACCGACGTGAACTGAATGTAGTTTCGACTAACGTGTAGACATGAACCTTTCCTTTGTGTTACCTTTCACAGCATAATTTAGAGAACTGAACCGTGAAAGTCATTGTACTCACGAAAAAGACTTTATTACACTTGTCACTAGACTGGCGAAACAAACGTATGATCTCTAACTCTTTCGCGCCGCGCGCAGGGCAGTGTTGTGATCTTCTCAAGGCAATGTGAAGGATCTGGACCGTACGACAGTTTCTTGACCGATGTGATTCCATTTTAAAGATAAAGAATGATTCATCACTATCATAGTTACAATAAATGCACTACTTAGTAAGAAATAGAAATTTTACCTTAGTGTAGCCAGTTCTTTGACAGCATGCCAGGTCTAGGAAGTGTAACGGAACTCTTCTAGTGTTGTGACGGGACGCGCGCCGCGCTTTCTCAATCTCTAGTATGCAAACAAAGCGGTCAGATCACTGTTCACATTATTTCAGAAAAAGCACTCATGTTACTGAAAGTGCCAAGTCAAGAGATTTAATACGACACTTTCCATTGTGTTTCCTTTCCAAGTACAGATGTGCAATCAGCTTTGATGTAAGTCAAGTGCAGCCACCTGCAACCGAGTGGAAGAACCTGACACCGCTTAGCATGCATGGGGTGTAAATAATACCAATTAACCCTCCGCCTCTCCTATATAATAGAAGCTTGATATAAAAGATACAAAATAATAGTTATGTAATCATTGAGGCTACATTCACACCCAAACGTTACATTTTCATGGGTTTTTACGCTTTTTTTAACAGAATTCCAAATTTTTCTGCTTTTGTCAGCAGTTTTTATTAGGCGTTTTTTCAACTAAGTGTTTGGAGTGCTGCTGAAAAGGAGGCAGAGAGCTACTGTTTGAGCAGAAAATGCATGACAAAGCACTCGAGCAACGCTCAAAAATGCTCATGTCGCTCTTTTCAGGCATTTCCATTGAAATCTATGGTGACAAAAACATTCAATTCTGCCTGAAAAGTCGCTCATGTACTTTTATGAGTGACAGGCGTTTTGCTACATGCGACAGAATGCTCAGATGTGAACAAGGTCTATTGAAAACAATAGGTTTTTGCTTGTTGAGCACTTTTGAGCGTCGAGCTACAAAACGCTCGAGTGTGAACAAAGCCTAATACATAATCAAATGCAATATTTTTTTTCATGCAAGCAGTTTATGGCTGAGAATAGATGGCTCAATTATCAGCCATTTGGCCTACAAAAGCCAAAAAGAAAATGGCTTGATACCCTCCATCTATGCTAACCAAGGCCGCTGATAAGGCAGTACAGCCAGTCCTGTTGTGCTGGGCCCAGCCTTATCAGCTCAACAGGGGGGGCCCGGGCACTTTTCCAGTTCATTTCTGCAACATAAAAAACAGGGCTTTCTAAAGCCCTGTAGGAGCAGCGATCTCAGTTTGATCAAATGCTTTGGAGGCTAAAGGAGAGATCTGGGACCTAATAGTCCCCAGATCTCTCCATAAAGAGGACCTGTCATGGCTGATGCTATTACGTGCTTGAAGCCAGGTCAGGGGATGGGCCAAGGGTGGGGTCGAGGGCGGGTCAAAGGGGGCCCCATCAGGTAGGCTCTATGGAGCCCCATGATTTCTAACAGTGGCCCTGATGCTAACAGCGTTGATGCAGACACCTCCATTGTAAGCCCCACACAGCCTTCCTGACAAAGCCCCACCCCCACCATGGCAGAAATTATAGAAAGCAAAACACATGTGATCAAGTCCTTTTTTATTATTTTTAAGAATTACATTTTTTTACGTGTTTTTAACTGTTCTGTTGGGGGGCTTTTGTGAAATATCAGGGATCTAAACAGATGTGCATCAGTCCCTTTCTTTGCAGCCTCAGTTGCACAGACGACTGGATAGGAAGCACTCTGAGGCTTCCTGTTCATTCACAAACTGAACCATAATAAACACAGTTTACTAAGCTTTAGTGATAAATGGACACAGGAGTGATCAGTATCATTCACTGTATTCATTAAGAAAAGAAAGGAAATATGTAATTTGCTGGCCCCTTCTCCTACTCTCCACCCTGAAACATTCCATTGTGTGCCTGCAACCACTGCCAGCAGGAAAGGAGAGGAGGGAAGCCGGCATGGCTGCGGGAGGGGCACACAGGGGGATAGGGGCATAAATACTAGAGCGGATACCCTTGCAGCACTACCCGAGGAAGAAAGAGGAGTAGAAGCCGCCAGCACTGCAAGAGGAGGAAAGGGGAACACAGGGGATGGGGGCACAAATACTAGTGTGGATACCCCTGCAGCATTGCCGGGGGAAGAAAGAGGAGTAGAAGCCGGCAGTGCTGCAGGGGGAGGCACAAGAGGACTGGTTGTGGCAATAAGGAAGTACAGCCAGCCCTCCTGCTCAGCAGGTCCCGCCCCCCCCCCCCCTGTTGAACTTATGGAACCCGGGCCCAGTACAAAAGGGCCGTCTGTACTGCCTTATCAAGTGGACATCCTCGGCACCTGAAGGTATTGGCACTCCTAAACATTCCACTGTCCTGGCTCTCCAGATCCAAATCCCTCAGCCACGGATGCACAAAAAAAATATGGCAATTAGGAATCATGACTTGATTGACTACACTGGCTGCATGCTTGATCCTTGTTAGTGATTTTAGAAACTACTGAAACCGGACACAGCAAGGAAGCTAGCGTTAGCAGCAGAGCCGGGACAAGGAGGTGGGCAGAAGCAGAGGCTGCCCTGGGCGCAGAGTGTATTGTAGGGATTGGGGGAGCCACAAGTTCCTTCTACTATAAGGCTGACAAGCATAGTGATAGCGGCATCACTAGGCAAGGCAAGGAGAAGAGGAGAGAGCCAGGAGGAGGTGTGGGCTGTGCTCCCTCTCCCCCTCTTCCTGTCAGGCGATTTGAGGCGACTTGGGACGACACAAGTCGGATCGCAAATCGCCTAGGTGTGACCCGGCCCTAAATGGCACGAGAGAAAGCCACATATTCTACCCTTCTTAAATTCTGGTGTTCTTACACCTTTATCGCCATTTCCTTCCTGACTGCTGGTGTACCACCTCCAAGGGTTGGAGTTCCCCTAGAGAAAACACATTTTAGCATTAGCCCTATTATACACATTTGTCCCACGGTGCCAAGCCAGCTCTGCTTCCATGTTCCCCTCTTTTCTCCCATCCTATCTTTCTTTCTCCAATGTGATGCCCAACTTACCAAATTGTCAATTGATCTCTGTATTATTCTTTGAAATGTATCGATGTCAGGAAGCACATTGTATTTGTAGACCAATCCTTGAGCAATGTTGTGTTTGAAATGGTATGGCTTTTCGATGCTCTGCATATCTGGTGGACCTGCCCTTGGCTGGTGGGCTTCTGGTCCCGAGTGTTTGGTCTGCTGTATTTCTTATTCCATTTAAATACTCAGAAGGAGGCTAAATTTTCTTTGTTGCATTGCCCCATTCCGGGCCTATTTGCTCGTCAGCAAAAATTGTCATCTTATTTCTTGTTCATTACAGCCAAAAGGACGATTGCCCAGGCCTGGAAGAAACCTACAGTCTCCTTTAAGGGAGTGAGGGACCATCTAACGGTCATGATGCTAAATGAACAAATGTCTAGCATCCTCCACAACACGCATGCCCAGTTCCTCAAGGTCTGGGAACCATGGTTGATGAATGCCTTTCCTGATCTCCCCCTGAGAAGGGTGGGTCGGCTCTAATTGATGTCTTGGGTGACCCAGGGCCCCCAGCCCTCTTCTCTCTTTCTTACTTTGCTTTTCCCTCTCTCCCCTGTCTTGCTCTCTGCTCTTCTTCTTTTGATGGGGTTTTCAGTTCCCTTTAGCTGCCTATTGGTGTCAGGAATGCCCACAAGGGAGTTGTTGACAAAGGTCCTTACCACCTTGGCAATTATGGGGTTTCCCCCCCCCCAAAATAAATATTTGTTTTGCGTGGGTCGGCTTTAATTGATGCCTGGGGCGACCTCGAGTCCCTACCCCTCTTATCTCTTACTTTGCTTTTCCCTCTCCCCTGTTTTGCTCTCTGCTCTTCTTCTTTTGATGGGGTTTTTAGTTCTCTTTAGCTGCCTATTGGCGTCAGGAATGCCCACTAAGAAGTTGTTGACATAAAGGTCCTGACCACCTTATGGGGTTTTCCCCCCAAAATGCATATTTGTTTTGTTTAGGTCAGATAAGCCTGTTTGAGAAGAAGGCCCTTCCTCCTTCTTTTTTACTGTTGAGAGAGCTGGGGAAGGAGAAACAGCAGGACACTGATCTTCCCAGTAAAAGGCTGTGTGGGGCGGCGGGAGGGGGGGGGGTGTCAGTACGCGTTTGATCACTTGAACAGAGCAAGCTGAGTTTCCAGCACAGCTAGAGAACTTACCACTCTGTGCACTCCTGCCTAGTGTGGTCAGTTATTAATAGGAAAGTAGGTACACCGGGGATTTCACACAAAGGAAGCAATACAAAGAGAACAGGAGGCTTTTGATACAAGTAAATGATATAGCAGGCACATATCAGGAATATGAAATGTTGGGTTTTGACATTTTTATCATGGGCTGTGCTCTCCAGGAGGCAAGGTACATGTAGTACTTTGTGCCATCTTTCTATATGCTGTCTATGGCAGACACCCCTCCTCCCGCCATTGCCGTCCGACAATGCCACTAGCAAGAAGGATGGCATTTTTCTTCTTCTCCAAGCACTTGCCCAGGACAAGCATCTCAGGAGGAAAGCAGAGGGCCTGTTGGATAAACTGTTACAGGCAAGAGGGCAACTGCTTGGAGATGGAGAAAAGTGCCATTTGTAAAAGCCGGCATCTCCTTGCTAGCTGCGTTTTCGGATGGCCATGGAGAGAGGAGAGGTGTCCCAGTCCGATATCACCGCTAGCTTTAGGCAACGGGAAGATAAAACAAAGTACCGCATGTTCTTTGTTGCCTGGAAACAGAACACATTCATAAATATAGAAGTGAGACTCTTTCATGTGGCTTCACAAATGAAGTCACTGAGCTGGAAGCAGTAGGCCATGGTAAGAGGTGGGTTACATAGATACCTTGCGGCTTGTGGCTTACATGTATATTCATGAACATCTGGCATTGCTAACTGGCATGGCAGAGCGCTTGGATTTTTTTCCTGTATTGTGTGTATAGAAAAACAGTGATTCTTGGTTTTCCCCTTGTGGTATGCGCTCCGGTTCAGCACAGATGAAATGTCAAATAAGCGCGGAACCCTTTCACCCATCGCTGACATCAATCCAAGTACTATTGGCCTACGTGTAATTATAAGTTTATTATAGCAGAGACAAACAGCCAATTCCATTAATAACTACATTATATCATCAAAAGTATTGGGACGCCTGCCTTTACACACACATGAATTTTAATGGCATCCCAGTCTTAGTCCGTAGGGTTCAATATTAAGTTGGCCCACCCTTTGCAGCTATAACAGCTTAAACTTTTCTGGGAAGGCCGTCCACAAGGTTTAGGAGTGTCTATGGGGATGTTTGACCATCCTTCCAGAAGCTCATTTGTGAGGTCAGGCACAGATGTTGGATGAGAAGGCCTGGCTCGCAGTCTCCACTCTAATTCATCCTAAAGGTGTTCTATGGGGTTGAGGTCAGGACTCTGTGCAGACCAGTCAGGTTCCTCCACCCCAAACTCGCTCATCCATGTCTTTATGGACCTTGCTAGGTGATTTGAACGCTACTTCAAGGTGACTTCAGCGCGACTTTGAGCGACTTCCATGCCAGGCGACTTTGTCTGTGGCCAATCAGAGAAGACAGGGAGGGGGGTTGCCTTAAAAAATCATTTTCTTTTTCCTGTAAAGTCGCTTCAAAGTTGCTTCTTCATAGACAGTGATCCGACTTGGAAGCGACTTCCATTGATTTCTATAGGCTCAAATTGCTTAGAAGTGGCCTTGAAGTAGTACAGGAACCTTTTCAGAAGTTGCCCTGAAGTCTGAGTCACTTGTGTAGCGCATATTAAGACGGCTCCCATTGTTTTCAATTGTTTTCCCATGTCTTTATGGACCTTGCTTTGTGCAGTGGTGCGCAGTCATGTAGGAACAGGAAGGGGACATCCCCAAACTCTTCCCACAAAGTTGGGAGCATAAAATTGTCCAAAATGTCTTGGTGTGCTGACGCCTTAAGAGTTCCCTTCACTGGAACTAAGGAGCCAAGCCCAACCCTTGAAAAACAACCCCACACCATAATCCCCCCCCCTCCACCAAACTTTACACTTGGCACAATTCAGTCAGGCAAGTACCGTTCTCCTGGCAACCACCAAACCCAGACAAGTCCATTGGATTGCCAGACAGAGATGGATGATTCGTCAGTCCAGAGAATACATCTCCAATGCTCTAGAGTCCAGTGGCGGCGTGCTTTACACCAGTGGTTCTCAACCCTGTCCTCAAGTACCCCCAACAGGCCATGTTTGCAGGTTTTCCTTTATCTTGCACAGGTGCTTTAAATCACAGTCAATGGCTTGGTATTTTGGACAGCTATTTTATCTAAGAGAAATTCCCAAAACATGGCCTGTTGGGGGTACTTGAGGACAGGGTTGAGAACCACTGCTTTACACCACTGCATCCAAAACTTTGCATTTCACTGGGTGATATAAGACTTGGATGCAGCTGCTCAGCCATGGAAACCCATTCCATATAGATCTCTACGCACTGTTGTTGTGTTAATCTGAAGACCACATGATGTTTGGAGGTCTGTAGGTATTGACTCTGCAGACAGTTGGCGACTTCTGTGCACTGTATGCAGGGCCGCTGATAAGGCAGTACAGCCGGCCCTCCTGTAGGGGGCCCCAGTCCAGAGGGGGGGCCCAGCCACCTGCAGGAGAGGAGAGCCGACTGTACTGCGGATTCCTGTGAGTCCCCTACAGTGCTGCTGGATTTCTCCCTGGACTGCTGTGCAGGGGATCAGTGCTGCACACTTGCCCACAGTTCCTTTATTTAGAAAGCTGTCCCATGCTGCCTTTGTACTCAGGCTGTGTTCCGATTTTGGAGCAGCAGGGAGAGCTGAAGAGTCTCTCTCTGCCTTTGCCATATCCACTGCCAGGTATTGGAACTCCCCTTCCCCCTGTGATTGGCACAGCAAAGGAGGAAAGAAAGACCAAGGTAAGAAGTTCTCTGTTCCTTCCCGAGTCCTGAGTTCTGCCAACCCCCACACTGTGCTCTGTGTGCACTGTAACTTGCAGTGCTGGCTGCACTGCTAGTTGTTGTAGTTCTTCTGTTGGAATGGGGTGTGAGTGGGGGGAGAATGAAGCTGCAGAAAGTTCAGCATTCAGAAAGGGGGAGAATGTGCCAGGAGCCAGCCTAGAACTACAGCTAGACACTGCCTACCACTGCAGTGTTGGCACTGGGGCCAGTGAACCCCTTCCTCCCCCTGACAGATTTCTGCACCAACCATTTCTATATGCTACCCCTGAGGCCCCCATTCACACTAAGCATAGCGGGGACACTTGTTCCTGCTCATCATTTTTTTTCACACAGAGGGTAGCCCATTCGCTTGAATGGACTGCCCTACGTTTGACAAACGCACCATAGAATGCTCTTTTCAGGCATGCAGCTTCACAAGTATTCCACATGGCAAAACGCAAGTCAGCTAAGTAATTTTGGAGTACCATTAACAATTAATGGCACCACAAGCACTATGCAAGTTTGCAGTGCATTTATAAAATATACGGCAAAGCATGCATTTCCTGTGCACTTTGTCACATGTTAAAGTGGTTGTCAAGTCATGACAACCACTTTAACCACTTCAGCCCCGGAAGGATTTCCAGCTTTAGGACCGGAGCCCTTTTTGCGATTCGGCGCTGCGTCGCTTTAACTGACAATTGCGCGGTCGTGCGACGTTGTACCCAAACGAAATTTGCGTCCTTTTTTCCCCACAAATAGAGATTTCTTTTGGTGGTATTTGATCCCCTCTGCATCATTTCTGATCGCCGCTATAAACAAAAGAAGAGCGACAATTTTGCAAAAAAACCCAAATTTCTTACTTTTTGCTAAAATACAAATCCAAAAAAAAAAATAAAAAAACATTTTTTTTCACTGTTTTTGGCTGATTTATATTCTTCCTCATATTTGCGATAAAAAAATTGCAATCGGCGTTTATTGATCGGTTTGCGCAAAAGTGGTCGCATTTTTGGGGTTTTTATTCTTTTTTTATTTTTTACTAATAATGGCGGCGATCTGCGATTTTTAGCGGTACTGCGATATTGTGGCGGACATGTCGGAACATTTTGACACTTTTTTGGGACCATTGGCATTTATACAGCGATCAGTGCTATAAAAATGCACTGATTACTGTGTAAATGCCATTGGCAGTGAAGGGGTTAACTTGCAGGGGGTGCGCTGAGGGTTAACTATATTCCCTGGGCGCGTTCTAACTGTGGGGGGGCTGCCCTAGCTGGGGAAGGGAAGTGGTCACAGCCCTTCCCCCTCACACAGAGCGGAGGTCCGTGTTTACTTACACGGACCTCCGCTCCTTCACTCCGGGGGGGGCATTGCGGGTGGCCGGCGGCAATCGAAGCCGCCGCACCCGCTCCCTGGCCCCCCCGAACACAGTGAGTGTGCACGGCCGCCGTCGTATGACGGCGATTTGCGTTACAGAGCCACTTTGTCGCCGTCATTTGCCGATCAGCCGTCGGCAAGCGGTTAAACTACAGCCTATAATCAACATTACCTTTAGGTCCTGGGAATATCTCCTAAACTTGCACCGTTTACGAGATATTCCCTGTATCTGCATGTGCCAACCTCATCGGCACATGCGCATTGAGAAATAGCCCGACTGGGCCGTTTCTTCATGAAGTGTGCCTTAAATGAGGGCTCCCATGCACATGCGCGCGAGTGATGTCAGCGCAGCTCCTGCAAATCACAGCGTTGGAGTCCGGGCTGTGATTAGTCGGAGCCCAGGATCCCGGAAGACGACGGACACAGCATGTCGCCAGTCACAGCGATCCTCGGAGACCGCTGCTACAGCGTCGAACTAAGGTAACTATTTCATTATGAGCTAGTATGCGATGCATACTAGCTCATTATGCATTTCTCTTGCAGGTGGTTTTTTTTAATTTATGTTTATTGCATTTTTACATAAGAATAACAAAACAGAGCCTCTGGGCATTCCCCAGCTCAACAGAATACAATCAAATTCAGAGGTGTTAGGATTGTAGAGTCTGTTAACACAAGTAAAAATGAACCTTCTAACTAGGTAACAGTAGATGTTAGTAGTTTCAGCAAATAACAAGAATCTAGGGTGTGGGGCTTTCCTCACTGCTGAAAAGAGAGGGGAGGGGGGGAGAAGAGGGTTGTGAAAGCGGAGAGAAAAAGAAAAGAGTCATTTGCATCTGCATTGTCATGTCGGAATATAATTTGGCTAAAGGGGTGAGATGATGTGTATGTTATACCAGTTTCCATGAATTCCAAAGAGTGTTGAATTTATGATGAGAAGAAGAACTATAAGCTATTATTGATTCGTATGTGTAGTGGGTTTGAACCAGAGAAATCACTTCTGTAATTATTGGTATATTGTTAGTTTTCCATTTCCTGGCTATTAGTAGTCTACATGCCAACAGGATGTGAGTGGTGACTGATCGGTATTGAGATGGGATCAGATCAATGGTCAGATTCAGGACGGCTAGTTGCGGTGTTAGGATAATGTTGCTTTTCAGGACATTGTTGATCAAAGAAGATACTTCAGACCACATGCTGGACAGGAGTGGGCAGAACCAGAACGTATGTAGTAGAGTGCCTATATGGCCACAGCCCCTCCAGCAGGCGAAGAGTTGGGGAACATGGTGTGCAATCTTTGTGGGGTCAGGTACCTTCTCATATATAACTTTTGCGTGACCTCCCAAAGAGCTGTGCAACGTGTTGCCCTATAAATGGATTTGAGCGCCAATTGCCATTAGCTTTCTGTAAAAGCCATTTGTAAGTGGGTTTCCCACTCCTGGAAGGGTTTTGATTTTTTGAAATATTTCTTTTCTTGTAAAGTGGTATAAATCAAGGAGATTCCTTTGTGTTTAGTGTGGTTGGAGAAGAAGTAATTCCAGATTTCTGCTGGCATGGAGCTTTCCAAAGAGGAATAGGTGGCCAGACAATGTTGGATTCTGAGGAAAGTGAAAAAATCTTTGTCCAGGGCTGCACCTAGGGTTTGGATTTGTTGTAATGTTTTGTGGAGAATTAGTGGTCTAAGGTCTTTGGTAGTTGGGGCCAGCTTGATCAACCAAGCAGGGATGGTCAAATCAGGAGACAGTAGCTGTAGGGCTTGTGTGGGAATTGGAATAGATTTTGTGGGTGAGTTGCTCCATTTGGAGTGGTGTATAGTGTTCCATGCTTTGGTAGAAGCCTGTATAGTGGGAGAGTAGGATTTGGTAGAAGGTGATTTAACGACTGTGCTAAAGAGCCAATCTCTTCGATTATGACCTGGGGTTAGCACATTTTCAATGTCTCCCCACAATGTGGTTGGGCTCGATACTAACCAATTCTTCATTTGTGAAAGAATGGAAGCCAGGTAGTAGTCTCGTATGTCAATATGACCAGTGCCTCCCGCGAGTCTATGTTTAATCAGACGGAGATGGTTGCATTTGGGTTTTTTGCCCTGCCAGATGTAGTGATGAAGAATAGATTGGAGGGATTTGAGGTAGGTTTTTGAAAGTAGTAGAGACAATGTACGAAAAAAGTACAATAACCTGGGCAGGAGCATCATCTTAAAAGCAGCAAGGCGTCCGGACCAGGAGAGTTCGAACTTGGATAACTTTGAGGTTTCTAATGTAAGCATCGATTTGACTGCAGTGTAGTTGTGGGTAAATAACAATTTTGTTGACTTGGTGAGAGTGATGCCCAAGTAGGTAATGCCTGTGTCCGCCCAGGTGTAGGGAAATATGTTGCACAATAGGTTACTAGTCACTCCATCCATACCCAGGTCTAGTGTAGAAGACTTAGCGTCATTTACTTTATAATATGATACCTTACTGAAGCATTGAAGAACCTGTTGAACCAAAGCCAGGGAAGAGTGGGGGTTAGTGAGCATTAAAATGACGTCATCAACAAATAAGTTCACTTTATGCTCTTTGGTGCCAATGTGGAAACCTGAAATTTTATTATTAGATCTAATATGTTCTGCTAATGGTTCCATAATGAGATTAAATATGAGCGGGGAAAGAGGGCACCCCTGTCTAGCAGTGGTGTATTTGGGTTTTGTGCTGCCCTAGGCCTGACTAAACTTGTGCATTTCCCTAATTTAAATATGAGCTACCCCTTCCTGTCAAGGCCACACCCTTTCCTGTTTAAGACCCGCCCTTAAATGTCCCAGTGGGGACATTAGTTCTGTTGGCCTTGGGGGGGGTGTAATGGATTCCCTTAATTTGCAGAGATTTCCTCACACTTCCTGTTTGGCTATGGGGCTGTAAGACAACTCATTGGTTGGGGTCCACCGCCTGGGCCCCTCGGGACATCTGGGTCCCCTACATATGTAAGGGGTCTCCCTCCCGATGACGTCCCTGCTAGTATTATATCGGCAGCAGTGCAGCTGCTTTATAAGGGCGCTAGACCGATTTGCCTGCTGGCCCAGTCTGCCCCATAAGACTGGTGCTACACTAAAAGTGTAGCACAAGCCAGTGGGGACTCTTTTCGTGCTGCCCCCCTGCAAAGTGCCGCCCTAGGCCTGGGCCTTGTCGGCCTAGGCCAAGATACAGCATTGCTGTCTAGTCCCATTGCTGATGTTGAATGGTTTGGATATCATTTCTGAGGCATAAACTTGCGCCAAGGGTGAAGAGTACAGGGCCATGATTGCTGAGAAAATATGACCTTGTAGGCCGAATCTGGATAAGGTTGCACCAAGATAGCCCCAATGTACTCTGTCGAACGCCTTCTCTGAGTCCAAGGAAAGGAGCAGAGAAGGCGTTCTGGTGGACTCGGCGTAGTGAATAATGTTAATCAATCTACGAGTGGCATCGAAGGTTTGTCTGCCCTTCGTAAAGCCTGATTGGTCCTGGTGGATGAGGAGGGGCATTAATTCAACCAGTCTGGTAGCTATAGCTTTTGCGTAAATTTTTGTATCAGTGTTGAGGAGGGATATGGATCGGAAGTTTTGTGGAAGGGTTGGATCCTTCCCCGGCTTCGGCAGCATTATGATAAGAGCTCTTAACATTTCTGGAGGGAGAAAAGAGGAGGAGACTGCATCATTACACACCAGTGCTAGGAAGGGGGCTAGAGTTGTTTTGAATTGTTTATAATATTCCCCTGTGAGACCATCAGGGCCTGGAGATTTTTTGTGAGGTATAGAGGAGATTATGTCAATTATTTCCTGAGGAGTAAAGAGTTCGTTTAGTTTAGTTAGTTGTTCTTGGGAGATTTTTGGTAGGTAGACACTTTGCAGGAAGGAATCTATTCCCTCTGCAGATGGTTGGAAGGTTGCTGCGTCATCTTTTAAGTTATATAATGAACTGTAGTAATTGCTAAAAGCATCAGCAATTTGTTGTGGGTCAATAATTCTCTTTGGAGGAGGGATGGATTAAATGTGGAATTTTTGTTTTATTGTAGTGAATCTTCAGTTTAAGAGCCATGGCTTTCCCAGCTTTGTTGCCTGTAGAGTAGTAGTTGGCTCTGAATTTGTTGTGTTAAATGTGTCAAGGAGGGCTGTTCTTAATTCCTGTCTAAGATGGAGCAGACACTCAGGGGAGGGCTGGGCAGGGGGGCAGGGTGGCAATTGCCCCCCAGGCCACCCTAACTTACATTCAAAATGGCTGACGGCCGCTGCCGCTCGCACTTTTTTCTTCTTGTGGAGGAAGAAAGTAGGGGCCAGACAAAGGGGGGGGGGACTGGTGAGGCTGCATTGGTGGGCACTGGTGAGGCTGCATTGGTGGGTGGTGAGCCTGCATTGATGCATTATTTTTGTTAAAGCTCCTTTGTTGCTATTAACATTAAATTATGTTAACACATTGTATCATATTTGTCTTGCTTCGTAACCTCAATATCCGTTATAAAATCAGGTGGGCATGGATGGTGAGCTGATTGGGCGGTTCAAAGGGCCACTTGACTGGACTTGCCCCCCAGGCCTAAGGCTGCCAGCCCTCCCCTGCCCATTCCTATATGGTGTTTAGATGCATGGTAATCATTTTCCTTGAATTTCCACAATATAAGTACTATATTTGTTTTTTTATTTTTATTTAAGCTACTAATCCATTTTCTCATTCCTATAAAATGCCAAAAAAGGGGGGGGGGGTGTAGAAATACCTTCAAACATCTTTCATCCCATTTACCAAATAAATCAAGTGTAATAAATGTGATGACCACTATATATATCGTCCCTTCATTATATTTGTGTAAAAAGGGGGGGGGGGGGGAGAAGGAAACGGGACTTTATATGAGGTATCTGATAATGATTCAGAGGTACCTCCATCCCTAAAGCAACATAGCAAAAAGAACTACGGGACTTTGTATGAGGCATGCAAATAGGAAAGCAAAAGATCACTATGAATTGGTAAAAAATATTTTTATTGTATATTCCATAAAAAATGTAAAAATAACATACACAATGCATGTGAATGCAGTATATTTCATATATATACATGGTTGAGGGGCACAATAAGCCAATATGGCCAGCAACATATCAAAGTCTAGAGTTCATAATTCATAAAAATGCATTGTATGTAAAAAAAATACAACATGATATTCAGTTGGTATAGATCAGTGGTTCTCAACCCTTTCCTCAAGTACCCCAACAAGCCATGTTTGAAGTTTTCCTTTATCTTGCACAGGGGCTTTAAATCAGAGTCAATGGCTTGGTATTTTGGACAGCTATTTTATCTAAGAGAAATTCCCAAAACATGGCCTGTTGGGGGTACTTGAGGACAGGGTTGAGAACCTCTGGTATAGATGATAAACATATAGTTAGGGCATCAAAGAGCTTGACGCGTTTCCTGGTTAAATTACCACTCATCAGGAGCGGATGTATGAGTGATGTCTAAAAAATATACAAATAGATAAAGTCAGAACCAATCAAACAATTGGGAGGATACAGAAAAGAGTAATAAGTCCACCCATTCTTCCAGACTGATCACAAATATGGGGTGCAAAGAATACAGGCCGAGGGTGGGTCCGGGTGTCTCCCAGCACGGGAGCTGAGGCAGCATACCATTGGCACAACCACAAGAACCAAAGGTGAAAAATTGAAGACAACCCCACCCGGAGACCATATAGTGGTTATCAGTGTCCAAAATATCTGAAATAAACATCAATTTGTACTTTAGAAAAGGTCGCTATGTGGTGAAGGACTAGATGGGATTGAAATAAAGTGGTAATGTATAGTGAAGGTAGAGAAGCAAAGAGTGGACAACCATATAGAAGTACCCAGGGCAAGATGGAAGCTGAGCAATAGAATAGGAGTGATTAGAATAACAGTAAAGATGTGTGTCTACCAAGTAACAAGAGGTTAAGAAGGTGGTTGAAAAGAAATGACATAAGGCTACCCATTCACCATGAACAGGACATGTTCCGGATAGATAGGTGTGCTCAGTGTGCGGGTATACATCAAAATAGTCCAGTGCTCCAAGAAAAGGGAGAGGTATAAGTATGTGGCCGTGACCAATGGGGGCCGCCTACGTCATACAGGAGAAAAAAGAGGGAGGACGACTTCAACTGGGCGGGTGTCGTCCAGTGATAGGCGCAAAAAAAAACCTTGTGTAGACGCATTATATTGGTGAACATCATTTTTCCATTAAGTGTAACCCTCTAATCTTCATAGACATTAATATATTTTATATACCAATTTGTTTAAAGTATTACCTTAAAAATAAAAATCTATGAATCTATCACCCAGTGACAAAAAAAACAAAACAAAACAAAAAACAACACTCCACTCCTCTTGTGAGATTCTACCAAAATGAAAAAAAAGAAAACCCTGACATGTGCATGGTGAGTATACCTGTTAAGTATACTGTGATCATTCATTTTGTGAGAAAAAAAAAGTAAGGGGCTCAGGGGTCACCTGATGCCAGTGAGTCAGGGGCTCAGAGGTCATATGATACCTAAGAGCTGGGGGCTCAGAGGTCACCTGATGTCACAGTCAAAGGCTCAGGAGTCACCTGATGCTAGAGAGTTGGGGACTCAGAGGTCGCCTGATGTCATAGTCAAAGGCTCAGGGGTCACCTGATGTCTCAGAGTCAGGGGCCCTTTTTTTTCTCACAAAGTGGGACTGTATTTGGATACGGCGTTCCAGATGACCATACTCTGATGACGGCTTACCAAGAATACATCTTTGATGGGCCTTATATACCCGCTTTTATGTGAGTTGTCAATTGTCTGTCCTAAAAGTGTTACTAAAACCTATATGTGCTCTCCCACAGTACACAGAACATGGAAATGCAATTATTTTATTAAATATAAACTGATAAATACCTTTTCTCATCAGCAGTATATAGCAGTCTTGTGACTTCTATAAGTGTTTGGCTAAAGCTTGTAGGAGGAGTTACCATTCTTGTTCTGTCCTATGAGGCTGAATGACCCCTGACCCTCTGTCTGGACAGTGCTGATTGGCCCTGTGCTGACCGCATGCACCTTCCCAAGAAGTGGCGGCTGGTGGTCTTTTATATTTTTTTTGGAGAAGCGGCAGCAAACAACAACCCCCGGTGGCTCCGCCCCCCGCCCACGCCCACTGTCTGCTGGTCTGTCCCCATCTAGGCAGCAGGCATCAGCAATGGGCATTGGCAGAGAGGACAGGATCAAACAGCCTTTTTACACAATGCAAGGGATTAACCCCTTAGGTTATACAGTGAGTATAACAAGCCTGCTATGCTGCATATACAAACTGATTTTACTGTTGTGAGTTTAGTAACACTTTATTAAATCTTCATAAATGTCTATACTTCGAGGCGCCTCTCTCCCTCTTTCACCTCAGCTTGTGTTGGACTATGCTTCAGGTCCCATTTAGAGGCTGCCATTAGTGGATAAACATTTCATTTCCCCTTCTGCCTTGGATGGGCTATACCTCTTTCCTTTGGCCATAATCCTTCATACTCCTGTCGTGGATTGTGTGTGTTATATTAGGAATAATTGTTTTTATCATCCTTGGTTTTAATGAATGCATTTGGTGCTATAGAAGGTGTTTTCATATGAGACGCGTATTTCACGCCATTTCCTTTGTTTCCTTTGTTTGGGTCATGTGTATAAAAAACATATTTTCGTGCTGTTATCAATGCTATGCAATCAGCCAACCACAAGTCCACAGATTTGATTTCAGTACTAACATAGGCGTGCGCACCTAGGGTGACAGGTGTGCCTGGGCACACCCTAATCACCCTGTACTTTGCAGAGAAAGGGATGGGGGGATCTCTGTCCTCAGTCCCTTTCTCTGTCTCAAAAGTGAGACATCAGAGGTCTGTTTAGACCCCTGATATTTCACCAAAAGCCCCCCCCCCCCAGCAGGGCTCCTAAATAAAATTGTAAAAAAATAAAATAATAAAATATAATATTGTAAAAAAATAATAAAGACATTTTTTTAAAAAAAAACAAAATAAAAATAAGCTACTGACACCAATCTCTGCACTTCTGACATATATACACACACACTCATGCATGTTTGTTTGTGCTTTGTGGTGCACCCCCTAATGCTGCGCACACCTATGAAAACTAAGTTTAGACCGTTATATCGGTGTTGCAAAAAACTTTTCCTCAGCCTTGAGTTTAAATTTTAGACTACATGTGCTGTAAACCACAGTTATTTTTTCCTTTAAGAAGAGGCTAGATGAGCCCAATCAGTCAGACGTGCAATGTTCTATCATGCCGTAAGTAAGACCTTGTGGGTTCTTCTTATTTATATTTATCAATGTTAATTCTGTGTAACTTTGTATCCTTAGTTATCCAACTTTTTATATAACTTTGTATCCTGCTAACTGTATTATTTAACTTTGTATCTCTTTGTGTGTTTTTTTTTTTTATTTTCATTTGTATCCTTGTATTATTTCAATTTGCATCTTTTTGTTTCACTTTGAATTTACTTTTATCTTTCTATCACATAACAATCATCTCAGGAGTGAGAAGGCCTTAATGCACACTGGACAGCTGATGTTTTTGGCTTCAGGCATTGTTTTCTGCAGCCAGTAAACTCCCCAGCATGTTATCCTATGTGTCAATGCATACCTAGGCTGTTATCAGCAGTTTTTTTGGCATTTTCTGGCTGGAAAAAAGAAAAAAAGACACAAAACTGTGTTTTTTAAGAGGAGTTTTTCAGCTGTAAAAAAAGGGCTCATGCACACTGCAGCTCAATAAAAAAAAAAAATCCGCTTTTACAAGCATTTCAGCTTTTATTTTTCTACCTAAAAGCTTGAAGAAGCTTTGCTTTTCTGTGCATTTTTATTGTGTGTTTTTGCGCCTTTTTTGCGCTTTTGTGGAGCATTTTTTTTTTCACAAACCCTTCCCTCAGCTATTTTTTCAATTTACTTTTATGCTTTTTCGTGCCTTTTTGGGTGCTGAGGCATCTTTTCTGCTCAGAGGCTACTCTCAAAAATGTGAGTTTGGTGGGTTTTATTTCTGCCTGTAAGCTCATATGCCTGTAAACTCCTGAAAAAGTAATTGGCTAACATGGAGGGAAAAAAATGAGAGCTCAAAGAAGCTCAAAAGCCTGTGCTGTGGGAACCACTTCTTTGAGATGCAGTGCGCATGAGCCCTAACTCTGATAAAAGCTAAAAAACGCTGAAAAAGAAAAAAAGAACGGCTATTTGGTGTTTATCAGTGTTTTTGAGCATAGGTTTTTGAGGGAGTATAGTTTTGCTAAAAATAGAAAAAGCTAAAAAAAACTCTACAGCTAAAAAAAGTAAAAAAAACAAAAAAAAAAAAACGCTACTGCAAAAACGCTGAAAAACTCATTATACGGCTATAGCTTTTTAGAGCTAATGCTAGTGGCATTTTTCAGTGTTTTTGAGCCATAAGTTTTTAGTTTTGCTAAAAATAAAGCAAAGAAACACTACAAAATGCTGAAAAACACTAATGCAAAAATGCTGAAAAACAAATTCTACAGCTATGGCTTTCTACAGTTGATGCTACTGGCTTTTTATATGTCCAGTGTGCATGAGGCCTAAAAACTGCGTGCAGATTAATTAAAGCCTCTTGCAAAAAAGAAAAAAAAAAAAAAAAAAGCTTAATTTGAAACCACAAGTTTTTCTTTTGTTTTTTTTTTTTAACAGATCTGAACACAGGTACACTGTTGTCTATGGGACAATGCACACAGCTGTGTAAAGCTCTATATTGCATCCATGTATTCAGACCTGTAAGGCCTTATGCACATAGCTAAATAATCAGTAACAGTGAATCAAAACATTTTTTGTGTCTGAATGCAGGAGTATTGTTTTAAAGGGGGACATGCACACAGGTGCATAAACGTACCATGCTCAATCCCATAGAGACCAGTCCATGTTTTCCTATCACCCTGTTATAGCAATGATCACTTACAGTCTTTTGTAATATTTCTCCAGTATATGAATGTCTCTTGACTCCAACAATGTCTATAGTATGTTCATAGTCTCTGATCATCTCCTGTATCATGTCCATAGTCTCTGGCCATTTATTGTGCCATGTCCACAGTCTCTGACTATCCCTTGTATCATGTCCTCAGTCTCTAACCATCCCTTGTATCATGTCCACAGTTTCTGACCACCCCTTGTATCATGTCCACAGTCTCTGACCATCTCTTGCATCATGTCCAAGTCCCTGACCATCTCTTGTATCATGTCCTCAGTCTCTGACATCTCTTGTATCATGTCCACAGTCTCTGACCATCTCTTGCATCATGTCTAAGTCCCTGACCATCTCTTGTATCATGTCCTCAGTCTCTGACATCTCTTATATCATGTCCTCAGTCTCTGACATCTCTTATATCATGTCCTCAGTCTCTGACATCTCTTGTATCATGTCCTCAGTCTCTGACATCTCTTATATCATGTCCTCAGTCCCTGACCATCTCTTGTATCATGTCCTCAGTCTCTGACATCTCTTGTATCATGTCCTCAGTCTCTGACATCTCTTATATCATGTCCTCAGTCTCTGACATCTCTTGTATCATGTCCACAGTCTCTGACCATCTCTTGCATCGTGTCCAAGTCCCTGACCATCTCTTGCATCATGTCCAAGTCCCTGACCATCTCTTGTATCATGTCCTCAGTCTCTGACATCTCTTATATCATGTCCTCAGTCTCTGACATCTCTTGTATCATGTCCACAGTCTCTGACCATCTCTTGCATCATGTCCAAGTCCCTGACCATCTCTTGTATCATGTCCATAGTCTCTGACCATCTCTTGTATCATGTCCATAGTCTCTGACCATCTCTTGCATCATGTCCAAGTCTCTGACCTTCTCTTGCATCATCTCAAATCGTATAAAATAGCGGCGCTTCGTGTATTGCTAACCATATAACATCCTAGTGAATACATATGATATATAATAAAAGTCCCAATAATTTCTCAAAATAAAAATGAGTTCAAATCCAGTGAAAGGAAAAATACAAGAGAAGACAATCTTCCAGAAGGGCACCCAATGTGAAAGGGTTAAACGCAAAGTTCATCTGTAGTGTGAACACTAAGCACCTCCACCTCCAGATAATCAGGACTCTTACCAGAAGGATTTGGCTTCCAAACTAATGGAATAGCCAAAACAGCTTTTAGGGATGTGTAAAACTCCCTGGGTTAGGTCAGAGTGGATCCCAGCGGCTTCCTCCACTTAAGATGAATGTTATTCACAGGTCCCACCGGAAAACATAAGACAATATGCACAAGGCAATAGCGTAATTCCGTTTGATAGTTTAATTATATGCAGTAAAAACATCAGTAGAGCACTCACATTTCAGCAGTAAAAACATCGCATCAAATGAATTCCTGGGTCTGTATAGTCTATAGCACGGCCGTGCGAGCGCAGCACACACGTCAGAATAGCCCCGCCTACCGGTTTCGTCACAGAATGACTTCTTCCTGGGCGTCATTCTCTGACCATCTCATGTATCATGTCCATAGTCGCTGACCATCTCTTGTATCATGACCACAGTCTCTGACCATCTCATGTATCATGTCCACAGTCTCTGACCATCCCTTGTATCATGTCCATAGTCACTGACCATCTCTTGTATCATGTCCACAGTCTCTGACCATCTCTTGTATCATGTCCATAGTCTCTGGCCATTTATTGTGTCATGTTCACAGTCTCTGACCATCTTATGCATCATGTCCATAGTCGCTGACCATCTATTGTATTGTGCTTGCTATCTTGCCCATCCCTTGTATCATGTCCACAGTCGATAACCATCTCTTGCATTATACGCACAGTCTCTGACCATCCCTTGTATCAGTGGTCTCTGGCCATTTCTTATATCTCATATCTGAACATCTCTTTATCATATCTACAGTTTCTGACCATCTCCTATATCGTGTCTGCAGTCTCTATCCATCTCCTGTAGCATGTCTGCCGTCTCTGACCATCTCTTGTATCATGTATGCAGTCTCTGACCATCTCTTGTATCATGTCTGCAGTCTCTGACCATCACTTGTATCGTGTCTGCAGTCTCTGACCATCTCCTGTAGTATGTCTGTAGTCTCTGACCATCTCCTGTATAATGTCTGCAGCCTCTATCCATCTCCTGTAGCATGTCTGCAGTCTCTGACCATCTCTTGTATCATGTCTGCAGTCTCTGACCATCTCTTGTATTGTGTCTGCAGTCTCTAACCATCTCTTGTATCATGTCTGCAGTCTCTGACCATCTCCTGTATCAAGCCTGCAGTCTCTGATCATCTCCTTTATCATGTCTGCAGTCTCTGACCATCTCTTGTATCATGTCCACATTCTCATTAAAAGAGGGTTAGTGGGACTTTAAGTGAGGCACATGTAGACATGCACCTCCATCCCTAAATCTAGAAATAAGAAGGGGGGGGGTTGGATCTTTAGATGAGGCACACGACACACAGCTTGGAAAAATATATTGACATGTTTATTGACGTATACATATGGCATGGCACATTGCAGTTGTACATACACATAGCCATTGATTATTTCATATACAGTATATACATACAAAAATAGCATAATAACAATTAATATATATATACACATAGGTTACACTGGAGCACATTGTGTTAACCGGTAATGTAAGCCAGCAATATTAGGTGTCATATGGCCAATAGAAAAATCGAAATGGTCAAATGGAAAATAAGCTATATGTTAAAAATATGGCTGCATCCAATAAGCTCCAAAGCCCCCATTGTCAGACTATCTCTTCATCAGTCCATATTCTTTGACTATATCTTGTTGGGTGTTTGCATTCTCTGATAATGAATGTTCACTGAATTTCCTGTGTGATGTGTTTTTTTTTTCTGTGATGTCAGGGACTGCTCTTGAGGCCTCTAAATTAAGAAAGTTAACCGCCACTGCCTTAGACCTTATAAAAAAAAAAAAAAAAATGCAGCGTTTTTAGTTGTATAGTATCTTTTTTTTTTTTTTCATTATTTCGGATACGTTTAACGAAAATTTGCACGAATTTTAATTCAGAACAAAACTAACACCATCCATTGTCCTACTGACACCAACCTCTATCCCACTAATACCAATCTCTGCCCTACTGACACTGTCCACTGCTCTACTGTCTGACACCATAGTGGATAAGGATCTGGGGGTTTTGGTAGATCATAAGCTTAATAATGGAATGCAATGCCAAGCTGCGGTTTCCAAAGTGAGCAAAATCCTTTCTTGCATTAGGAGAGGTATGGACTCCAGAGATAGAGACATAATTTTGCCACCCCCCCCCCCCTGTACAAATCATTAGTAATACCTCATCTGGAATATGCAGTTCAGTTTTGGGCACCAGTTCTCAAAAAGGATATCGGGAACTGGAGAAAGTGCAGAGAAGGGCAACCAAACTAATAAGAGGCATGGAGGAGCTCAGCTATGAGGAAAGATTAGAGGAGCTGAATTTATTCTCTCTTGAGAAGAGGAGATTAAGGGGGGATATGATCTCCATGTACAAATACATAAGAGGTCCATATAGTGAATTTGGTGTTGAGTTATTCACCTTAAGGTGATCACAGAGGACAAGGGGGCTCTCTTTATGCCTAGAGGAAAAAAGATTTAATCTCCAAATACGGAAAGGTTTCTTCACAGTAAGAGCTGTGAAAATGTGGAATAGACTCCCTCCAGAGGTGGTTTTGGTCAGCACAGTAGATTGCTTTAAAAAAGGCCTGGATTCTTTCCTTAATGTAAATAATATAACTGACTACTAACATTTATAGGTAAAGTTGATGAATCCGATTGCCTCTCGGGGAATCAGGAAGGAATTTTTCCCCCACTATAGCATATTGGGTCATGTTTTGCTGGGTTTTTTTGCCTTCCTCTGGATCAACTGTGGGTGAAAGATTGTATGGTTATATATCATTTTTCTATTTTTTTTTTGGTTGAACTAGATGGACTTTTTTCAACCTGACTAACTGCGTATCTGTGTAACCATCTACTGCCCTACTGACACCAACCTTTGCCCTACTGGCACCGTCCAGGTACTTGATTCTGTGCAGAGCGGCCACCCTGCCACAGGAAATGTACGTGAGGTGGTCGGGAACCGGCTAAACCTCCTTTTATGCAGAAAACCCATTCATTGCTGGGTGGCTAGTTGGCATCTTAGCATCTTCTGAAACACTGAATGAAGCTAAGGTGCCCAAACCAGGTTCAGTAGCTGACTCATTTGTCTGACAGCAGTTCCAAGAACTGGGAACATGCACAGTTTTGTATCACTAGTTCTCATAATATTCACTGTACACAAGGCTTTTGAATTTTTTTTTTTTTAAAAAGTTTGCATCGTGTGTGGTCAGAGGTGAGATAGTAGTTTTCATGGGCATTATGACTAGGAGGGAAATTACGGTGAATAATAGCTTGACTAATTGGTGTTTCGTAGTTATTAGGTGATGACATATTAGGTGATGTTTAATTTTGCCATGTAGGCTCTACAGCATGGGTGCTCAACCTGTGGCCTTCCAGCTGTTGCAAAACTACAAGTCCCATGAAGCATTTCAAGGTTGACAGTTACAAGTATGACTCCTAAAGGCAAAGGCATGATGGGAGGTGTAGTTCTGCAACAGCTGTAGGGCCACAGGTTGAGCGCACAGTATTCATTGGCTGTGGGTGTTTCAATTAAGTTGACTTTAAGGCTGGGTTCACACCTATGCGAATTGGATGCGGCATCCAATTCACAGGACACTTGAAAACACATTGCAGTTCACATATGTCCGGTGCATTGACACTCCGCATTGCACAGAAAACGTGTGCGTTTTCTGTGCAGTGCGGTGTGAGTTCCCAGCCCATTATGCTCAATGGGAACGCATCTGACCTGCAGATGTGCTCTGCATTGAACAGGGATGTTTTCCCCTGCTCGCTGCACCACCCCCCTCCCTCCCCGGGCAACTGCTGCACTGTGAGAACAGACAGGACCCGCCGAACGGTGGCTCCGGTCCTTCTCACAGGCAAACAAGCTGGAATTCGCACCGCCATGGTGTGAATCCAGCCTAAAGGAAACACAAAGATCCACTAAAGGCCACACTCAGCAGGCTGAGAATCTTTGCTCTTAGATGCAAAGCAGAGGCTTCAGGGTGAATTCATTTAAAAAAATATATATAACAAAAAATTACAACTTAAAGAAAACTCGCCATGCCTCCTAAATACCTTAGACTGTCTACTTTCTAAAAAGGGGTCATTTGGGGGACATTTGTACTGTCCTGGTCTTTTTGGGCCTCAAGAAATGAGACAGTCCATCAGTACATCAGGATTGATCAATTTTCAGATATATATCCCATAGTTTGTGGATTCTATGACTTTCCTACAGACTAAATAATAGACACTGATTCGGGTTATTTTCACCAAAGAAATGCAGCAGAATACATTTTGGCCTAAATTGATGAAGAAAGATTTATTTGCAAAATTTTATAACAGAAACAAAAAAAACACATTTGAAAAAAAAAAAAAAAAAAAAAACTTTTTTCATTTGTTTTGCAAAAAGTAAAAACCCAGTGGTAATTAAAAACCACCAAAAAGCTCTAGTTGTGTGAACAAAATGATAAAAATGCCATATGGGCAGGAAGGGAGGTGAACGTGCCCCGTATTGGAGGGGTTAAGGGTTTTTTTGCACATGTAGATTGAATAGGTATTTTATATACCTAGCGTCATTTTCTGGTCCTTTCCTGCACCGGGAAAGCTGCAGGCGGCGTGTACAGCCAGTGAATGAACCCTAAAGTGTGTCTAAGGGCTTTTTCACACAATAATGCTTACTGTCCTCTGAAAAGGGATCCACGGTTGATCGCTTTTCAGAGGTCAGTCACTGACCATGACCTTCAACCCTGAATTTGACACTGCATATGACCTTTGATCCTAACACCCGACCTAGATCAAACCCTGATCATTGCACACACTTTTTTGTCTACAATTGTCTTCTCTAGATACAATGTATCTTTTACTCCATTCAAGAGGAGAAGAAAAAAAAACACAGGGGTGGGCTGCACAGTGACTGATCACTGTGATAGCCAATCACAGGCTGTCACAGCAATCAGGTGATCTGGTCCTCCTGGACAGCTTGGTCTCTGTGCTGGCAGCGTGCTGTCAGTGTTGCCAACCGTCCGTAAATTTACGGACAGCCAGTAAAAACAGGGCATATTTTTGTCGTCCGTAAAAGTCAGTAGCTGCTGATTTGTGCCAGTAAAAACGGCAGCAACTCATTCGGGTCAGAACTGCGCATGCGCATGCAATTCCGGAAATCCCAGAGAACTTCCAATCCTGACCTGAGCTGCCCGAGTCGCGTGGTGGCGCGCAGCACATGATGTCATTGGATTTTGCCCGCCAGCCTATAGAAAGGCAGGAGCAGAGCGGGCGGATGGAGGAGCCTCATGGACGTGGACAGAGCGGGCTGCCTGGAGCGCACCGCGGACACACTGACAGAGCAGCAGACACCGGAGATGGGACGGACATGTGGAGGACTGAGGAGGACTAAGAGGGGGGACAACGGAGTCGCACATGCAGGGCTGTACTGGCTCTGGCTCAGGTGAACCGGTCCAGGGGTGTGTGATGTATGTGCAGTGCACTGTGCAGCAGGCCCAGGAAATTTCCCAATCACAGC
>BLSH010165268.1:54383-68607 GCA_018402905.1 Glandirana rugosa
AAAACACTTCTTAGTTGTTGTTCACCCTGTGTTAGTACTTCACCTTGCTTTAAATAACCTATAAAGTTTGAAAAATTTGTTTATTTTTTGACTTTTTAACCCGCACGTTTTAATAAGTCGGGGGAATTCAATTATGAAACATCGCGGTGGAAAACGACGCTAATGTCGACATTCAGCGAACCCCTTCAGAGATAGTCAAGACGTGTAGCTCTCTGACTTTAAAAACGGGTAAGGAGGAACGTTTTGTCGACCTCGAGTCACTTCAACCTACCTCTCGCAAACACTTGTCGTCAAAAGTCAAGAAAGGTGTTTAAGAGCTAACCTAAGTCCAGACCCGAAACTGAACCGGTAAGATTGTGGACCTATACAAGGGACGGAGATTTGTCTTCCAACAAGACAATGATCCAAACATAAAGCAAAATCTACAATGGAATGGTTCACAAATAAACATATCCAGGTGTTAGAATGGCCAAGTCAAAGCCCAGACCTGAATCCAATCGAGAATTTGTGGAAAGAACTGAAAACTGCTGTTCACAAACGCTCTCCATCCAACTTCACTGAGCTCCAGCTGTTTTGCAAGGAGGAATGGGCAAAAATTTCAGTCTCTCGATGTGCAGAACTGATAGAGACTTCCCCAAGCGACTTACAGCTGTAATCGCAGCAAAAGGTGGCGCTACAAAGTATTAACTTAAGGGGGCTGAATAATTTTGCACGCCCAATTTTTCAGTTTTTTATTTGTTTAAAAAGTTTGAAATATCCAATAAATTTCGTTCCACTTCATGATTGTGTCCCACTTGTTGTTGATTCTTCACAAAAAATTACAGTTTTATATCTTTATGTTTGAAGCCTGAAATGTGGCAAAAGGTCGCAAAATTCAAGGGGGCCGAATACTTTCACAAGGCACTGTATGTGCACCATTTTCTCCTATACAGCAATCTAAAACACATAGATCAAAGGTTTTTTTTCTCAGATACAGTAGACAGAGGATAGGGATCTTTTTTTTTTTAATCTTAATTTAAACATTATAATTGTATACAAAATAAAGGTGATCTTATAGACATTTAGAGCTCCATATCATGGAAAACCATACAGCACAAACGTTTCATCCTGAGTCAACAAAAAGTATACAAAGAAAACAAAAAATAAATAATAACAAAAACAGATCACTCTCACACACTGCACAGTATAGAGTACAGAGCTGAGTGTAATTTGAGACCCGAGTGGAGCAAATGGACACACCCCTTCTACACAGTCTCATAAAGAAACATGCACAGCTGTCAATCACCTGCTGTGAGCTCCTGGGACAAAGGATAAGAAGTGACTTGTGTAGATGGCAGAGGAAGAAGAGAAAAGCTAGAGGTGGCATGGCATAGGTGCTTTGGCTAACACTACACAGTATAGAAGGATGTGATTTGTTCATCTTTCATCTCCAGGGTTTACAACCACAGCAAGAGAACTTGTACAGCTTAGTGAACAACAAGTTATTTTAAAGCTGCTGATTTCAATTGAATTTGTGTTCAGTTTCAGAAACCAAAACCCAGTTGTTGAAGAAACCCAAAGGCAACATAAATGGCATCACTCAAGGATTGCCCCAACTACCAAAACAACAGCACGTGCAGTAAAAGGTAAAATGAGAGATAGGCAATAGACGTATTTATGGTAAACGTTTGGCTGGAAAGATTAGCTGAAATTCACAACAGCCGTATATTCATAGAATATTAGAGAGAGAAAAAATATAGCCAATAAGAATCTTAGCTACACTATATTATCAATAGTTTTGGGATGCCTGCCTTTACACACACATGAACTTTAATGGCATCCCAGTCTTAGTCTGCAGGGTTCAATATTGAGTTGGCCCACCCTTTGAAGCTATAACAGCTTCAACTCTTCTGGGAAGGCTGTCCGGTTGGGGGCTATCCACAAGGCTTAGGAGTGTCTATGGGAATGTTTGACCATTCTTCCAGAAGTGCATTTGTGAGGTCAGGCACTTATGTTGGATGAGAAGGCCTGGCTCGCAGTCTATGCTCTAATTCATCCCAAAGGTGTTCTATAGAGTTGAGGTCAGGACTCTGTGCAGGCCAGTCAAGTTCCTCCACCTCAAACTCACTCATCCATGTCTTCATGGACCTTGATTTGTGCACTGATGCACAGTCATGTTGGAACAGGAAGGGGTCATCCCCAAATTTGGGAGCATGAAATTGTTCAAAATGTCTTGGTATGCTGACGCCTTAAGATTTCCCTTCACTGGAACTAAGGGGCCAAGCCCAACCCCTGAAAAGCAACCCCACACCATAATCCCCATTCCACCAAATGATTTGGACCAGTGCACAAAGCAAGGTCAATAAAGACATGGATGAATGAATTCCTGACCTCATCCTGATAGAACACCTTTGGGATGAATTAGCATGGAGACTGTGAGCAAGGCCTTCTCATCCAACACCAGTGCCTGACCTCACAAATGCGTTTCTGGAAGAATGGTGAAACATTCCCATAGACACTCCTAAACCTTGTGGACGGCCTTCCCAGAAGAGTTGAAGCTGTTATAGCTGCAAAGGGTGGACCAACTTAATATTGAACCCTACGGACTAAGACTGGGATGCCATTAAAGTCCATGTGCGTGTAAAGGCAGGCGTCCCAATACTTTTGGTAATTAGTGCCTAATCATATTGCCTACTGTGATAGTATAAACCTATCAACATTTTTTCAACTGACAAACAAAAGTGATGTATAACACCTCCTAGGGGTAACAGTCTATGCGACAGATGCTCCAAGGACAAGAAATAAATGTGAACAAAGTCCTTGAAATCAAATTCTGTGAATCTGGTGTTCTCTATCTATATTTGCGGAATCTTACAGTATACTACATATATTATCAGGTTGTGCCATGTGTATTTATTTTATCCATTTGTGGGCAGGTACATCAATGACCTTTTCTATCAGTTGGATGCTCCTTTGTATTTTCATCTTCGCCAATGGCGTGCACGGTGAGTAAATTTATAGAGATTATAATGAAAGAAACTTTGTATCACATATCCATTCACCTATTAAACAGATACAATATTTTTGTGATTGGATGATGGCAAGACTTTCACTAAGCTAAGGGAAAATTCCCTTGCAAATTGAACAGCCTATTTGTCATTAGTAACCACTGTAAAGGAGAGCCTTGGATAGTCTTTACATTTATCTGCCTGATAGCTTGACCAAAATGAACTATTTAACCACTTGCCGATCTGCTCACGCAGATATACTGCGGCAGGTTGGCTCTCCTGCGCAAACCGACGTACCTGTACATTGGTCCGTGCATGTGGGATTGCGGGTGTGCGCCGCTGGAGTGCGCACGTGGGTCCCAGTGGATCGCGGTGTACAGAGGCAGAACGGGGATCTGCCTAAGAAAACAGGGTGAATCCCCGTTCTGCCAGATGACTTGTCAGAGATCTTCTGTTCCCACTGATCGGGAACAGCAATCTCTGTCATGTCCCAGGCAGGCCATCCCCCCTACAGTTAAAACAGGCTGAGGGAACACAGTTAAAGCAGAGGTCCACCCAAAAGTGGAACTTCCACTTTAAGGGAAGGTGACCCCCTGACATGCCACAATTATCATGTCATTTTTTTTTGGGGGGGGGGGGGACCAGAGACCCTGTTTTCACAGGGTCCCAGGTCCACTTCCTCTCCTAGAACCGCGGCTCCGGAAGGAAGTTCAACTTCCCTCCTCCCACCCGGCGATGTTCTGGGACACGTCACAGGTCCCAGAAGATAACCGACCATAAACAAAGCGCAGCGCGACTCGCACCCACACTTGTGATGCCGGCGCCGCGGAGGGGGAGAAGAGCGAGCCCTCGGGCGACCGCATCACTGGAGCGAGGGACGGGTGAGCATCCGATTATTAAAAGTCAGCAGCTACACTTTTGGTAGCTGCTGACTTTTAACTGGGTGGAACGCCGCTTTAACCCCTTGATTGCCCCCTAGTGTAACCCCTTCCCAGCCAGTGTCATTCATACATTGATCACTGCATTTTTATAGCTCTGATCAATGTAATAATGTCACTGGTCTCCAAAAAGTGTAATTTGGGGTCAGATTTGTCCGCCGCAATGTTGCAGTCCCGCTAAAAATCGCAGATCACCACCATTACCAGTAATAAATAAATAAAAGTCCATAAATCTACCCCGTATTTTGTAGACACGATAACTTTTGTGCAAACCAATTAATATACGCCTATTGCGATTTTTTTTTTAACAACAATATGTAGAAAAAAACATATTGGCCTAAACTGATAAATCATTTTTTATTTATTTATTTTTTGGATATTTATTATAACAGAAAGTAAAAAAAAAATATTTAATTTTTTTTCAAAATTGTCACTTTTTTGTTTATAGCGCAAACAATAAAAATGGCAGAGGTGATCAAATACCACCAAAAGAAAGCTCTGTTTGTGGGGAAAAAAAGACGTCAATTTAACGTCGCACGACCGCACAATTGTCAGTTAAAATGATGCAGTTAGTAGAAAGGAGCCTAGGCAACACTAGAATCCTTGAAGTGTAATTTATTGGTACATCGGAGTGACAATAAAACAATAATGCTGACCGGTTTTGGCAGAAGCCTTAGTCATAGCTAATTTAAGACAGATATGTATACAGTATCTCACAAAAGTGAGTACACCCCTCACATTTTTGTAAATATTTTATTCTATCTTTTCATGTGACAACACTAAAGAAATGACACTTTGGGGTTGATTTACTAAAAGGAAAAAGACTGTGCACTTTGCAAAGTGCAGTTGCTCCAGAGCTTAGTAAATGAGGTAAGGCTTTACTTGTCAAAGAATACCCAATCATGTGCAGGGAAAATTAAAAAGACAGCATTTTTGCTTCCACATGATTGGATAATGGAAGTCAGCAGAGTTTTTGCACATTTACTAAGCTCTGGAGCAACTGCACTTTCCAAAGTGCACAGTCTTTTTCCCTTTAGTAAATCAACCCCTTTGCTACAATGTAAAGTAGTGAGTGTACAGCTTGTATAACAGTGTAAATTTGCTGTCCCCTCAAAATAAATCAACACACAGCCATTAATGTCTGAAGCACTGGCAACAAAAGTGAGTACACCCCTAAGTGAAACTGTCCAAATTGGGGCCCAATTAGCCATTGTTCCCTCCCCGGTGTCATGTGGCTCGTTAGTGGTACAAGGTCTCAGGTGTGAATTGGGAGCAGGTGTGTTAAATTTGGTGTTATCGCTCTCACTCTCTCAAACTGGTCTCTGGAAGTTCAACATGGCACCTCATGGCAAAGAACTCTCTAAAGGTTCTGAAAAAGAACTGTTGCTCTACATAAAGATGGCCTAGGCTATAAGAAGATTGCTAAGATCCTGAAACTGAGCTGCAGCAAGGTGGCCAAGACCATACAGCGGTTTAAAAGGACAGGTTCCACTCAGAACAGCGCCTCACCATGGCCGACCAAAGAAGTTGAGTGCAGTGCTCAGCGTCATATCCAGAGGATGTCTTTGGGAAATAGACGTATGAGTGCTGCCAGCATTGCTGCAGAGGTTGAAGGAGTGGGGGGAGTCAGCCTGTCAGTGCTCAGACCATACGCTGCACACTGCATCTAATTGCTCTGCATGGCTGTCGTCCCAGAAGGAAGCCTCTTCATAAATGATGCATAGAGTTGAGCGAACCCGAACTGTAAAGTTCAGGTCCGTACTGAACTTTGGGGTGTCCGTGACCCGGACCCGAACATTTGAAAAAAACGTTTGGGTTCGGGTTCTGGGTTCGGGTATTTGATCCCGCCTGTTGAATAGCTGCAGGGCAGCCAATCAACAAGCGTTTCACTGGTTTGCCTTTAGAAGCCATCACAGCCATGCCTACTAATGGCATGGCTGTGATTGGCCAGTGCATCATGTGACCCAGCCTCTTTATAAGCTGGAGTCACAGTGCTGCATGTCACATGCTCTCAGGCTAGTGTAGGGAGAGGATGCTGTCAGCGCTGTGAGGGACAGATTGCAGATATAATAACATCTCATCCTGCATTACAGAACGATCTGATTCTGGACTAGGTAGAGATTACTACTACTACTGCTTTGAGGGACAGATTGCAGATCTCATCCTGCATTACAGAACAATCTGATTCTGGATAAGGTAGAGTTTACTACTCCTGCTTTTAGGGAGAGATTGCAGGTCTAATAACATCTCATCCTGCATTACAGATAGATCTGACTGGACTAGGTTGAGTCTACTGCTTTGAGGGACAGATTATTGTTCTAAAATCATCTCCTAGTTCTATAGGGTCAGGTTCCTGCTGTTGCCGTGAGGGACAGATTATTGTTCTAAAATCATCGCCTACTTAGGAGTAGGCAATGATTTTAGAAAAAACATGCCGGCGCTGCCCCACGGAGAAGGGGGAAAGGAGCAAGGCAGGGGACAGCCGCATTGCTGGACCGGGGGACAGGTAGGTGTCTGATTACTGACAGTCAGCAGCTACACTGTTTGTAGCTGCTGACTTTTAAACTGGTGGAACTCCACTTTAAGGATGCGATACGTGGAGGAATTATTATGTTGCCGTAGGGCTTCAATTCTGTAATCTTTGTCATTGAGAACCACTATAGCACCAGGCTTGTCCACCTCTTGAATTACAATGTCTTTGCAGGTTTTGTGGTTCACACTGGCCTGCCTTTCTGACACACAAATGTTATTAAAGGACCGGGATGTTATACTATCTACCTTTTCTTTCAAAGACAGGAGTTCCCTTTCTACAACTGCTGAAAAATGTCAACTGCATTTCCTCTTGAATGAACTGAGTAAAAAAAAAATTGTTAGAGTTATAGGTGATGTCACTTGATATACAACGTACATGCCCCCAGTGGACTCAGACTGCAGGCTCTCCAGTATGGATTTAGCCTTAAGATCTGTAAACGTAATGTAGCGCTCCCATAGCGATAGGTGCATTTTTGTAGTGCATTATTGCTAGGAGAGGCAAAATTTAGTCATGCCTGACTGTAAGCGCAGGCCGGAATGTTTTTGTTCTGAGCTGGGGAGTGGCTCAGGGAGTGGCTGGAGAGAGAAGGAAAAAACACCCCTTGGAGTTTCCTCCCCCTTGAGCAGAGAAGGTTCTGGAAAGGGGGGTGGAGGAGGAGGAGTCACTTCCTGATGTATGACAAGGAGCCCTGACCAATCTACAGTCTGGATTGGCAGGGGCAGGCCTACTTAAATACAGCAGTCTGCCAGCAGGGGGGAGGAGAGAGTCGGGTGGAAGTGTGGAAGATGTAGCAGAGGTGCTGTGGAGGCCTCTACCTGGGACAGAGCCCCCAGTTTGGGGGAGGTGACCTTGAGGCCTGGAGGCTTGGGTGCAGCCAGGAATGGAGTGGATTCCTGGAGAAGCACAAGGGAGTAGGAGAACAGCAGAGGTGCTACTGAGAACACTTTAAAGTATCCACTGGATTCGGTGAGTGACAGACCCTGGGAGCTGGAGGAGAAAGGCTGGAGCAGTCTGAGAGAGGAATAGTGGACAGTCTTTGGAAGCCTTGGGAGACATTCAGGGGAAGGAGTTTTACTGTGAGTAAAGTAGGTCGTGGGACCGGGAAGAGGGATAGGCTGGAAGTTGTAGTCCATCAAAGGCCCAGCTAGCACCAACGTATTAAGCTACACTTTGAGGGGTCCAAGACCCTGGTCTGTGGGGGGCGGTCCGGAGGCCCTGCTGGCAGTTTGCAGGCCTTACCATGTGCTAGCTGCGGGGAAGAGAAAGGAGTTGACTGTCAGATAAATTCACATTATAGACTGTTTCATTATCCTGTCCGGTCCTTGTATTATTTATTCCATAGTTTCCATGGATACCTTGTTCTGATTATTTTTGGAGCCAAAGGTCCCCCTCCTTATTTTCCTTTTCTGTGCCAAGAATCTTGGATCACAGAGGAGTTTTTTGGCAGGGAGGTACTGGAGTCCTCTTTGGAAAAGACAGATGAAACAGAGGCGCGTGAAGAGGGGGGGAGAGCCAGCACTCGTGCCAGCACATGTGACAGCTCCGATGACGATTCAGTGATCGGGGGCAATTGAAATTAACACGTCTATGAGTGTTCCTTTTGCGTCTCCGTCTGTTCTTTAGAATGGAATGTGTTCTCTGGAAGAAGGGATTCTTTTAGAGACTGAATTTCCGTGGTTATAGTCTTGAGCAATGCTTCCTCACGTGAAACAATCAAGCTCATTAAGGGTCCCTTCACACGTATGGAGTCCGTTTTGAGGGACTCTGCTTGCTCAGCAGGGATCCATCTGTACTCTGTGCAGGGACGGATCTGTCAGAGCTCCGCTCTCCTCTATGGGGGATAGGATGAAAAAGGACCGTCTGTCCGTTTTCTTCTGATCCGATCGTCAGATGGAAAATAGGGTTTCCATCCATCTGGATTTGTCATGTCACCGCTGACATCCATCGCTCCATAGAGGAGAACGGAGAATCCATTCAGGATGTCCGCTGACATCCATCGCTCCATAGAGGAGAACGGAGAATCCATTCAGGATGTCCGCTGACATCCATCGCTCCATAGAGGAGAATGGAGCATCCATTCAGATCCACCTGAAAAAAGGGCAAGCGGACCTGAATGGACTGTACGTGTGAAAGGACCCTAGCTCTAATGAGCATCTGGAGAGTATCAGGTTCCATTCAGTAAGAAATGAGTGTGATGGGGATTTTCTTAATTCTCAACCCTCTAGGAATCATTGATTCATTAATATATTGCTGTAGACCTGTGAGGTCCCACCAGAACCTGATTTCTTTACTAGAAATTGTTTTGAGGTTGTCAAAGGCTGTAGTGCATATAGTCTCTGAAGATAAAACTGTAATATCTTTGGGATATACTTGCGAGATCCTTGATAGTCTGTTGGTTCTTTCACAAACACAGTGTTGACTCATCAAACGATCCATATCTGTATATTCCAGTGTCACTCCAGTATCCATATTCCAACTATGGAGAGAAGGGATGAGTGGATCTCAGTAGCTCAAAGCAGTAAAAGTGTGGAGGTCCTTCGGGCAGCTGTAAAAGGGTAAAATCCAACATAGGAAGGTAGACAGGTAACAGCGCTCTCTACGGGGACAGCCCAATCCATACACCAGATCCACTCACAAGTGCCTGAGCTCCTGAGATGGGATGCGTTCCATCACATTACAAGTCACAAATAGTAGAAAGGAGCCGGCAACACCGGAATCCTTGAAGTGTAATTTGTTGGTACATCGGATTGACAATAAAAAAAATATATACAGTATGTGCACTTAGACAAACTCCACCTATAAACAATTAGCACACTTAAAGCGACGCAGTGCCGTATTGCAAAAAATGGTCTGGTCATTAAGGGGGCATATCCTTCCAGGGGGTGAAGTGGTTAAAGGGACCTTAAAATTGGAGTTAGGCTCTAGTGGCTGTAAACCTTTCCATATTCCCAGTAAGCAGACTCAGAGAAAACTGTGACCTCACAGATCTATATTAGGAACCATATTGGACTCTTCTTATGGAGTAGCAATGTAACAGTTGCTGAGCATTAATGGATTCGTGTTTAGGCTCCATTCACACTTGGGCGACTTGTCATGCAACTTTGGACATCAAAGTCGAATGACAAGTTGTTCCTCTTGTTTTCCAATGATAACCATTCATATATGTGTGACTTAAAGTTTCAGCAACTTCAAAGTGGTTCATGCACTACTTTGGTCCAAATTTCATGCAACTTGAGGGCCATAGACTTCAATGTTAACCCTCAAAAGTTGCATGAAAGTCATACCTGAATGTTATACAACGCAGCAGTTATCACTGGTCAAAGCCAAACGCCTATTAAAGTTGCACCATCTAAAGTTGCATCAAAGTTGCACTAAAGTTGCACTCCAGAGCCGTACAAGTGTAATTGGAACTTAAGAGTGTTTTCTGAGCTACAATTTTCAAAATTTTATTTTCAGCCTCTCCAGTGACCAGCATTGAAGAATCATGGCATAAGTACAGCTTTATCATGGCAGAAAGCTTCAACAAAGCCCCCCTGACAATTAGGAATGATCTGGAGGTTCACTGTGTGATTACACCAACAAACTACAGTGGAGAGCCTACAGTTAAAATGTGCCCTGACAAGGAATCAATGGTTTACATCAACAGCACCCACGTGATCCTATGGACTAAACAGAAGTATATAAATTTATCCCTGGAGTTCGGGAACCTGAAAAACCAATGGGCAACATATGAAGGTATACTAATGATATTTCTTATTAACATGGAGTTATGCCCCCCCCCCTCACTCCCTTGCAGCTATAAGAGGCCCCATTCCTCTTGGAAGGCTTTCCATAATGGTGTCTGTGGGAGTTTGGCCCATTTGTGAGGTCAGGTACTGATGTTGGATAAGAAGTCTTTACTCATAGTCAGTGTTCAAGCTCATTCCAAAGATTTTCAGTAGGGTTGAGTAGGGCACTTAAGTTCCTCCACCCCAAACTGGTAAAAACATGTCTTCATGGAGCTGGCTTTGTGCACAGGGGCACAGTCATAGTGGAACCAAAGGATCTCCCCAAAGTGTCGCTACAGGTTTGGAAGCCTACAATGTACTCGACTTATCTTGGTATGCTGTAGATCTGAAATCCCATGCAAGCCCACTTGAGTTTGTCCACTGCAAACTGGTCAAACCATGTCTTTATGGAGGTGGCTTTGTACACAGGGCACAGCCATGGTGAAGCAAAAAAGGGTCTTCATCAAACTGTTTTTACAGGGTTGGAAACCCACATTGTACTAGACCTATCTTGGTATGCTTTAGATGTAAGTTTCTTGCAAGCCCATTTGAGTTCCTCCACAGCAAACAGGTCAAACAGTGTCTTTATGGAGCTGGCTTTGTATGCAGGGGCACAGTAATGGTGGAACCAATAAGGGTCTTCACCAAACTTTTATCACAAGGCTAGAAAAGCACAATAGTCCACAATGTCTTTGTATGGTGTAGTACTAACAGTACCCTTCATTGGAGACACCTGAACTCCATCATTTAGAGGAGGTCCACAAACATTTGGCCATGGAGGTAGATGTGATGGTCAGATGCTAACAAATCAGTCAAAGGTGCCTGTTGCTGTCTCAGCCAATGAGGAGGGGATGTCCCTGGAGAGCCGAGGCTCTACTGCACAGTGCTGGAGGAACATGGGACTTAGGTAAGTATTAGGGGGGCTGAGGGGGGTCCTTCTTCTGCTAGAGAAAGGCTTTGACCTTCATGCAAAGAATGCATGCAGGTAAAAATCCTTGAGCCTTTAAAAGCACTTTAACCACTTCCCTACCGCCGTATGAAGAATGACGGCCCGGGAAGTGGTTCTGCGCAGCGCAGCGATCGGTGGTGAGGTGTGTCAGTCTGACACACCACTTCTCCCATTTAGGTAAAGAGCTTCTGTCAGAAGCTCTTTACTATGTGATCAACTGTGACCAATCACAGCTGATCACAGTGTAGACAGGAAGAGCTATTTATTGGCTTTTTCTTCTTCGCGTCTGCAGATGCGAGTAGATGAGAGCCGATCGGTGGCTCTCCTGACAGGGGGGGTCTGCACTGATTGTTTATCAGTGCAACCCCCCCTACGATCACCACCTAGGACCAACAGGGAGCCTACACAGGGACCACCAGGGAAGCCCAACCAAGACCACCAGGAAGCCCACCCTAGACCACCAGGGAGCCCACCCAAAACCACCAGGTAAGGGGCATGCAAAGTGCAATAAGGATGGCACTGTGCCCATCTTTGATGCCTGCCAGTGCTTCCTTTTAACTGCTGCCTATCAGTGCTCACCAGTGCCACCTATCAGTGCCCATCAGGGCCACCCATCAGTGCCACCTATCAATGCCACCTATCAGTGCCCATCAGTGCCATCTATTAGTTCCCATCAGTGCCAGCTATCAGTGCCCAGTGCTATCTATCAGTACCCATCAGTGCCCAGTGCTATCTATCAATGCCCATCAGTGCTGCATATGTGCCCCATCATCAGTGGCACCTCATCAGTACTGCCTCATCTGTGCCATTCAGTACTGCCTCATTAGTACCTGTCAGTGTAGCCTCATCAGTGCCCATCAGTGAAGGATAAAACATACTTATTTACAAAGCTTTGTGATGGAAGAAAAGAAAAAAAATGTTTTTTCAAAATTTTCAGTCTTTTTTTATTTGTAGCGCAAAAAATAAAAACCGCAGAGGTGATCAAATACCACCAAAAGAAAGCTCTATTTTTAGGGAAAAAAAAGATAAACATTTTGGGTACAGCGTCGCGCGACCGCGCACTTGTCATTCAAAATGCGACAACACTGAAAGCTGAAAATTGGTCTGGGTGGGAAGGGGGGTAAGTGCCTGGTATTGAAGTGAAGTGGTTAAGCAATACACACTGGTCACTCTCCTGTCCCCATTCTGTGATTGGAGGACAAGCAGCACAGAGATGTCTCCCCTCTGTTAACTCTGCTCTCTCCTCTAGTTAGGATGATTGACATAAGAAATAGGTGGACGTGTAACCAGTGGTGTCTACAACTTGCGGCCTGGAGAGATAGCATATAGTGTCTGCCGTCATGGATGGAGTTCTTATGACTCCCTTTGGCATTCTGGGAGATGCTATATCTATCTGCCCTCCAGGCTCCCTGACATTATTGGTAAGCTAATTTACCATCTTGGAGGATCGATCGATTTGGCTTGATCACCTTACTCCATATGAGCGATACTTCACACATATGGATTTTGAAGCACTTTGTCAATACCACTTAATAGGATGAACATACTTTGGTGTTCAATATAAGATATTCCTGTGTCCAACCCAGTCAGCCCTACATCCCCTGTGTCCGCCCCCCCTGATCATTTTTTGTCTTTGGAGCTTAGACAGCCACAATCTACAAGGACAAGGTCCAGAAGAAGCTCAAAAGCGAAACGCGTCAACCAACATATATCGACTTATTGCATGTATACAGTATTTGGTACAATGTATCATGTTCTGATGTAATCAAGTCTTATCCTCCCACATGGGTACCCGCTATGCAATTTATTAATTTTTGTGTTTTATAGGTATGAAATAAAATGTATTTTATCATATCTTCTTAGTCTCGTGTGTGCCAACAAAGACATACCTTTTCTATAGGGGTTCTCCTCTATATTTTGTTCTTTGCCTTACAGGACAGTGGCACGCCTTGGAAGACAATCTGTTTATGATCACAGTTTCCCACAAAGTGTCATTTAGTGTCAAATTGTCCGCCACAATATCACTGTCCCACTATATGTAACTTATCGCCACCATTACTAATAAATAAATATGAATTCCAGTATATTGTATATCCCACAGATTGCTATAACTTTTGGCAAACCAATCAATACACGCTTATTGGGAATATTTTTTTACCAAACATATGTAACAGAATACATCTTGGCCTAAATTGAATTTTTAGTTGTTTTTATTGGATATGTTTAATAGCAAAAAGTAAAATATATTGTTTGTTTTTCAAAAATTTTGGTGATTTTTTTCCTTTATAGCACAAAAAATAAAAAACCCAGTGATGATCAAATACCACCAAAAGACAGCTCTATTTGCGGGGAAAAAAATTGATATAAATTATATTTGCACACAGTTTGCATGACCACACGTCAGTTAAAGTAACACAGTGTTGTATAGCAAAAAATGGCCTGGTCATGAAGGGGGTAAATTTTCCAGAGGGCAAGTGGATAATAATGGGAAAGACCAGCACTACCTTCTTGGCATCCAAGGGCTTCTTTATGCTTCTGGTTGGGGGGCACACAGTTGAGCCACTTTTTTTTTTTTTTTAATGACCCCCTCCCAGCACAGTCCTGTCGGGCAGGGGAGGAGACCTTATTTTTCTCTGCTGCAGTTAGGTAACTCTTGTGGGTCTTGCCCCTCCCCCAGCCTATGATTGGACAGTGAAAAGGAGACACAGTTGACTGATGAGCTCATCTCACTGTGACTTTGCTCTCTCCTCCATTCAGTATACTAGAAGTATTTTTGTATGCACAGACGAATGTGCATTTTGCTGCACTTAAACCTTGATCTAGGTATTTTTTTATTATTATTATTTTTCTACACATTTTTGTTTGTTTGTTGCCATTAATTTTTCCCCCCTGGAAGGAGAGAAGGACACAATGTATCTTCCTCTCCATTCAGAGGAGAAAGAAAACACATGGGCGGACTCAAGGCCGGGACAAGGGGTGGGCAAGAGGAGAAGCTGCCCTTGGCGCTGTGGTGGTGTGAGGTGGGTGGGTCGCTGAAAAGAGATTGAGGG